>CM076582.1:84628283-85050779 GCA_034641835.2 Pinus albicaulis
TGAGGTGGAAAATATCTACCATCAGCTTTAATTGAGTTGGTTGTGTAATCCTGGATCTGACCTGTCCTTTAAACATGGTGTTTGAAATTGCTCAAAATGATTTCTTCTTTAAATTAGTTAAGGATTGTAGCGTTGGGCACTGATGGTGTGGTTTGATCAGAAAGTTCCAGTAACTTTGTTGATCTAACCTAGTTATATTTTTAATTTCTTCCACATGTGTCTTTGTATTTTCATTCCACGGTGTTTCCAGTAATTTAAGCTCTGGTAGCACTTTAGTTGTATATTATTTGATGAGTCCATCATTTAGAATTTGTCCATTAATAGACTCGATGGTCTCATTTGTCAGATTAGCTGTCTTTGTCATTGCCTTCTTTGCCTGTCTTAGTTGTATCTCCCAGTCTTTGAATAATTTTTTTTTGTGAAACTTATCAATTTTTGGGAGATCAAATTTCTTTCTTGTATCAAATTCCTTCCATAGGATGAACTTAGAGATTTTCTTTTGAACTTTTTCAGATTCTAGCCTCCTGTTCTCCACTTGTTGAATAAATTTTTTTATTGTGTCACAATATGAATTGGTGATTGAAATTTGCTAACAGAAAGATTCCTGGTGCTGCTTTAATTTTGCGTTCCATTCACGAGCTTATTTTATAAATTTCTATATTTGAGGATGGCTTTATAGCTTATTCATCATTGCCTCTATCTAGGTTTCTTTTTCTGAAATTTGTAATTGGTGCTGCAACCTCATTCTTTCAAAGTATTTCTGAAATTGTGATATTTTCATTTCAATTTTCTTACTCGTATTGAGTTGAAATCTATACTTGGTGCTACAACCTCATTCTTTCAAGGTATTTCTAAATTTGTGGAATTTTCATTTCAATTTGATTATTGGTATTGAGCTTTTCTTGTTCTAGTTGTCTCTCCAATTCTTGAACTTTATCTTCCTTCTGCTTGAGTATTATTTGTACCTCTGCAGTTTTATCAATGGTGGTAGTTGCATATTCTCCTACAAACTGTGATAACTTAGTTAGTTTTTCTGTAGGATTAGAAAAATTACCTTTCCAGACAACATCCACTGATTCATCATTGAGAATGGTGAGTGTATCATCAACTCTCCTTCTTTTTTTCCTTTTAACTAAAGCTTTGTGATTTGGGTGGGTTGTAGAAAACATCAAGTAGAGGTATCTATTCAATGTTTAAAAAAAACTGCTCTATAGGGTATGGCGGGATGATCTCTTGCACCTGAACCTCTGGTACCTGTTGAAGTGGAAATACAGTTTATACTATATTATAAGTTTTCCTAGGGGTTTGAAAACTCATTGAACCTTCTGGATTAGGATTTGGGGTTGTCTGCATTGTCTGAGTAAATTTTTTCCACTCTTTTCTTAAAATTTGAACTTGAGGTTTCACTGTCTGTTCAGGTGTGGTCTAAAAAGTGCCACACTATAATGGGAAGGTAGCTCAGATAACTTTCTTGGAATCTTTGAGTTGCTTAATCACACTGCATACTAGATTTCGATAAGCAATTTCTCTAGCTAAGAGCTTATCAGGAAAATAATAAGGAAAAACATGGGGAGAAGAAAACTTCCAAAAACTCTGATATAAGTGAAATTTTCCTCACCAAACCATCTAGCCACAGGTACAATATCTATACTCGATTCCTTAGAAATCTTAGGGACTTTTTTCATTAAATATGGTCTGATGGATGGACAAAATAAATCCATTACAAATTTTATAGAAATGTAGATGAAACTCAGATTCCCATAGGGATTTATGGTAAACATGAATTTGGTTGGGGTCCTGACTTGTCCACTTCCATCCATTAATAGGAAAGCTTGAACAAAAATATATTTCATCCGTGATGTACACACTCATATAGAAGGGAGGTATTGTTCTAGTGGAATAGAATCTATTTGTCCTATAGTCCATAATGGTTTTAGGCAGATTATCAGATAATATGTTTTCCCAATTCACAATTAAGGAAATGACGATCACGTCAATTAAAGGAACCCAATCTAAGGAAAATTTAGTGGAACCTGGTTTAGTAAATAATATACATAACATTCCCACAACATAACAGTAAGGGGAGGGTAGTTGTGCTATCACGTACGTACCAAGTTTATCCCTCTTCAGCTTGCCCTAGTCTTCTTTCCACCCTTTTATCACTTTCATGAGGTATGCATTATTTTTCGTAAATATTTGTTGAAATGCTTTATTGTAAATATTCTGAGGCATAGGTAAATGATACATTGTTCGTAAGTCCTCTACAGTGAATGAACCAATGGTCTCTAGCTTAGAATTATTGAAGGCCCTATCTACTATGTTGAGGTTCTCAATGACCCATTTTACCATATAGGTGTATGGTAAAAATTTCGGCCTTGCCGCTATTCTGTGGAGAAATGAACATGTAACATCAAAATAAGATGGTTCTGATGAAATAAAATCATCTATTGTTATTGTTTTCTTCAATTCACTTGGTTTTTCTCCCTCAAATAGATTTTACATGTCCTCCCATGAAGAGCTCCCACAATATTTTTTGCATGTTGTGTCTAAGAATAATGGAGGTAGGTCTGTGGATTCTTCAACGGATGCTTGGGCAACTGCTTTTGCTTTATTTGAAAATCTTGTTGATATCCTTTCCTTAGAAAGTTTCCTGAATTCAAGTGAAACAAGTAAGTTTATCTCTGAGATGAGAAGACACAAGGACAGATAACAGAGTTAATGAACATAAGCGAAAATCTGTCACTTTCAATTTAAAACATGCTTCAAGTAAGATATAAATATTTTGAACCTGTACCCATTTAAATGTCTTTAATAATCCTTTAATCATCTATCAAATATATTACATGCCATACACAATATGTCTAATCTAATGATCTAAATCATTAGATATTATAATGGATTTCTTGCTTGCACAATAAATGAATAACACAAATTGCAACTTTAATCAGATACCAATATCATATGTTTTCATTGTTTTTGAGATGCGAAATAGGATCTGTGCAAATCACACATCGCATTTTACTGTGGTGGATATAACTTTCCATTTGGTTTAGCGTTGAAGAGTGCGAAATGCGATATGCACTAATGACACCAAGTGTTGCACTTTGTTAGATTTTATAGACATTATTTTTTATTGTTTTATTGTGTCATTGTTAGGTCTGTATATTACTAGAATAGTCCCTTATTGTTGTTAGTATAACCCCCTTATTGTTATTGTTGTACCCCTGTAACCCCAATATTGTTATTATTATTCCCTTACATTATTATTATTAGGTCGGCTAGGATTATATTTTGACCCCATGGACTCCTATATATAGGAGGAGGTTTAGTCATTTGTATCATCAAAGAATTTTTAATTTATGTAATTTAAAGAAGGTTTCCCCCTCGAAGTGTTTTAATTCTAAGGCGTTGATCTCTCTTCTCTTCTATTTTTTGGAGCTGGTTTCATAAAATTTGGTATCAGAGCTTTGGATTCTAGGGTTTCGCTGCTCCAAATAGGTCATTGTGGAATTTCCATTATAAATTATTTTCTATGAAGGTTCAGAAGCTGAAATATTTACAGAGCGAAGCCGAAATCATGAGGAACATGTTATAAAAATTTTAGATCTTGGTTCGCAATATTTTCGGATAAATGATCTGTGGAAGTTAGGGTTTGTTTAGGCTCGCAAATTTCAATAATGTGCAAAACACACAAAAGGTACACATTGAAACTTTAAATTTAGAGCAAAATTCATTTGTATGGTATCAATGGCTTTGCTCACGTAAAAATATTGTCACTTGGTCAATTTTTACAGAGGAAATGATAGCACATTATGAGGATACAAAGAGAAACACCTTCTTTAGCCAATTGATAAATCTCAAACAAAAGTGTCTAGTGGTGGGGAACATTGATGACTTCCAAAAATTGAATATAAGGGGAACCGATATTCTATAGGAACACATGATTGATGTCTTCATAGGGACTTTAACGGATAACATCAAACATGAAGTTCGCGTTTGGGAACCTGATTCATTGGAGAAGGCATTCAGGTTGGAAAGAAAAAATGAATGTAAAATTATGGTGACAAGGAAGCCTACCACTCACATCTATAAATATGGAAGTGTTGCTACTCCTAGACTTCAAAAACCTACAAGGTTGACACCAAAAAAATTGGAAGAAAAAAGAGAAAAATGGCTTTGCTACAGTTGTGATAAAAAATACACCAAATGTCATAAGTGTGCTGAGAAGAAATTATTTTACATAGATTGTGAAGAGGAGGAAGAAAATGAACAAGAAACTTCAAAAGAATAGGATATACATCAAGAACCAACCATAGAAGAAGAAGAAATGAGTATGATCATATTGTGTAATGCATTGGTATGAATACCACTCCTCAAACTCTCAAGATAGAAGGACATATCAAGAAGAAAAAGGTAATAGTGTTTATTGATTGTGGTAGTACCCATAATTTTATTCATTGTAAGGTAGCCAAGGAATTGAATTGTTTCCTATACCTGGCACTAGAATGTCAAGTGATGGTTGCAAATGGAGGAACTGTAAATTGCTCTAGAAAATTCCCTAATATCAAGCCAACCATGGGGGAATATGTATTGAATAGTCCAATTCTTTCGATTCCAATGGGAGGTGTTGATGTTTTACTAAGATTACAATCGTTACAATCTTTGGGGACAATAGCTTTTAATTTTCAAGAACTTTTCTTGAATTTTTTCAGAAGGAAAGGAAATCGAATTATTGGGTATCGCGGGGAAGCTAGGAAACATAATAATCTCTAATTTCATGACAAAGCTTCTGAAGAAAGAACAACGAGGCGTAATTTCACAATTATGCTCACTAGAAGTTCCAACATCAAGATCCTCTATTTCTCCAGATCTCCAAAAAGTCTTGGACAATCATTCCAAGGTGTTTGAAACTCCCAAAGCACTCCAACCTATTCGTGATCATGATCATGATATTCATTTGATTCCAGGAAATGTTCCTCTAAACATCAGGCCTTAAAGATATCCTTATGTCCAAAAGAGCGAAATTGAATGTATTATTGTAGAAATGTTAGATGCTGGTATAATTCAACCTAGTCAAAGTTATTTCTCTGCTCCAGTAGTATTGGTGCACAATAAGGATGGATCATGGTGAATGTGTTTGGATTATGGGGAGCTCAATAAACTCACTATTAAAGATCAATTTCCCAATCCTGTGATTGATGAATTACATGGAGAAATTTATTTTACCAAGTTGGATATTCGTTCATGATATCATCAAATTAGAATGAAGGTTGAAGATATTTTGAAAACAACATTTCGAATTCATGAGGTTTATTATGAATTTTTGGTCATGCCTTTTGGCCTTACCAACGCACCTTCTACATTTCAAGCATTCATGAATTCCATTTTCAAACCCTTAGAAAATTTGTGCTAGTGTTTTTTGATGACATACTAATCTACAACAGGTCTTGGAAGGATCATGTTCAACATGTCGACAGGGTGGTCAAACTATTGGAGGAGAAACAATTATATGTAAAAACATCCAAATGTTTCCTTGGAGTACAAGAGGTGGAATATCTGGGTCATATTCTATCTCACAAGGGTGTTAAGATAGACCCTAACAAAATGAAAGGCATTAAGGAATGGAAAGTCCCCACAACCGTAAAGTAGTTGAGAGGATTTCTCAGGTTAACAGGGTATTAACGAAAGTTTGTTAAGAATTATAGGAGAATAGTAGCACCTCTAACAACATTATTAAAGAAAGATGCATTTTCATGGACTCCTGAAGCAACTAAGGCCTTTGAACATCTTAAAGAGGAAATGTGCCTAGCACCAGTCTTAGCTATGCCAGACTTCATGAAAACCTTTATTGTGGAATGTGATGCCTTAGGAAATGGAATTGGTGTTGTTTTAATGCAAGAAGGAAGACCCAATACTTTTGAAATTCATCCAATCAAAGGAAAGTATTTATAGAAAGCTATTTATGAGAAGGAAATGTTGGCAATACTACATGCACTAAAGAAATGGTGACCTTACCTAATGGGAAGACACTTAAAGGTAAAAATTGATCATGGTATTCTTAAACACTTTTTGTAACAAAGACTATCTTCAGAAGAGCAGCAAAAATGGGTCACAAATATGTTGGGTTATGACATTGAAATAATCTACAAGAAGAGGCAGCTAAATGTTGTTGCAGATGCACTCTCAAGAAAGGATGATGAGGTGGAAGAATTTCTTTGTGCCATTTCTATTATCCAAACATATTGGATAACCTAAGCAAGGGATGAATGGAAGAAGGAAAAAGAAGAGTGGACACTCATTCAAAAGTTGCAGCAAGATCCTAGTCCATCTGATACATTTAGTTGGAAAAATGATTCCTTATGGTACAAAGACCTCTTATATATTTGTAAGAATTCCCAAATAAAAAATAGATTCTTTTGGAATTGCACACTTCTCCTTTAGGAGGACACTCAAGATTTTTAAAAACTTACCACGAGGTGAAGAAAGAATTTTTTTGGGATGGCCTTAAATCTGATATTCAAAAGTTTGTGGTGGAACGTTTGGTTTGCCAGCAAAATAAAGTGGAGAAAATTAAGACCCTGGGTCTTCTACAACCTTTATCCATTCCAAGACAACGTTGGGAGGAGATTTAAGTGGATTTTATCACAGGTTTACCTAAGTCCAAAGGAAAGAGTGTCATCATGGTGGTAGTTGATAGACTTACCAAGTATGCACACTTTTGCGCATTATCTCATCCATTCAAAGAAAGTACAGTTGCTACTACATTTATGGAAACAATTTAAAAGCTACATGGAAACCAAAAGATTATTGTAAGTGACAGAGATCCGATTTTTACTGGAAATTTTTTGACAGAATTATTTTCTTGTTTGGGTACTCAACTAGCTCATAGCTCAACTTGTCATCCTCAATCCAATGGTCAAAATATGATAGTGAATAAATGGTTGGAAGAATATCTTTATTGTTTTGTATCTGATAAGCAAACACAATGTGTCAAGTGGTCACCTCTCACTAAATGGTGGTATAACACTTCCTTCCATACTACAGTGAAAATAACCCCATTTATGGCAATTTATGAATATCATCCACCATCCATCACATCTTCTTTAAGAGAAAATTATAAGGTTTAGGAAATGGAAGATCACATCGAGAGTCAACAAGAAGTTCTCCAACTCTTAAACAATAACCTAAATTTGGCACAAAATTGAATGAAACAGCAGGCATATCAACATCACAACGAGACAAGTTTTGATGTAGGAGACTGGGTATTTTTATAGCTACAACTATACAAAAAAAATTCCATCAAGCAAGCTAAGAAGGATAATAAATTAACGCCAAATTACTATGGTCCTTACAAGGTGTTTCAAAATATTGGTATTGTGGCATACAAATTGGAGCTTCCTACTTCTTCGTGAGTACATCCAGTTTTCCATGTTTCATGTTTAAAGAAGGTTATAAGGGACAATATTCCAGTTCAAACAATATTGCTAGAACTTTATGAGGAAGGAAAAATCATATTGGAACCTGAAGTAGACACGAAAACAATAAATTGAAAGCTACGAAATCGATCAATTTAAGAGTATCTTATCAAGTGGAAGAACTTACCCACTGAAGATTCTACATGGGAGGATGAAAATTTTATATAGAAACATCCAAAGCTACTCAAGAGTTGAGGAAAACACTTTTTTGAAGGATGGGGGCATGATAGGTCCCTATATTACTAGTATAGTCCCTTATTGTCGTTAGTATACCCCCTTATTGTTATTTTCATACCCCCGTAACCCAAATATTGTTATTATTGCTCCCTTACATTATGATTGTTAGGTTGGCCAGGATTAGATTGTGACCCCATGGACTCCTATATATAGAAGGATTTTTTTCCATTTGCATCGTCCAAGGATTTTTCATTTATGTAATGTAAAGGAGGTTTCCCCCTCGAAGTGGTTGAATTCTAAGGCATTGATCTCTCTTCTCTTCTATTTTTGGAGCTAGTTTCATAACAGTCATTGGGTCTAAATTATCACAATTACTCTTGTTATTGTTATAATTTTATCTTTTAAAGAGGGCATGATGCGATTATAACTTTAAAAGGATTTTTAAGCTTTTTCAATGGGAATTATTTATAACTCAATAAAGGTTAGAGCGATGTTCACAATTCACAATTCTTATATGTGTTTAAACTTTGTCAACTTGTAAAATTTGCGATCTCTTGTACGTGCAATGAATTTAAAGTGAAAAAATAAAAGGCCTTTTATTCTTAAGATTTTAAAACTTAATGTTAAAAATGAAAAAAAAATGCTTCTTTTACTCTATTTGATTTTTAAAGGGTCCCCATTTATATTAATATAAATGTGGGGGTGTTGTATAGTACAACAATTGGCGATTCATTTGGGAGAACTAGTTATGTCTCATCAGTTTTTTGAAATTTATAGAAATTTTCAAAATAAAAATTAGTTGCAGGAATTAATTTCAATAAATAATATTTCACTAAGTAAATAAAATATCACTTGATTATCTTCCATAGGATTTCCTCTTTAAAAATGAAAATATGAGAATCTATATCAGTCTTTACTAATTCCAAAAAGATAAATCAGGTGGCTCATTTATATTAGCTTCATATATATGTACTCATTTATCACAGGTAGAGCTTCTGATACTAGTAGGCTTAAAGCCTTGGCAGGGTTAGCTTGTACCCAAAAATGATTCATTGTCCCATCTAATTACCATTATAATATTCCAAAAATAAGTTCAATATTATATACTTTAAATCTTTAGGAACTTGTTTTCTTTTTTGTAAATATTTTCTATGTATTTTTTTATTACTTAAAAGTGATTTCCTTCGCTTGGTAAAAAAATATTGACATTTCCATTCACTGGTTGTAATTAAAACTGATCAAGCTAGCTCTCGATGAGACCCTGAGCCTTTTGATATAAGGTCATTACCCTATTTTGGTAGGCAGTATTATCAATGTCAGTTTAACTATTTTTCTATGAACATGGTAAAAAAAACTCGTGATGAGACTTACTATCTTCTTATCTTTAGCATAATGTTTTGAATTAGTTTCAGAAAATTGAAAATTTTGCTGGATGGGGTGAATCATTGGCCCTTTTAATGGTTCTAGATGATAGTTTTTAGAGTTTAAGATTTCTTATCTGTAAAGATTTGTTACGATGTTAAAGCTTATTTTCTTGATGGATAGTAGAGTAACCATACTTTATTAAAGAATAAATAATTTTAGTAGAATTAAAAATTTTAGCGAAATAAAATCTATTTGAGTTTCAAAATTTTCAATTGTTTTCTTAAATTTTTTTTTTATAGAAGCGATAAATAAAAAATATTCTATGAGATTTTTATTTGAAAAGCCAAAAATAAGTACCATTCAACTTTTATTTTCCTAAGAAAAGAAAATACATTAATACACAGGAAAATATAGGGGTTTTCCTCCTATGACACATATTTCTTTAAATTTTTCCCATTAATAGGAAAAGAATCTCTTTTTCCTGATAGATCTTACAATAAAAATGTCGGTGGGCCTATTTCTTCAATGATTTGAAATGGTCCAAGCCACAGTCTTTGGAATTTGGTATGTTTACCTTTTTTCTCGTGTGCCTTATCCCATTTTAGTACTAGATCACCGATTTGAAATGTTTTTGGAGTGAAAAAGGTTATATCAAATGAAGCTTTAAGCTACTGTTGATGATGTGCATGAGTAACTTTATCCTTTTCTCTTTCTTCCTCAAGTTTAAGAATTTGGGATTGTTTTAGTTGGAAGAGAGAAGGGGGTGATTCATCAATAATTTGGAATAGGGAAAGAGAAGGACTAACCAAATTAGTGGGGAAAATAACTTCTTTCCCATAAACGAGATTAAATGGAGAAGTACCAATAGAGGCCTTCTGAGTTATTCGATCTTCCCAAAGAGAAAATGTTAATTATTTATGCCAATTTCTTTGGTGCTGGCCAACAGTTCATTTAATGATCCTAAGAAGCTTTTTATTGGTTGATTATGCTAAACCATTTCCATGAGGATAATAGTTAGCAGAATATTTGAGTATAAAAGTTATTTTAATAGAAAATTATATCATAACAGCTCTTGAGAAATAAGATGCATTTTCAAACATCAAAGCAGTTGGTAAAACAAATGTAGTTATGATAAACTGATCAATAAACTCAATAATATTCTCAGAGTTGTCTACTTTTAGTGGAATTTCTTCCACCCATTTGGTAAAATAACCGGTAGCTGTGAGGATGTATTTATGCTTCTTGGAAGAGTTAGGAACAATCTCACCAATTATATCTAATCCCCATTGCTCGAATGGTTGTTATATGTTAACTGTCTGTAATGGAAAAGATGGTTTCCTTTGTCTTCTAGATGTGCTTTGGCAGAATTTACATTTCCTCGCATAATCATGAGCATCTTTGAATAGAGTTGGCCAATAATAACCTGCATGCAGGATTTTGTGTGTTGTATTATTTCCTCCAAAATTTCTTCCAGTTGGTCCATCATGGAGTTCCTGCAAGATTTTATCTGCTTCAGTTTTCTCAAAGCATCGTAATAACATTGAATCAAATTTTCTTCTAAAAAAACACATTATTGAACGCTTCGTATTTCTTAGCTTTCGACCTTAATGTACGCTTTTTTTTATAATTGAGATGTGTAGGGGAATATCCATTTTTCAAATAAAATTTAAGATCAACATATTGAGACTGAGTATCGTTGAGGCTTACCTCTGACACTTGTACATCATTACCTGGATATTATTTTGATGATAAATGATATACTCCTATTAGCATTATGCAAAAACCTTGACCTCTAATAATTTGAAAAGGTCTAATTTCTACATCATATTCTTGCAAAGTAGTTATCCAGTTAGCCCTTTTATCTCCTACCTCTCTTTGCATTAATACTTGCATTACTGCAGAGAATGGAAGTATTATCTTGGTATGAGTTTTGAGGAGAAATGGCCTATAGTGCTTTATAGCTTCGAAGAAAAAAAATGCTTGTTTCTCAACAGATGTATAGTTTAATTCTGCATCTTGTAAATTGGAATTGAAAAATTATATTGGTGCTTCAATTTGCTTGTCATTGGGTTGTGTAAAAACAACAACATATGATGTATCTGATGAGAATGTATATAAAGTGAAAGGATTAAGAAAATTAGGAGTTGTCAAGAATGGAGCATTTATAATGGATTGTTTTATTAAATCGAATTCTTCTCTCTCATTATGTCCCCACTTGAAAACTGAATTATTCTCAATCATTGATTGTAAAGGTAAAGCTATCTGTAAAAAGTCAGGGACAAATATTTTCAAAAATTTTATCTGTCCTAGGAATGACTGAATGGTATTATTTTTATGAGGAAAAGGGATTCTTTTAATTTCTTCTATTCTTTTAGGATCAATATATATACATTTTTTAGACACAATGAATCCTAAAAGTTTCCCTTCATCCAAAGCAAAATAGGATTTCATCGGGTTAAGTGAGATTCCATACTTTTTAAATCGCTCAAAAACTTTCTTTAGGTCATTCACATGAATTTTTATTTGTGTAGAAAATATTGTAATGTCACCTAGATAAATAACCACTTATTTATTAATGAGTCCTCTAAAAGTTGTTTCCATGGCTCTTTGGAAAGTGGCACCTGCATTGATTAACCTGAATGAAATTTTTCGATAGGCATAAGTTCCCCACTTAGTCCTGAATGTGGTCTTTAATTAATCATCTAGGTGTACCAGGATATGGTTATATCTTGAAAACCCATCTAGAAAAGACTTAAGTTCAGAACTAGTTAGAGTTTGCAGTACTTGTTCCATGGTTGGTAATGGAAAATTGTCCTTTTGACATGATTTATTTAGATTTCTAAAGTCTATATAAATCTTGATGTCACCATTTTCTTCATGACATGAACTAAATTTGATACCCATTTTGAGTGTCTAACTGGAAAGATGATCTTAGCTTTTAGGATTTTATTCAACTCTGTTTTAATTTGACTTTCAAGATTAGGATGAATTTTTCTCAACTTTTATTGTATTGGCTTCTCATTTGAAATCATAGGAATTGTATGTTGAATAACAGAAGTGTCATATGTTTTGAGATCAATATAATCCCAAGAAAAAACACCTTTGTAGGTTTTTAATAATTTTACAAACGATATTCTATCTTCAAAAGATAAACCAAGACCTAAGTTGAAGTTTTGTGGTTTATCATCGATTCCAAGATTTACTAGCTTGAATCTTAAAGTTGAACTTTGAGTTTTAGAATTAGTAACCTTCTTGAACCTATCTTTCAAATCATAAAGGTATTCAAGTTTGACAGCAGACTTTGGTATTGGATTTTCATCTTGTTATTTATTTATATGGTATCATGTTCATGTTCATATAAAATTTGATCATTATAAGATCCTTCTAATGTCAGAAAATCTATGATATTAGAATCATGATTAAAAACTCTACAATTAGTAACATTATCAGGAATGGATGGTCTAAAAATAAATTCAATAGAAAAACTATCAAGACTAAATTCTTGAGATGGTATTAATTTTTATGCTACATTAGACAATAAATATGCACTAGCATTTTGTATTCTAGGCACATAGGAGATATTAAAAGCTAAAAAATCAGAAATCAAATTCTGGACTAATGACTGATAGTGTTTAAGATATCTAGAGTTACAATTAATAGTATTTCTCACTTTTTTAATAATGATCCCTCATATACTTGTGGATATTAAATACCAAGGTTGATTGCTTTATACAAACCTTGTGTTAGTGCTTCATATTTTGTTGTATTGTTTGTGCATTCAAATTCTAATCAGCAGGCTAGCATGGTATTTTCTCCTTCAGGGCTTATTACAATATAGCCAACTCCTGTACCATCTTCTGATTTAGAACCATCAAAATAAAGAATTGAATAAGGGTTTATCTACAACATTTTTACACTTGGAAGCATATGTTTGGGAAAAAAAATCAATCTGGGAGATAATAGCATTATCAAAGAAGGTTGATCATTGAGCATTAAAATTTCCAAGAAATGATTCTACCGAGTAATTTCCAATAATATTATTATTGAATTCTACTTTCTCATTGGTTCCTTAAAGGTCAGTAATAGTATGCTTTATGAATTTATCACGGTCTACTTGAATTTGGTTTGGCTTTCCATTGTAGGACAACCACATGTGTGACTAGTCTGTTGTGAAATATCCATGAAGCTTCTCAGAATAGTCTCCGCTCAATACAAAATTGTAAAATTCAGGAATATCAGCTACCAAGGTATCAGTTATCTGGGTAGCCTTAGGATTTGATGATAATCTAATGGAAACATAATTTATTTCTCCTACAACCTCTACTTTTTTCCTACTGAGTTTTACCATATGAATAGGAGAATTTTGAGTTATGTTCAATCTAGCACATAATAAATTTGGCATGATATTAGAGGAAGCCCCTAAATCAATTAAACAATTATGAAAATTCCTATTAAATATATTATAGGTCAAGAGAAATGGAGGATTATGAGAGATGGATCGATCACCTATCATAATAAGATCTGTAGCATCCATTTGAGTTGAAGGGGTAAGAGGTTTACCCATACTAGTAGTAGCTTGAACTACTATTGGAGCAGGTAGAGATGATGCAGGAACTGAATTCAATTCTATAAGTAAAATATTTTGATGCTGTTTCAATTTAGTAAGTTCATGGAGTGAGATATTAGCCCTAGTTGTTTTCATATCTTCCACCATATTATATTCAATGGTGTCAGATACTACCATTATCTTTGATATAGATGGAACATCTAAAGGAGAAGGGTTAGTCTGTGTAGCTTTGGATGTAGACTTCTTGCTTATTTTTTTATCTCTAGTAGGAGTTGAACTCTTCTTTTTTTGAGTAGGATTTGTTCCATTAGTGACATTCTTACTTCTTGTACTAACGGTTAAAGCTTCGTGTTCATTATTTGGTAAGATGAAATCCCACATTCCATCTAGTTCTACTTATTCCTCGACTTCAGTTTCTTCTTCTTCTATTTTCTCCTCATCTGTCTTGATCAGACTCAGCATTAGATATTTTATTGGGCAGTTGAGAATAAGAAGACTAATTTTTCTTGAAAGTCTTGGATGTCTTTTTAGTACTAGAACTTTCAACAACTTGCTTTTTGATGTCAACCATTTCATTTGTCATGGTTTTTAGTACTTTTTGGAGACCTTCTACATCAAAAGGTTATTTTGATGGATTTTCCTTTGAATCATATTTGAAAGAGAATTTATTGCATTTATTGTCTTCTTGAGAACTCTTCTTTTCAAGGGATATAATTTATTTCTCAATGCACAATGATTCCTTCATATTTTCTACTAATGTAGCTAACTTCACCCTATCAACAAAAATGGTTGTGTTAGAGGGGATAGAAGAAATATACCACTCAATTTGGACCTTAGCACTCGGAATTGATGTAGCAGGGATTTTATTGAGTAATTTATTAAATATAGAATTGAAGTATTTAACTTTCTCTCTTGTTTTAGCCTTAAATTTTGATAAGTCATTGATGAGTGATACAGTAATTCAGTAATCTCCAAACGTGGCTAGGAATTATTCTTCAAACATATTCCAGCTAGTTATAGAGTGAGTGGGTTATGAAAATACCAGGATCCTGCAGATCCTGTGACAGTATATGGAAATAATCTAACTACACGATCTTCTTCTGTTACCTCTTTTAAATTGATGGCTAACATATAATTATGGATATGTTCTTTAGCTGGAAGACCATCATCTAGATTGAATTTAGGTAACCATCTTTCAAAATATTTAGGAAGAGGGTGAAGAGGAGTTGGCATTTGTACAACACCTGAATTATTCCATGGTTGTACATTTGGTGGAGGTTGTTGGCTTGCCATTGGGCCTTGTGTGGAGATGATTAGTGAAGTATGAGTTGAAGAAGAGGCAAGCTGAGTGCTAGAACTAGTTGAGGGTGAAGTAGTTTGGGTACTGGAACTAGTTAAGCTAACATTGATGGTTGAAATAGAAGTTGTTGATATGAGTGGACCTAATCGAGATGAATGGGGTGGATTATCAAAAAGGATATTGCTTGTGGATGAATATAACTCAGTCTTCTTATTTTTCTTTCCAAAATTTCCAATAGGAAATTAAAAAGGAGGGATTCATGTCTTCTGAGTTTCTGATCGAATTAAAATTCGTCTTGGCTGCAAAGAAGATAAAACACTGATTTCAGATGTTTGAGAAGTTTCATATTTTTCAACAGAAATAGATACTCTCTCTAACTCTTCGATCAAAGACTGAACTTATGGGGAATTATGATGATAATCTGAAGATAGTATTGGTTGAGTTTCACTAGGAGACTTAGGAGAAGGATGTTCAAATTCATATCTTAATGATTTTTTTCTAGATAATGACTTGGAAGTTGGTAAGAATCTAGAAGGAAAGTGAGTTTTAGATCGGATTTTAGATTGATCAAATCTCTTTTCCATTCACGGACGTTCAAGCCTTCCTTCTAGCGCCAAAATGTTGAAGTCTCATAATTCCATGGCAACAACATGGGGGAAAAACACTTGGTCTAGACCTTAGAGCAAGTTCTTTTCCATTTGGTGTAGCGGTTCCGACTAGGGATAAAGGGACCAGTTTCCCAATAAGGAATTATGAGGGTGTGTTTGCTTATAACGTGTGAATGGATGAATGATATTCATATAATCTTTGCATGTAATTTATTATCTATTCTACTATATACCCAGGAGTATTATTTCTTTAATGTGATCTAAAATGACATCTTTCAACAATTAATAATCAAGATTATTCAATAGTTGAAAGAGATGAAAATTATGTAAAAACGATTGTTTTGATAAAGTATTTTAATGAAAACAATGGTGAAATATATATTGCATTCATAAGTTTGATCATATATGAGATAAGAAACCATAGATAAATATTAGTACAAAAGTGCATTTAACATTTAATTATGATAACAACTTCCATATATAATACAGTAAAAACATGAATGTCAATTAAAGAAATAGAATTTAATATAATGTGTATAAATACCATATATACGAGGTTCTACACATTCAAACTGATAGTGGTATTATGCTCCTCTTCGTGTTAAAACAATTCAATGAGTAAAATATTGCAACTTCAGTTAAACATCTTGAAATATAAAGATAAATCAGATTTTTTTCCATTAATTCATCAAGGCATTCACAAGCATATAGAAGTGCATTCCTTTGGAAATGTTTTTGACAAATTTCTGGACCCTTCTCTAAATTAATGAGAAGGGTTTAAATACTAAACCAAATATTTCTAAAATAGAATATTACATAATTCGAGAAGGTTTCAAACAACCTTCCTCTTAATGAGTAAATTAAACTACAAACTAGGAACAAAAGATAACAACATGCTTAGGTGGGTTGATCTTCTTTTCTCGTCTGCTCTATGAGGTGGCAAATATCTAGCATCGGCTTTTATTGAGTTGGTTGTGTAATCCCGGATCTGACCTATGCTTTAAACACGGTGTTTGAAATTGCTGGAAACGATTTCTTTGTTGAATTAGTTAAGGATTGTAGCATTGAGCATGAATGGTGTGGTTTAATTAGAAAGTTCCAGTAACTTTCTTGATCTAACCTAGTTATCTTTTTAATTGCTTCTGCTTGTGTCTCTGTATTTTCCTTCCACTATGTTTCCAGTAATTTAAGCACTGGTAGCACGTCAGTTGTATATTTTTTGATGAGTTCAGCATTTATTAGATGTCCATTAATAAACTCAATGGTCTCATTTGTCAGGTTAGCTTCTTTTGTCGTTGCCTTCTCTGCCTGTATTAGCTGCATCTCCCAATCTCTGAATAAAATGTTTTTTTGAAACTTATCAATTTTTGGGAGATCAAATTTCTTTCTTGTATCAGATTCTTGTTTAGGATGAAATCAAAGATTTTATTTTGAACTTTTTCACATTCTAACCTCCTGTTCGCCACTTTTTGAATCACAAATTTTCTTTTTTTCACAATATTAACTAGTGATTGAAATTTGCTGACAGAAAGCTTCCTACTATTGCTTTAATTTTTCATTCCATTCAAGGGCTTATTTTATGAATTTCTCTATTTGAGCCTGAATTTTTAGCTTATTCATCACTGCCTCTATTTGGTTTTCTTTTTTCTAAAATATTTACTTGGTGTTGCAACCTCATTCTTTCAAAGTATTTCTTAAATTTTGACATTTCCATTTCAATTTTCTTACTAGTATTGAGCTTTTCATGCTCTAGATGTCTCTCCAATTCCTTAACTTTATCTTCCTTATGCTTGAGTAGAAGTTGTACCTCTGTAGCTTTATCAATGATAACAGTTGCATATCCTCTTGCAAACTATGATAACTTAGTCAGGTGATCTGTAGGATTGGAAAAAAATTCTTTCCAGACAAAATCCACTGATTCATCATTGATAATGGTCAGTGTATCATCAAATCTACTTCTTTTGTTCCTTTTAACTACAACTTTGTGATTTGGAATATAAAAAACATCAAGTGGAGGTATCTCTTCAATTTTTAAAATAATCTACTCTGTAAGGTATGCCGGGGTGATCTCTTGCTCCTGAATATTTGGTACCTGCTGAAGTGGCAATGCAATTTTCGCTATATTTTGAGCTTTCTTAGGGGTTTTAAAATTTTTTGAACCTTATGGATTAGGGTTTCGGTTTGTCTGGAGTGCCTGAGTAAATTTTTTCCATTCTGTGCACTTGAGGTTTCACTGTTTGTTCAGGTGTGGTTTGAATATGCTCAACTTATTTTGAAGATGATTCAGTTCCACCAGTTCTTCTTCAGTTTTCATCTTAACTCCTTTAATTAATTTTCAATTACTTCCTAAGGACTTTAATTTCTACTTTCAGATTCATTATCTGAATCGTTTGAATTGTGAGATTGGTGTTGTGATTTCTCTGACTCGTGATTTGATTTCACTTGAGATTCATCTTCTGACATGTCTTTATCCTCATTATCTATACTAATGCTGGGAGTTGGTTTGTTGACATATTAAATAAATAACAAGTCCAATGGGACTGTTTCTAGTCTCTTGCTTCTATATGCTTGCAAAGATTCAAATTCTTCTTTACTAAGCATATTAGATGAAATTTTAAACACGCCTGTAAACTTCTCTACACCTTCAAATAAATCATCAAAGATATCCTTTTCATTTAGGAAAGGTTTAAGTTTAAGCTTAGTGGTAAAATTATTGACCACATCATTTGGATCGTATGGTCTCTTTGACATTAGAGCTAGATTTAGTGAAGTGATACTTGAAATTTCTTTAGCTGTATGACCAATGTGAGAAAGGGTAAAAGTGCCACACTGTAACGGGGAGGTAGGTTAGATAGATTTCTTGGAATCTCTAAGTTGCTTAGTCACACTGCTTACTATAGTTTGATAAGAAATTTATTTAGCTAAGATCTTATTAGGAACATAATAAGGAAAAACATGGGGAGAAGAAAAACTTCCAAAAACTCTAATATAAGTGAAAATTTCCTAACCAAACCATCTAGCCATAGGTAGAATATCTATACTGGCTTCCTTAGAAATCCTAGGGGATTTTTCATTAAAGATGGTCTGATGGATAGGCAACATAACCACATTACAAATTTTATAGAAATGCAGATGAAACTCAAATTACCATAGGGATTTATGGTAAACATGAATTGGGTTAGGGTCCTAGCTTGTCCACTTCCATCCCATAATAAGAAAGCTTGAACATAAACATATTGCATCCATGGTGTACATGCTCATATAGAAGGGAGGTATTTTTCTGGTGGAATAGACTCTATTTATCCTATAGTCCATAATGGTTTTAGCCAGATTATCAAATAATATGTTTTCCCAATTCAGAATGAAGGAATTGAAAATTGTGTCAATTAAAGGAACCCAATTTAAGGAAAATTTAGTGGAATCTGGTTTACCAAATAATCTACATAGCATTCACGTAGCATAACAGAAAGGGGAGGATAATTGCGCTATCGGGTATGTACAAATTTTATCCCGCTTCAGCTTGACCTGGTCTTCCTTCCATCCTCTTATCACTTTCATGAGGTCTGTATTATTTTTCGTAAAGCTTTGTAGAAATGCTTTGTTGTAAATCTTCAGAGCCATAGCTAAATGATACATTGTCCATAAGTCCTTTGTAGTGAATGAACCAATGGTCTCTAGCCTAGAATTCTTGAATGCCATATATTTTATGTTGAGGTTGTCAATGACCCATTTTACCATATCGATGTATGGCCAAATTCTCGGCCTTGTTGTTATTCTATGGATAAATGAACATGCAACTTCAAAATAAGACGATTCTGATGAAATTGCCTCATCTATTGTTACTATTTTCTTCATTTCTCTTGGTTTTTCTCCTTCAAATAGATTGTATGTTGGAATTTACAAGGTAATTTCCTTAGATCAATAACCAAAGGTCACCACTCACAAACATATCACAAATCAGTACACCAGTATAATCATGTGGTTAAAACCCTCAAAGAGGGAAACAGTCCACAACCTGAGCCAATGCGGCCACTTCAGGCAATTTATTAATACAAAAAGAAAGGTTACATATGTTTCTCTAATAAACAGTTACCGGAAAAATGACCCTCCATTCTCTTTAAATATAAATCATGGACCAATCGGGTGTTAAGCCACGAATCAAGTGTTGTTAATACCGAGGAGAGAGATAACCGTTGGATTATAAGTTACAAATGTACATGGTAAAGAAACACACTTTACCTAACTCTACACTAGAATAAGTTATTATTAACTATTTCCTATGTGTCGGAGTATCCTAAAATCCCCCCTTAAGAACAACTTGGGATAGGATTGAAGGATTTACAAAGGTGACACAAAAGGAGCCTATTTCCTATGTGTAAAAATATCCTAACATCTCCCCTAAAGAAAAAATTGGGATAGGATTGAAGGGTTTACAAAAGTGACACAATAAGAGAAGGAAGGAGGCATTAGAGCCTATCCCCCCTTAATGACAACTTTCATGAATTCCAAGCATGGATCAAAGTTTGGTAAAATTCACTTCTGTGAGAGCCTTTGTAAATATATCGGCTACTTGATCATTGGTTGGATAGTACTGCACTTCAAGAACACGATTATGAATGAGCTTTTTTATGAAGTGTATGTGGAGTTCAATGTGTTTCATGCACTGATGTTGAACTGGATATTTACATAGCTGAATGGCAGTCTGATTATCACACCAAAGTGTAGTTGGATGCTACTGATGAAGACAAAATTCAGACAAGATCTGACAAAGCCACATGGCTTCCTTGCTGGCTTCAACTCCACTACGATACTCTGATTTTGTTGAAGAAAGAGAGATGGTACTTTGTTTCTTACAATACCAAGTAATAGGTCCTGAACCAAGAGTGAATACATATCCTACAGTAGACTTCCAATCATCAGGGTCACCAGCCCAATCAGAATCAGTGAAACCAATCAACAATGGAGATGCTCTTGCACTCTAATGAATCCCGAACTGAACTGTACCTCAAATATATTGAAGTATTATTTTAGCTGCTTTCTAGTGACTTTCATGGGTTTGGTGCATAAACTGAGCGACAAGATCAACGACAAAGGAAAGGTTAGGATGGGTATGGGTCAGATACAGAAGTTTACCAACAAGTTGATGGTATAAGGTAGCATCAACTTTAGGAGTAGTACAAGTGACTGAAAGCTTGACTCCAAACTGAAAGGGATAAGGGGTTGGCTTACAGTCTTCCATGTGAAAGTGGTGTCGCAGATCACAGGCATACTTGGACTGAGAGAGGGTAATGCATTCTTTGGATTGCAAGGCCTGCAGACCAAGGAAATAATGCAAGTGTCCTAAGTCTGTCATTTCAAACTTATTTTTTAGGCTAGAATTCACATGGTTTATATGGTTTGGATCACTACCAGTAAGGATATGTTCATAAAAAAAAAGAACAAGGATGGTGAAGGACTTACACACTTTCCTGGTGTAGACAATGTTGTCAGAATGACACCTAGAAAAGCCATTATCTAATATAAATCTATATATTTTGGCATACCAAGCCTGAGGAGCTTTCTTGAGACCATAGAGAGACTTCCTAAGGTGAAAAACAAAGCTAGAGTCATTCAAGATAGAGCCAGGGGGTTGTTCCATGTAGATTTCTTCATGAAAATCTCCATGTAAGATGGCAGATTTAGCATCCATCTGATGAACTTCCCATTTAAAGGAGGCAACAAGGGAAAGAATAAGGCAGATAGAATTCATTTTGGCAATAGGGGAGAAGGTTTTAGTATAGTCAATGCCTTCAACTTGTGAAAATCCTTTAGCAACAAGAGGAGATTTATGTCTATCCACTTTTCCATTTGGTCCAAACTTTGTTTTGTAAACCCATCTGCATCTGACAAGTTTTCTTCCTTTTGGAAGAGGAACAAGATCCCAAGTATCATTCTCTAATAAGGAATGATATTCTTCATTCATAGCTGCATGACAATTTGGATGACTGGAGGCTTCTTCAAAGGTTTCTGGATCAGGATTGTCTGGAACTTGAGCCAATAAGGAAGAATCTCTTTCGAACTAGGAATGTGTACGTCGTTGATTGGCAGGGTAACCAGCAAGAGAACTTGCTACATCCCGAGTAGAGCGGACCCATCTTGGAAGCAATGGAGTAAAAGGAACAATTTCAAGAGGTGGAGGAGGATTTTCATTCTCGTTGTCACCATCTGAACTAGAAGGAATGCTATTAAAAATAGAAGAGAGAGAGAGAGGTGGCACATATGTCGAATCAGGCTCGCAAGCTGAAGGTGGTACACCCGCCACACTAGGCTCACAGGCCAATATATTTTCATCAAATTTTACAGCTCTTCTAATGCTTATATTTTTGGATTTTGGTTGAAGAAGTCTATATCCTTTGACATCTTCAGAATATCCAATGAAATTGCATTTTTCACTCTTAGGTTCTAAGGATTTATGTTTTTCATCTTGAATATGGGCCCAAGCATCACTTCCAAAAACACGAAAGTGACTTACATCTGGTTTGTTTGAGCTCCAAGATTCTTCTAGAGTTATATTCTTTAAAAACTTAGTAGGAGTGTGATTTACTATGTAATTTTCACAGTTAATGGCTTCTGCCCAAAAATTGAGACCGAGTCCTTTAGATTGAAGCATACAATTAGCCATTTCTTTTAAGGTGCGATTCTTCCTTTCAGCTACACCATTTTCTTGTGGAGTATATGAAACAATATGTTGCAATTGAATGCCATGCTCAGTGCAGAAGTTGATAAATTTTTTGTTAACATATTCTCCTCCATTTTATGATCTTAACTTAATAATTTGATGTCCAGATTGTTTCTCAACAAAGGCCTTAAAGGTGAAGAACATGTTAAAAACTTCACTCTTGAATTTTAAGAAGTATAAACAAGTGTGTCTGGAAAAATCATCAATGAAAGTTAAGAAGTACTTGCAACCAGAGAAAGAAACAACTGGAAGCGGACCACATAAATCACTGTGCACAAGATGCAAAGGGGCTAAAGCATGCCAAGTGGCACATTTGTCAAAAATATCCTGATGATGTTTTCCCAGTACACATCCAGAGCAAACACCATCTTGCCAAGATACCATAGGAAGGCCCGTCACCATATTTTCCTTACATATAGTTTGAAGAGAGTGATAGTTTGAGTGACCAAATTGCTCATGCATCATTTAAAGAAGAAAACGTGGCTTTATTTTTTGCCATGCCTTAAGAAGCTCCAGAATCATTGAGCCACTCATGAGAAGGAGAAGAGGAAGATACATTTAATGTATAACCAGATCTTGATGCTTGACAACCACAAGCAGAAAGTGCCATTCCTGAAGATGAAGGTGAAGAGTGCTCCAAATTGATTTTGTGCTTCTTCATTGCTACTTCTAAGGCTTCCATCTTCTTAAAACATTTGGACTCTATATGGCCATCATGATTACATAAATTGCAATGTATATCGGTCTTCTTCCCTTTGTTTTTATTTGCTTTATCATTTTGGTGATTTGATTTTTTAGTTTGCAGCTGAAATTGCTTAGGACCCTTGTTTGGTTTAGGACCATACTTTTTAGGATACTTCTTCTGGGATTACTTTGATATGATTGTTGTTGGGCTGCTAAGGCTTTCTTAGAAGCGTTTCCAGAAGGGATAAGACCAAGGTGTAAGAGTTTTTCTTGTTCTCTTCTCAAATAATCACAAAAGGAATCAAAAGAGGGATTCTTGTAGGTGGTTCCTGAAGAGATGATGGCTTCTATAGTGGAATGGAAGGTGGAAACAAATACAGAGTATGCAGGGCCAAGCATAGCAATAAAGCAATAGATGAGGCTACCATCTTCCTTTTTAACCTTACACCTTTCTAAAAGAAGTCTAAGGGTCTTGAATTTGGACAAAAAATATTCAATAGAGGAGAAATTATTGGGGTGCAAAGTAAGCAACTCCTTTTCAAGCTGGCGGGCCCTGATTTGATTTTGAATGCCAAAAACAGTATTTAGCTTTTCCATGGCTTTATCAGGGGTGTCAATGTCAAGGATGTGAAATCGAAGATCTTGAGAAATGGACATTCCTATCAACCCTCGTGCTTGATCTTGTTTATTTTCCCATTTAGGAACTTTATCATCATCAGAAGGTTTAGTTTCTTGACTTGTGGCTATTCTATAAATCCATTTACTTCTAAGTATATCTACCATGTGAGGTAGCCATTGGAAATAATTGGTGTTGTTAAGAATAATCGGACATGCACTTTCCATTTTTTTTTTTTCAAATGAAGCTGATAAAAATCTGAAACTAACTGCTTCAATGGAAATATCACAAAAACTTAGTCTGTTTAAAAAAAAACAGCTCGAGAAACGACTTTCGGATGAAGAAGTTATGCCTTTTGAAAACAACTGAGTTGTAGATGTCGAATAGTTACGGGAACAATTTGAAATTTGGTGATGAAGTTCAACTTTAAAAAAAATAAAATCCCCCCCCCCCCCTTTAACAAAACCTTTTACAAAATGAAGCTTGAGAAAGAGATTTGAACCCATGACCTCTATTCTCATAAACTAACTCCTCACCAAGTGAGATAGTAAAAGGATTCTATTATTCTTTGAAAGGAGGAAGGGTTTTTTTTTTCTCTTTGGTTGGCGTGCCTTTTCCTGCACAAAAAAACACAAAAACCGAGAAAAAAAACATGCAAACCTTACGGAAAAATGTTAGATTTTTGGTTAGCCTTCTCGGCAACTATCAGTTTTTTTCACTGTTTCTGATTTCCTGAGATCATACAAAGACGCGAGGAAAGAGCATATGTAACAAAAAAAATCCCTTTTCCTGTTTCTGATTTGCCAAGATCACACGCAGCGCACAACAAAGAGCATACACAGAGAAGAGGATATAGATTCGACAAAGAAATAAAACCTAAAAAACTAAAATAAACAAAGGGAACATAAATAAGCAGAACTATTAACAAATATAACTGCAAAACATATGCTTTATACCTCCAGATCTAAATTGTCATAACTTGGGCAGTCATAAACCTTTTCGCATGAAACGAAAAAAATTCCTCATTGTAGCAGACACTCTGGACACAACAGAGCATTTCTCCAAGCTCATAAATGTTCATAAATAGTATATCTACAAATCTACATTGGTATGCAGTCAAACTGACTTTAGATTTTGATCAACAACAGATGCGGCCCTTAAAATAGCTTTGATACCATGTAGGAATTTACAGCGTAAGTTCCTTAGATCAAGAACCAAAGGTCATCACTCAAAAATAGATCAAAAATCAGTACACCAATATAATCACGTGGTTAAAACCCTCAAAGAAGGAAACATTCCACGGCCTGAGCCAACGCAGCCACTTCAGGAAATTTATTAATATAAAAAAAAAGGTTGCATATGTTTCTCTCATAAATGGTTACCGGAAAAATGACCCTCCATGCTCTTTAAATAGAGATCATGGACAAATCAAGTGTTAAGCCACAGATCAAGTGTCGTTAATACCAAGGAGAGAGATAACTGTCGGATCACTACAAATCATGACCGTCGGATTATAAGTTACAAATGTATATGGTAAAGAAACACACTTTACCTAACTCTACACTAGACTAAGTTATTCTTAACTATTTCCTATGTGTCTAAATATCCTAACATTGTACGTGGCATCCCATGAAGAAGTCCCACAATCTTTGTTGCACGTTGTGTCTGAGAATAATTGAGACATGTCTGTGGATGCTTCAGTGGATTCTTGGGAAACTGCTTTGCCTTTCTTTGACATTCGTGTTGATATTGTTTCCTTAGACATTTTCCTCAATTCAAGTGAAACAAGTAAGTTTAGCTCTGAGATGAGGAGAGACAAGGAAGAAGAACATAGTTAAATGAAACTAACCCGAAATCCAACGCTTTAAATTTAAAACATGCTTCAAGTAAGATATCAATATTTTGAACCTTTTATCCATTTAAATGCCTTTAATAACCCTTTAATCATCTATCAAATATATTACATGCCACACACAATATTTCTAATGTAACAATCTAAATCATTAGATCTTATAACGGATTGATTTCTTGCATAATAAATGAATAGTGCAAATCACAATTTTAAGCAGATACCAATATCATATGTTTTCACTACTTTTGAGATGCGAAATGCGACCTACGTAAATGTCACATCACATTTTATTGTGTTGAATAAAACTTTCCATTTGGTTTAACGTTGTACAGTGAAAAATGTGATATGTGCTAAAGACACCAAATGTTGTGCTTTGTTGGATTTTATAGACATGCTTTGTTATTGTTTTATTTTGTCATCGGGTCCGACTTATTGCAATTCATGTTTTTATTGTTATAATTTTATCTTTTAAAGAGGGCACAATGCGATTATAACTTTAAAAGGATTTTAAAGCTTTTTCAATGGGAATTATTTATAACTCAAAAAATGTTAAAGTGTTGTTCATAATTCTCAATTCTTATGTGTTTAAACTTTGTCAACTTGTAAAAGTTGTGATGTGCGGTACGCGCAATGAAGTTAAATCGAAAAAAATAAAAAGCATTTTATTCTTAAGCTTTTAAAATTTAATTCTAAAAATGAAAAAAAAAATCTTCTTTTACTCTATTTATTTTTTAAATGGTCCCCATTTATATTAATATAAATGGGGGGTGGGAGGGTGTTGTATAGTAAAACACCTTATCAATCATAAACCAAGCTTTACCATGATCCACACGCCGATCACTAGGCCAACAAAATCATGGATATCACCACATTCTCTCTGCCTATACCATGAGGAATTTTCCTGTCTCATGGTCTCTTGGTCTTTATTGCAACCCACAATCTGAATCAAGGGTCAGTAGGTCCTAAAATGAAACATACTCTACAATATTTACCACAATCCCATACTAAATATTCAAAGGCCTGAAATGGATAGAAAACCACCACCTCTCAGGCTTTACCGTAATCAATAACCTGGATTACTAAACTCCAAACTAAGGCAAAAAATGAATAGGTTATATAATAATTCAGAGATCCACCTCACTTAGCTTTGAATCCATCCAGTAATCCAGCCAAACCAAAACATGAGAACTCCACAAAAACATGGGTATCTAGAAAAGGAAAGGCTAGGCTTAATACATTAGCACACCTAGAAAAACCCATGCCAAGGGAGAAAAGAACTACATGCAATACCATGCATGTCAAATCTAGCAAGCAGATCATACATGAAAATCAATACCCGCAAAGAATCATGTTGTATATACTTGATTCCTACTCCTCCTTGCTTGCTTCTTCCTTCTTCCTTATTTCTTTCCTTTCTTTCTCCAATGCCAAAGTACTCCAGAAACTCTAAGTGTCCAAGAGCGAGAGTGAGAGAGAGAGAGAGAGAATAATGATAGAGCTCCAAAAATGTAAGCAAAAGCTTGATCAAATTTCTTGCCAACTGATCCTCATAAGCCTTTTATTACAGGTCAATTTGGGCATCACTCCCAAAACTAAAATCAGTATATCATACTCTAAATCAGTTGCCACATGCCTTAAACAAGTCATCCCATTGATGGTCTTCTTCCATTAAATTTTCACTGCTTGAAGTCTAGTTGAAGTGCTCCATTGAGGCATCAACTCACCCCTAGACTACAGTAAGTACTTTGCAGAGCATATACTCTCATTCAAAGCTGTGTTGTAGAGGATATAGGCCCACTTTATAATGTGTTGGTTGAATGGGAGCGAATTTTTCATATAATTCTGAGAATCTTCCCATATTCTAGTGGCTTCTAGAAGTTTTTCTAGCTATCATACCAACTGATAACTTCGAATATGAACACCATGGAGCCATTTAACCTCTTATCCTCATATTCCATTGAACAAGAAAACCTCTTCATCCATTTTTGGAGAATCCATTCAATGATCCATTAATGAAAAACTACCTAACTACTTATAAATTGAGCACTGATCATAGTGCACAAGAGAAAAGAATTTGAATTAGTAAAGTTATGTTGGTGAGATCACATCTCTTCGAGGTGTTGTTTTCATGTAATGTTATGCTGCTAGAGTGATTCTACTGATGTGATGAGTATAAGACTGAAGCTGGAGTGAGTTGAAATCGAATTGATCCAACTGGTTGTAACTTCTCCTTCTAATTCATAATAAAGATATTTTTTCCTTTCCTAATACATGTATTCATGTTTTAATATGTGTATTTTCAAATGAAATCTATTCAATTTGTTTAACATGAATAGATCATATGCCTTTATGTCATTTTCTATCTTCTGTTAGCCATTGCAGGTGCCAATCAAGTGATTTCAATTCGATTGAGATCGACAGAAGTGACGAAAGGGAGGCAAGGGATAGCAAAAGATCATAGGTAGGTAGTCTTCCCTTATTTATTAATTTCAAGGAAAAGGTAAAATATCTTTCTTATGTTGTTCGAAGTGTGTCCACCACACTTAGGAAAACTCATCTATCCATAGGTTTGATTTTTGTAAAACAAATTGGTGACCATACTTGGGATCGACAGATCATCCCTAGTGGTTTTATCCATGTTTTTCAGCCTCTAGTATAATTTACTTGTTTTATTTTAGTCATTTGAATGTGTTTTAGTAAAAGAAGTGTGTTTTTTACCTAATTTTGAGTTTCCTCTGGCACCAACGCACTGTTGGTCTTGACACAACGCTCTGAATAGAATTTTTGGCTTAGGGATAATGCTCTACAATGCATTGTCTCCCACTCTGGGGTGCATTTCTCTTGTGACCAACCAAAAATCATCATATTTTTTCCTCTTGCAATCCATTTCAGTGTCCTGTTTGCTGAGTTGTCAAGTGTCTGATTGCCTCTAGAGACCAGATTGGTTCGACCATATTGCCTCACTTTGGATCTTTGTTTGTTCAATGTTTCTTTTTGTTTTCTTTATGATTGTCGAATAGCTCCAAATTTTAAAGTCACATTTTAGTATTTATTTATTTTTGGAAAGAGGAGTTGTCGTTCATGTCTTCGTTTCTTTGGAAAGTATTGAATGATATTTTGTGCATTTTATTTTATTTTTTGTTCACCTACACTGAAAAGAAATTGAAAAGAAAAACATGCATTTGCATATAGGGATTGTGAGTGCTGCATCGGAATAGCTAGGTAATTTTCATTTAGATGTGCTCATTGTTGATTGCTTACAATCTCATTGCTCTATCCCTTGTAGCTAAGATTTTCATTGTCAAAAATTAAATTAAAACAAATGCTTAACATATTTGTTGCATTCTAGGAATGTCAAATACATCACACAGTGAACTTGAAAGGAAAACTTATAAGAAAAATCAACTTAAAATTTAACTAAATTAATCTAAGGGAGCATTGTCACTTTAACAATAACATTTAGAGGTCTAGGCTAGAGACATGTTCCGACGTTGTAAAACATAGTAGCTATCATTAATTTTCTACAATACATTCCGAGTGTGATACCTCATTCCATGTACATAAGTATATCGGAGCTCGTCCACGTACCTTTGGGTATATCGGGCGATGTTCTAGTACGAAAAGTATAAGGGGATTCTCTCACTATGCAGTTTCCCATTAGATAGCGCTAATATAGATTGGGCCTCCACGTACCATCGAGTATATTTTGGAGGCCAAAATTAGGTTGCTTACCATCCATAAGTAATCGAGTTGGATGCCTTGTACACTATGATACACTGAAAACAACATTCAGGGAGATTGCCTGCACATACATAAGTTTTTGTTTACTAGGGAAGTATATTACGGTTCACAGTTGCTTGGTAAACCTTTTTTCTATAATTATCCTATTTTTGTTTATTTTTTTTTTGTAATAAATCAATCAGAAATATTGGAAGAAAATAAACCCTTTCCCTGTCGTTCGCATAGGATAGTGAATAAACCACCTTTACCGCCAAAAGCTACACCTAGTAGGTGAAGGCGAGCTTGTCCTACCAAATCTGTTACCTTTGGTGTTTCATCTAATTTACCAGAGTCATCTGATCCTTTGAGTACAGAGTCTCAATTCGTTTCAACCGATCTCGGTTTATCTACTACTGTCGAGATGAAACCCTGTGTTGTCACTAAAGAGCAAGTAATTTATCATGCCCAGTATCTGGATTTGATTTATACTTCGTCTGGAACTCTCTATGAAAATTTTTTGAATGCACCACGACCAAATTTTATTGTTCCTCCTTCTCCATTTGGTAAAGACATTCATGTCGACGATGGTGTGTTTTTTTATTCTAGGACTCCACGAGGAAGTCGACCATCTGGTTCTACACTTGTTTTTTCAAATCAAAACCCTGTTGCATCTGATCCTGCATCTTCTTCTGAAATACATGCCATGTATTCTAACAAGGGAAAAAGTGAAAAGAAACCCAAAAGTAAGAAGAAGGGGAAAGATAAGAAGAAACAAAATTCACCCCCGCAGGAAAAATCATCTGATTCATCTGGTTCTTCTCAGAAACCTCATTCCCCTTTATTTATATGTAATGAGGAGCATTTTATGCCAGATTTTCCTCATCGCTCAGAAGTTTTGAAGCTTCTTAAGACTTCTGCTGCATCTTCTGTGTTGAAAAATCCTTTTCCGAACTTGGAAACACATATGGTTGCTACGGATCCCGCTTCTAGTTGGCAAGTGCTTATGATATCTGCCACTAAGCCCAAAATTGATTTTTTGGTGTCTACTTGAAGTAAAGGTTATAGTAATCTGATGTTGTTATCAAATGGTCAAGCTAGAGATCAACCTACTTTGACTTTGACTTCATCTGATTCAATTACGTCGCTTGTTATTCCTGAGTTAACAATAAAGCCACCGAAGGGAGTCGTTCATAAATCAATTTTCAACCCTCAACCTCGTGCAACTCAATACTATAACATAGTCAAATATCTGGCTCAATGACCTTCTACTATGTCAATGCTTAAGGTTCTTAAAAATTGTCGCTCCTAAAAGTAGGCTTTGCTGTCAGCGATTGGTGTAATTGATCCAATGGATTGTAATATTGTAGTCTTTAATAATGCAGGCTATGTGCCACAATTACCAGCACTTAGAATTTTTTACTCAAGTACATGTCTTGAATCACCTCATTCATCAAAATATAATTGATGAAGGCGCATCTACTTGTATCATGTCTATGAGTTTTTGGAAGTCACTTGGCTCGCCAACTTTATCACAATCACCTATGACATTGAAATATTTTGACGGTTTTACATATAAGCCTTATGGAATTCTTAGTGACCTGCAGTCGAACTAGCGGGAAACTTAGTTACTATTGAAGTTGAGGTCGTTGATAGACCCCTTGAATACAATATTTAGCTTAGAAGATCATGGGTTTACGCTATGGCGGCGGTTGTATCTAATTAATTTCGTATGGTCGTCTTCCCCCATAAGGGAAGCATCACAGCCATTTATCAATTCTCCTTCTTCACCTCTGGTTCCCAGGAATCTGGAAGAATTCTGCTTGTTCATGGACCCCCGCCATCTCTTCAAAACATTGGTGTAGGACTCTTTAATGATTCTTCCCTAATGGGTACCTTTTTGTTACCGTCACCTACGACAATGGTGGAAATTGCAAAAATAGAGACCTGAAATATGATATATTCCACTTCATCTGACTTAAGGAAGATTCCCAATGATTCTGAAATAGACAGGCCGGGTGAAATCATGCCGCCAAGTCCAATCGAGATCGCATAGAAATCAATATTTTTGGCTTACAAAACCAATCCTACTTCTTTGTCACCGACTGTTTGGGTCGATCGTTCATTGGATTATGGTACTTATTATGATCCTTTTTCACATGTATTCTCAATTGATGAGAGCATTATGGAATCCATGATGCAAGAAGAAGAACCATGGACAGATTCACGTCATCAATCCCATCTTCCATATTATAATGAAGATAGTCCAACTCAACTATATCACCCTACATTCATTGATTTCTTAGCAAATTCCATTCCTATCCACGCTATTGATTCTAAGAGAAACCCATCAAATATCAAATAAAAAATTTCTATCAATATTTCGACCAAACCTGGCATTGTAGAAAAATTCATGTCGGTGTGTCTTGTTCTACATCTGAACTTGACACTTACCTCTCTCTTTTCCTTGAATTCCGAGATGTATTCACTTGGTCATATGAGGAAATGCCAGCCATCGATTCCAACATTGTTGAACAAGAGATTAAAATTTACCCTGATGTCAAACCAGTACCACAACCCCTCCATCCTTTTAATCCTAAGAAAGTTGTTGCCATTAAATCGGAGGTTGAAAAACTTTTGCATGGTGGTTTCATTTACCTTGTTCAGCCTACCGATTGGGTTTCCAACATTGTTCCTGTCATGAAGAAATGGGGGAAAATTAGAGTGTGTGTTGATTATTAGGATGTTAATAGTGTTTGCTTGAAAGAAAACTATCCCACTCCCTTTATCGACCAAATCATTGATGAATGTTTCAGATGTGAAATATTTTCCTTCATGGATGGATTTTACAGTTACAATCAGATCAATATTCACCCAGAGGACCAATATAAAACAACTTTTATATGTCTCTGGGGAACATTAGCTTATATAAATCTCCCTTTTGGCTTAAATAACACTAGGGAAAAATTGTAGAGGAAAATGAATTATGCTTTCCATGACATCCAAAACATTGTTAAAAAAAATCTGGTTGACTTACCTACACATTCATAGAAATGGGCTGACCACCCGCTACATTTGAGAGCTATATTTTTACGATTTTGTCACTACAAAATATGCCTCAATCCACAAAAATATGTGTTTGGTTTCAGTTCTAGTCGATTTCTTGGATTTGTCGTGTCGAAAGGTGGAATTCAACTTGATTCATTGAAGGTCTAGGCCATTCTCAATTCTCCTGCACCTTCCAATCTACTTTAGTTACATAGACTCCAAGGCTAAATTTATAAGGAGATTCATTCCCAACTACGTCGAAATGGTTAAAGGATTTACTTGACTCTTGAAAAATGGGACTCCCTTGCATTTGGATGAGGTTGTGCAAGCTTCCTTTGGTGTTCTTAAAGATACCCTGATCCGAGCATCATTAATGTATCCCCCAAATATCACAATAATTATTTTCTGCATCTCTTTGCTGCAGATACAACCATCGCTGTGGTTTTAGTCCAAGAAGAAGATAGGATTGAACATCCAATCTATTATTTGAGTCACAATCTCAATGATACGTAATTTAAGTATACTTATGTTGACAAGATCGCTTTGGTATTCTTTCAAGATGTACAAATATTTCACCATTATATCCCGCTCCGAAATACCATTGTCATTTCAGATTGCAACCCTATGACATACATTATGTCACGTCAATTGCTGGGGGGGGAATATTCAAAATGGATCATCATTTTGTAGGAATTTGATTTTGAATTCATCAAATCCAAGTCAAAGAAGTATTTGGTATTTGTTGAGCTTATCTACGACCTTCCATCGAGTAGCTGCGACCTTCCCTCGAGTAGCACTGAGTCTACTATGGAACCATCCATTTCGGATGATTCTTTGTTTCTGATCTCATCATCTGACCCATGGTATGGATATTTTCTCATCTATCTCCAGACCCAAAATTTTCGGGCCAATACCTGTCGCTCGCAACAACAACGTATTTTATACCAAGCCAAAGATTATTTGATCATCAATGATTCACTTTATTTGCATGGTGTCAATACGATTTTACGTAGATGCCTCACTCATGAGGAGGCCAAGAAATTTTTAAATGATTGCCACAGTAGTGCCTATGGTGGAAATTTTTCTAGTTTTTCTACGTCGTAGAAGATTCTCTGTGCTGCTTAATTTTGGCCTACCATATTCTGTGAGTGCATTCTCTTGGTCACAAGTTTTCATGCTTGCCAAATATTTGATATTAAAACCTGCATGCTACCAGCACCAATGCATCATGTCATCATTATTGGACCATTTTAAAATGGGCCATTGAATTCATGACATGTAATCCCCGCTTGGCCGAGGGACATGGGTATATTATTTTCGCCGTCGAATATTTTACCAAGTGGGCCGTGATGATGCCTACATTTAACAACATAAGCGAGAGAATTGCATTATTTTTCTTTAACCATTTGGTTACACGGTTTGGTGTGCCGCAAGCCATAGTCACATATCATGGAATTTTTTTTTGCAATCACATGATGACTGAGTTGACTGCCAAGTTAGGATTGTTGCATTATAGTTCTACTCCTTACTATCCGAAAGCTAATGGACAAGTTGAAGCTATCAAAAAAATTCTTAAGCGTATGCTTTAATGAATGATTGGGGTTTATAAAAAAAACTAGCGTGTAATCCTGTACTAGGATTTGTGGGCTTATCGAACCTCAGTGAGAAATGCAACTGGATTTACTCCCTTTCAGCTGGTTTATGGTCTGGAAGCTATCTTACTGATCCAATGTGAAATTCCATCGTTGAAACTCATGATTGACCTGCTAATTGATACTTCTGATTAAGAGGCATGTCTTTTATATCTCCTCCATCTAGATGAAATACATCATGAAACTGCATTGGCCAACAAAGCACATAAGAGATGAATCAAGGCACAATATAACTACAATTTCAAGCCTCACACCTTCAAAGGAGACCTGGTATTTCTTTTGATCAGGAAGCTGATATGATAGGAACAGGAAAATTCAAACCATTATGGCATGACCCCTACATTCCCAAGAATATTTGGGCTAAGGGCGCCTATGAGTTGGTAGATCATGATGGAATTCCATTGTCACAACCTTGGAATGGGATGTATCTTAAATGTTACTATGCTTGATTCTACGTAGTAAACACTGTATGATATTGTATATATGATTTGATTTTGTGCATGTTATAGCGTGTCTTTCAGATTTTTTCATGTGGTTAGTAATCCGCTTTGCATTTTGTTGCATATGTCATAATATTTGGAACCATTTGTTGGATATGCCTATGGTGCTAGTCGTAGTACGCAGAATCTATCCTCTGCAGCATGGGCCATATTCTCTCCAAGTGGAGAGTTAGTGAATTTCCAAGGGATTTGTATTGGTAAATCTACCAAAAAATATCACTGAGTATAACATGTTGATCAAAATCCTCTCTGATGCCATTTCACTTGGCATTCGCCGCATCATCATCAGGATGGAATAAAAACTTGTCGTACTACAGCTTAGTAGTGTTTATACACTCCAAAATACAACTATTCATCGCATGTTCCTTAGAGTTTGTCTTTTAGAAAGACATTTTTATTACATCCAATGTCAACACATTTCTAGAAACTTTAACATTTTAACTGATTCTTTAGCGAATTATGTGTTAAATAGATATTTACAACATATATAAAGATATTTTTTTAATTCACATCACAAAATTGAATGGGATTTCATATAACCATATGAAAAAACTGAAATTAAAATAGATATATAATTGTGTTTTTTACAAAAATTGTGTCCAAGACATGTTTGTCATCTGACCTCAAAATGTATACATACATAGCATATCCTAAGTAGATCTAGTGGTGCTCATGATAGCAGGTCGTTGCTTGGGCTATCATACGCAATAGCTTCATCAAACGAATATGCACACCAATAGTATGGTGTTGTATCCTCATGGGTAACTCCTCCATCCGAACATCTTGTATCCCAAGAGTCAACCCCTCCACATGCTGTTGTAAATTAGCTAGAGTCTCAGCCAAATCTAAATCCCAAGGGGCTGCTCTCCCAATAATCCTATCTACTGGTTCACCCACATGCTATGCACAACCCACTGGTCAAACAATACCCACATCTGCATACATAAAACATTTTTAGTTTAGTCTTGGAAACATAAAAAACACAATATGTAAAAAATGAAAAAATCAAAAATATAGTCAAAACGTTTTACCTATAGCACCCCATTGAGCACTAGCTGGTAAAATCATATCTGGGTCTCCACATAAATCCATCCCTACATATGAATGCTCCGACATAAAGATATTGTATCTTTGGAGCCAAGAAAATAATGTAGTGGAAAATGTGATCGATGACTGACGATCATGCCTAGCCATCAACTTTACCCACCGCTGCATCCACGGATCCCTAGGACCAGTTATACTCAGTGTCACATGTTGTGGCTACATAATTGGAACTTGCTCCAAAACAAAAGTGATCAATATTGACCCATAGCTAAAATTATTCATCTTTCCATTTTTTACTTTGGTCAGTTGTTCTTTCATCTGAAGGAGTACTGCTTCAGCCCAATTAAATAGGGTTGGCTCAAGACACTCAAGTGCATACTGCAAGTATGATCTATGCACGACATGAAGTGTCACACTTCCAACTAAATTTGCGATAGTGAATAGGAGCGTTCACAAAGGCATATCATGCACATCTCTGATGTTTATCTTTCCATATTTGCTAGGCTCTGTACCTGGTTGACAATATTGTCGAATGTAGTCCTTCACTGTCTCACCTCCACAGATAAAACCCACAAGGGAAATGGGAGTGTTGTTTTGAGAGGTCTTGACCCAAGTTCGATTTTAAGGTTTACCAACAAACCCCTATACTACTGGCCCTTTCAGAAATGGCCTGCTTGCACAAGTCAAGGTCTCACCCGAAGTAGTATGGGAGGGTGTTGGAACCATGTTTCTGCACCGTGAGAGAGAGAGAAAGTTAATTAAGGTGGGTCCCTTCAGATCTAATAGTCCTACACTAGAGAAGCCCTAACACAGAAACCCTTAATATTATTTTTGTGAAATAACTTAAGCGAAGCTCATAAATCATTAGATAGCATGCTAATAGAATTAAGGTGACCAATCCTAACCATATCTACGCATTCATTCCCTTTTACAATATCACATCAACGTGCGCATCAATAAATCATCAGTATTTAGCGAACATATATAACTTTAGAAATAAAACAGAGCGCAACCAATAACCATAACATATAAGTACTCAATTATCACAAAAATCTTCTGATTCATTAATATCCAGATCCAACTTATAGACTCCCGCGTACACAACCACCGACGTCCGTACATAGAAGGACTTAGGGTTTCCATGCACACAACCAGCAGGAGCCCTTACTTAGACAATCCACACAACAGAACTACCAATTCGTATCCAAGATTAATCAGATCCAAAAATTCATCTTTATACTTCAACTCATCTATCTATTTATATCATCTTAGCCTGTGCTACTCTATGGTCTACAAATCGTGGTTTGTGAAATCTTGGTCTACCATTTGACCCATTATAATTTACTGGGGGATTTTACCCACCCCCCCCGTGCTAGACTATACTATTACAACATATTACAAAATTGTACCAAAATTGCAGTTAAGGGACCTCGCCCAAAAAGGCCTGAAACACAATCTTATGACTCATCTCGAGTCACAGCGGTATTGGGGTCTTCATCTTCTCTTGGAGTTGTTCGACAATGGCAGAAAAAGGGAGAAATATGGCTTCACTCTGCGCAGTGGCATTCTGTGAGATGTCGACCAAATTCTGTGAATTTGGTCCTTCAATAGCTATGATGATGCTCTCCAGGGTCTGGTTCAACTGCTTTACTGCCACATCTAAATCCTGTCAAAGCTTGAGAGCTTCATCAGCCCATGGCTTCAAGTGGTCACTGAGGACCTGCTTCTTGTGACGAAACTCCTTAATATCATCTCTAAGCATGTGGTTGGTCCAAAGAGATGCTAGGCGTTGTGTTGTGACAAGGGTGGGCATGGTAGCTTCCATTTGTTCAAAATATTGCTCCTTCTAGTGCAGCTCTAGATTGAATTGGTGGAGGAGGGGATCACACTACACTATGGACCATAAACCCATAAAGGTCTCTAGTAATTCTGAGCCCTTGGTGATCTTTGATGATATACTTCTTGTGGCTTCTTTGACCAGCGTGGCTCATTGGGCACGCACCTCAGGAGGGGTCTCGGGTTGTAGTTTGGCTTGTAGTGCAGAAATTTGTTGCTCCAGATCTGCTTTAATAGCCTGTACTTTGGTTCAGGATGATTTAAAAGTATATTCCAAGACTTCGACCTTGGCCTGCGACGTAGCAAAGGCATGAATTAATTTCGGCATATCCTTGTAGAGTGGGTCGATCAGATGTTCTAACTCAGCCTATTGTGAAACTTCTGCGATGTGTGCTGCATGAGCTTGTGTAGTTTCGATAGATTTGGACACAATGGTTTTCTCAGCCGCATGTAGCTTTTGATGCACCCTCATTTCTAATTGATGAAGCTTGCTAGAGATGAATACATAGAGCATGTGGAGTTTCTCAACTGTCAGTCTCGCAACATCGAGATCAACCGCAGAACAAGCACGAACTTGCTCGCATAGGATCGAAGGTATGAAAGTGAATGTCGCACTCGAGAGGGGACAAATCCTACTCTATGTTACTGCATTCAAGGCTGTAACTATGGCTAGCTAGCTCTCTTGACTCTGCCTCGCCTGGTTCACACTCACTTGAAGTGTATCTGCTTTTAACTGAACAAAGTGTAGCCCAGACTGCAAGGCTTCCACCGCGACCTTTTTTTGATCTTTGAGGGTAGCCCATTGGTCTTCGAAGGCCATAGTCACAGAATCCATGATCGATCTTCTCCAAGTATCCTTCTGTTAAAGTGACCTCTGATTCTTCATCAATGTTATTGGCCTTGCGCTTCTTCCGCTGCCCTTTTGGAGGCTCTCTTGTACGATTTGTCTCGGGTAGGGACTCCCCGCCCTCCTCACCAAGACCTTCGACCTCGGCGTCCTATTGAGCATCTTCCTCTGCCCCCTTGGTGGCATCCTTGGGGGTTTGTTTGGTAGTGGTTTTCTCCGTGGAGCGCAACTCGGTCTCTTTTTCTATACTAGGTGGGACAATATCTTTCGTGGTTGTGTCCTTCCCTAAGGTTCCTTTTGGTGATCGAGGTAGATGATTTGAAGCCAAGCTTCCATGGTGGTGGCCAAGTTGCGACGATTTTATCAATTTGTGCCTCTGTATCCATATATGGAAGGTTGTACCATGCTTTATCCTTGCGGGCCCTGATCTACACATTGTGCATGGTGATGTGGAATTCATCGATGCCCTTGTATTTTTCATAGACCGCGGGTGACAAGCGCAACCTGGAATGAATTGCTACTTCCAACACACGGTCGAAAAACACATAGAACACCTTGTTCTCCATAGTGCGCTTTGGATCCTTTGAATCCCAGATATTCGCATACCATAGACCTTTACAAACATCTGGGGCAAGCTTAGGGAGCACTGCATCACCAGGTGTGTCCCGTGAAATCAAGGCGATCAACATCAATAGCCAGTAATAGAAAAATTCCTTCCCCTTGTCCTGTGCCTTGCGCACATTGTCTAAAAATTCTTCACAGAGGTACAATGACTAGTTATAGTAGACCCCTTTGTCACCTCGCCCAGCTATATGGATCACGTAGGCAGGGACGGCCGATGCCTGAAATTTGCACATCATTTTGTAGGCGAGTATAAGAGTACCCATGCGCACTCCTAGGTTATAAATGGTTTCTACAATGATTCCTCTCTGATGGCGATCAAATTTGTAATTATCTTGCACTTATTCTGCTACCTTCTACTCATACTTCTTGCCCTTCATGGGATGGGGCCCATGCATGGGTATGTCAGTGATTCTGTGAATCAACGCAATGTCGATCAGGATGCGGCCCTGGATCCAAAAGCACCCATCATGGATTAATGCCAGTAGTAGGTGCACAACCAGGTTGGTGATGGTATATTTCCCAAAGTGGGGGAGGCATAGAAAATTCAGTACCCTCGAGGCCTCTAGTCTGCACACCCATGGCATTGGTTCCACCTTTGGCACGTCTTCATACAACACCCTTTCAAGATACAATTCTAGGGAAAAATCCGGGAAGATGTATTCATTTTCGAGGGCATGATCATCAAAATTAATGGAAGGAAGGCTCCAAAACATGTCACCAATCAAAGGGACCTCCTGCAGCACCAAAGACAGTTGTAGATATTCTCTATAAATGTCAAAATTTTTGGGGTTGCACACTGTTTTTTTTCTTGGCTTAACATATGCTGGCAGCCATGAAAGCGGGATCATGAGCATAGCTTACTCATGGGTTGTCATGGGGAATGGTTTAATAAAATCCTTCACACTACTAGAACCATCAAAGTAGGGTAGCTCTCTTACCTCTTAGGAGATGCATCGGAAGCTCTTTGTGATCTTAAGGCACCACAACACATATATGTCATGCAACCGGTTCTACCAATTTTCCATCTCACCATTTGATTTTGAGAGACATGCATTATTTTTCTCCCAACACAACATGCCATCAACTATGGGGTTGATATAATCATCATCACTGGTAGTTAGTTTGTAATTTGATCAACATCCTCCTCCTCTTGCACTGGTTCTATATATCGTTCACCTTTTGCTACATCCATGGGGACTATTACCCGCATACCATCATTCTCAAATACCATGCTTCTCCTTTTCAAATTGATGATACCTCCCATGTCAATAGCCCATTCCATACCTAAGAGAACACAATAAGGTTCCACATCATCCACAATTTGGATTACCTCAAAATCTGCATAAACTTTAACTCTCGCAATGTCTACCACGACCTTCGGCAACCTTCCTAGTGGGATGATCCTTTGTTGGTTAGCCATTCGCAATTGAATAGTGGAAAATTCCATCTTGGGTTCTCCCATCCTCTGCTAGGTTTGCTTGGGCAGGAAATTGGCATCCAATATTGAGTCAACGATGACTTGATCCATTACATAATCTCCAATTTGCGTAGTCATACACATCTCCTGACCAATCCTTCTATTATTTTTATAAATCTTATTCATGAATTTAACCTCAACTTGTGGAGAAACCTTATATGCGCAGCTGTCTATTAATTCTTGGAGATTCTCCACTGCCTTCTGGTTCCACAGTAACTTCATACATGCCTGAAGAAATGGCTTAACTGCTTCATCTGCTTTTGGGTCCACCAAAGTCTTTGAGGTGGATGCTTCCTTCCTACCAAAGTACTTCCTAGATTCGATGAAGATATCTTTACCCTTTTGTAGGTCCATAATCTACCATTTTTCAGAATCCCTCCTAATAAGTGGGTCAGGTGCAAATTTCTCCTCAGCTCCTCCAGTGGAAATGCCACTACATGTAATTACATTGGTACTTGGCCCATCATCTCATGGTTCTGCCTTAACTGGTTGTACATTTTGCATGGGTTTCTATTGTTTCTCCTACATCTTTTCTATCAACACCGGATATTCTTCAATGACATGGTCGAACTGTAACTGTCTGCAATATCTGTAGGATTGGCATGCAGGGTTCAAGCAATCTCTTGCATAATGTCCCACATCCCCACAGTTGTAGCAAATTAGTTTCCCTCGTCCTCGACTTGCGCTTCAACCTCTCCATCCTCCCTATCCTCTTGCAGGGGATCCTCCTCGCCCAGAGGGAGATTCTAACGATGAAGGGTCACCCTGCACCCTGTATAGGTTTCCCCTATCTACCATTAGGTCGAATCTTCGGTAGTTGTGCTCGTCATGACCCACAGATGAGCAGAATCTGCACCACTTTTGCTTCAATTTTGGGACATAGGCACCTAGTGCTGGGCAGTGATATGTATCATGTCTTCCTACTATGTGATACTCGACACACAATAGCGTGGGGGTACTTGGTCCATCCATGTATCTAGGGCGTAGAGGACTTGGTCCCCCAACCTACATATATTCTGATAATAGAGGGCATTCATCCTTAGTGTGGCCTGACACCTTGAAATGTATGTACCAAACATCTGTGCTGGCTTCGTTTCCCCTATCTCTCCACAAATTTTGAATTTCTAAGTGCACCGCTTCTAGTTGGCTTTATAGTGCAGCAAATAGAGTATCATCTCTTGGCGCAACTTCTAGCTTCATGGAAATCTCCAGGGCTTCTTCCTAGGATTCAATCTTCTACTGAACCATGGGTCTGTGCAGATGTGGTAACAACATGGTGATAAACCATTGTTTATGTTGTTTGTCCTCATAGACAAATCCTCTATCACTGATGAATTTCTTCAGTCGTTCGTCAGCTTCCCAGACGAACTCTATAGGTCCCTTCTTAAAATATTTCAATTCAACCACGCATTGAGAGTAGGACTTAGGATTTGGGAACTACTGCTTTAGGGCATCCTTAATGTCATGTATTGAAGTATTCATGTGCTGAAAAATGTATCCCATGAACCAATCCATGACCCTTCCTTCAAAGGCTATGGATAGCTGCGCTCTCTTGAGAGGATCATTATTAATATTATGTGTAGTCCATACTGACTCTTATACAAACCAAAATTGATCCATATCCTTGTCCCCCAAACCCTTAAAGCTAGATAGCTTCATTGGCACAACCATATCATCTGCAGGTGGTGGCGGAGGTGGAGTAGGAGAATTCTTACTCTTGCGTGGGTTCAATGGTGGCGTAGCCGGGGGACTGGTTCCTACGTGTGCAGCCCCGCCCTCATTGAAGTCAGGTGAATCCCTTAGAGGACTATATACCAATCTATCCCCTTCTTGATTAACCTAGTCGTATTTACGGCTTCTTGTCATGCTTTCACTCCAGTCGGATGTCATTCACTTGGTGTGACTATAGAGGACACCTTTTTCACACAATAGCATCTTAAAAAAAAATGACAATGTTTGCAAGAACTTACCTCTAAACCCTTTAAAAAACCTTCGCTCAGCTTCAAAATAGGACACAAACTGATCGACTGAAAACTCAATTACAAATCCTCTCAAAACACTATTAACCCAGTGATCTACAGTCTGGGTGATCTTGTTATCAACCTTCTCCAATTTTTGGATCAATTCATGGGTCCACTACCTGACCTGATCTTCTTTCCAATACGTCTATGACTCTGCCAATATTACTAGCCACTCCTCTAGTTCACGTGTGAAGGTTACGAAGAAGATTTCATGCACCTCTATAAAAATTTACTTGTTCTTCCACTCTTCAGCAGTCAACTTCTTACTACTATTCTCTTTTAGGGAAAACTCCTAAAGTTGCTTTTCAAACCAGTCTTCAAGTTCAGGCTTCAATGTCTACCAATGAGCTTGTTGCCTTACCTGATCTCTCTCTCAAAATTCTCCTGGTCCTAGCAACGAAACAATTTGTTGGTTTGAGGGGTCTTGACCCAAGTTCGATTTTAATGTTTACCAACAAACCCCTGTACTACTGGCCCTTTTGGAAATGGCCCACTTGCGCAGGTCAAGGTCTCACCAGAAGTAGTATGGGAGGGTGTTGGAACCAAGTTTCTATACCCTGAGAGAGAGAAATTTAATTAAGGTGGGTCCCTTTATATTTAACAAACCTTCACTGGACAATACCTAACACAGAAACCCTTAACATTATATTGGCGAAATAACTTAAGTGAAGCTCATACATAATTATATAGAATGTTAATAGAAGCAAGGTGACTAATCCTTACCAGATCTATGCATTCATTCCCTTTTAAAATATCGCATCCATGTGCACATCAATAAATCATCAATATTCAACGAAAATATATAACTTTATAAATAACGAAGAGCACATCCAATAACCATAACGAAAAATTACTTAGCTATCAGAAAACATATTTCTCATTCAGTAATATCTAGATCCAACTTATAGACTCTATTTATGAGCCTGCACACATAGCCAAAGGGGTCTGCACACAACAATACTTAGGGTCTCCATGCAGATAGTGAGAAAGAGCCCTTACCGAGAAAATCCACACAATAGATCTACTAATTCATATCCAGGCTTAATCAGATCCAAAACTTCATCTTTATACTTCGAATCATCTATCTGTTTATATCATCTTAGCCTGCGCTAATATATGGTCCACAAACCGTGGTTTTCAGACTCTTGGTCTACCCTTTGACCCATTACAATTCAATGGGGGCTTTGACCCGCCCCAAAGCCCCTATGCTAGACTATACTATTACAACATATTACAAAATTGTGGTTAGGGGACCCTACTCCAATAGGGGGCACAACGTATCGAAAAGCCTATTAGAAAGTAAATTTCATCAACCAATATTTGGAGCACTTTGTCCCTAATGTCAAATGCCTGTAGTGTTGGGTCCCACGAGAAAATCAATAACTACAATAGTTCAACGTGTTGCCTCATCCTTGAAAATCTAAAGTACTTGAGCAACCCATAGTCTCTGAGGGCTCTCATAGTGCAAGGATCATTTAGGGAAACCATATCCAGTTCCTTCTATTCTCTTTATCGCCATGTAATCAACATTATGATATGATAAAAGTATGAAATCAAACCATAGGACTAGTTAGGATGCATTCCATGCAAACATCTAGAGAAATTTTGGGCAGAAAACACAATCCAAGTTTCTGAATAGCGCCCAATGCACCCCCATTCCTTAGACACAACATTGAAGAGGAGCTGGACCTCTTTTAATCCCCTCTTCAATGCAATTTTTGACATCCAAGGGTGCTTTGGTCATAGAGCATTGTATATTTAACCTAGGAGCCCAAAAACCCTAAAGATTTTTCATGAAACAGAAAAATAATGCTACCAATAGAAAGAGGAAGGTTATATCTTCTACTTGGTCTAGACGGTATGAGAAATGGTCCACATAATCTATCATAATCAGTCACTAAAGTTCGAGGGTAAAATTGGCTCAGAGCACTAAAAATTGAATGGTAAATGTGGAATGGTAAAAATGAATTAGTAAATTCTTATTTTAATAGTATTTTTTATTAAATCATGAATATTTAATGAATTAAATATAGTTTTTACCTATTTTTACAATTAAAACAAGTATTTTCAATCCATTTGGTGGCTCTTTGAGTAGGTTTACAACTGATACAGTGAATTTGACGTGCATGATCGTAACATGAATTTTGACCACATAGTAAACTTTTATCTCTTTTTCGAGTTGTGTTAAACACAAAAAAGGAACCCCCCTTAGATTTCTCTTTCATTTCTTTTTAGACTCCCAAAACATGAAAATACTGGCGAGCACTTGTCCTTTCAAGCTCATAAAAGGAATTGAAACGTCATCTACTGAGTATAACTTTAACCCTTTTCTGGACTGAGATAGAGTATTCATGAAAAAGGAAAACCCTAGTTGAATATGTCTAGGAAGTTCTCTCAGGTATTATTTTATGCCTTTTCAGATATGAGAGACAATTTTACAAAAAATAACTTGTGGAGCTTTATTTTTGGCCCTTTTTCAAAGTCTCTAAAGATGAAAAATGACCTATTTTTCATTGTGATTGGACTCGTTAAAACATCAATAGTGATGGAATTTTCTGTCATGAAAATATCGAGTTTCACCTTCGATAGACTTGGTAAAACATCACATAGCGATGGATCCACCTGAAGGGTGGAATTATATATCAAGAATATGTTATACTCCTTAAGATTGTTAAAAAATAAAGAGGTATTGGTTAGCAATGAATCGGGAAAATAGGAAAGGGTTAAATCACTTTATGGTAGCAAGTCGCTCTTGAACATGACACTCATTCACTTCATCTAAGTTAATTTTGGGTTGGGTTATCTACTTCATGGCCTATCATACTTATGGTATATCATACCATCTATCACTTTGGTTTGGGTTCAATGCTTCCAATTCATTCAGTGTCATCGATATGTTCAAGAGAAGTCACTTAGTTATTCCTCATACTTTGCAATACTCATAAACCTTCATTTCATGACTGCCATCCCTGAACATCACTTCATCAGTTACATTCTGTCTCTGAATTCATTACTCTCATTTCATGTCATTGTGTTGTGCTATGCAACAACTCCCCCCATTTTTATTTTAAAAATAATTTAGACCTTTGATAAATAGAAATAGGGACCCTTTTTATAAAAGTATTTTTGTGTTTTGATAAAAATCAAACTCCAAAAAACATCAAAAGCTTTTTAAATAAAAACACCTTTATCACAAATCACAATTTTGCACAAATATTTTCTTAAGTTAAAACAGTAAATCATAGAAATCCTGATTTTGTGATCATAGATGTGAAATTTTGCAAGCGACATAATAAATCGCATATCACAAATTTACACTGCCAAACTTTAAGCAATTTTTAACAAAACTCCAATACTACGATATTGTGATACTCTGATTTTGCGATTTCACGAAATCGCATATCACATAAACAAAAGACAATATGCATAATTAAGATAGGTTCAAAAGGCACATGATGCGATTGATCTGACATGTTTGAATAAAGGTTTTTACATAAAATTAATCATGTCAGAAATTATTAATTATGTTTTATCATCCTAATTTAAATAGTTATGGATGTGTCATGATTAATTAATGATATAGCTATTTTATGGATTTTTCCTTTCAAAATAGATCATTTCAATATATCTTCCATCATTTGATCATTTACTCTATCTTTAATAGGGATTTCCTTTCAAAGATATGTCCATCTGCAAAGTTATTTAGAAGCATCACAAACAAATTATTGCAGAATTCGAACAAACAGGAATGTCTCCTATAGTCTCTGATACTGTCTGCACTGCTGATGAGGAAGCTACTAAATGGTAATTTATTTACACTATACTTGAAGACAAAGAGCTAGAAGTAGTGGAAGTCGAGGCGACTGCCCATGATGCAACACCTTCAGATTTACAATTCAAAGATATTGCATGTTATTTCCTCCATACAATAACAGCGAGAGCTACACTTCTTCCATATATCGACACGATTAGATGGGTTCTTGATAAATCAATGATCAAAGAAAGACAGTTAAGAACCTGCAAGGATGATATTTTAGGTTCTTTCAGACCTGAGGATCTGAAAATCATGCATAAGCTTCCTAATCCACAAGATACCTACAACAATCAGTTTGTTGCAAAGTTTTGTGAGAAGAACCAAGACCCATTCAAGGCAATTCAAGGTTGGAGGAAATTAGACGACAAGTTCAAATATGAGAAAATCGATATGTATCATATCTCGTCGTTAGCAAACCCTTATAACTTTGCAGCAGCAATGTTATGAAAATTATATGGTTTACCTGATAATACCAAGTTATCCATAAATTGGCTTCCCCTAATTGACTCCTCTGTTAATTCCCTCATAATGAATTGGGTGACTATCCTTTTAGAGAACCTAGTTAAGGAAATTAATGAATATCGCCAAGCCAAAACTTCTTCCCCCAAATATTTTCCCCAATTTTATATGAGTAAATATATTTTTGATGCCATCTATTTTTCTACTAACTTTCCAGTTATGGGATGGAAATGGACACCTGAAGACCCTACCTCGATACATTTGAGTCATAAAGAAATATGGGAACATAATTATGCACCTCGTTTCATAAGCTGTGCTATGGAGTTGTATTATTGTTACACCAATTTATGTATGACACAGTGAGCCCTATGTTCACTAAGGAAGCCCTTGGAGACCTTAGAATGATAGGAAAAAGTTTTGTTGAAGAATCATTTTCATATATTAGAATTTTTGGAAGCTGCACTCCCCAGCATATTCTTCCATTATATGTTTCAGATAAGTTGATGGCAAGAGAAGTCACTTACCAAACAGTTGGTAATGGACTCACTAAAGCTTTGAAAGACAGTAAAAAGTCTTTGTGGCCAAGTTTTCCATTTTCATGTGGTTCATTTACACTCAACAATTTTAATCATGCATTGAAAGAATGTCATAAGATTGAGTTGTTGAGGCTCCCCATTTTATGCTCCAGGCAGTTGGACACATAAAAGGTTGCTAACAAATTCATTTTTTCAGTCAAACTTAAACCTATTGTGCACACTGATGATAGATTTGAAGATATTTTGCAGTCTTCTAAGACTTTTGAAGAAATCCTAATTTTTGTCAAATTGAACCTGAATCCATAAGAAATATAGAGATTCAATGAATTCAAAGAACAGAGACTTAGACGGATTCCACAGGAAGTTTTGATTACTAGTTATATGATTAAAGAAATTCAAGAAATCAGAGCAAAACAATCAAATTCAAAAAATCAAAGTGAATTAGATAAAATATGTACTTCATTCAGCAATACATTCACAAATACTCCAGAGGCATCATCATCATAGAAGAATACATAATTCTAGACTCAACAACAACAAATAGTTTCAACAAAGAAAATCATTGAAACTCCTAAGATAATCTCCCAAGAAACAAAAATCATTCCTACAGATCCAACTAATGAGATTATCCTCGAGGTGACTGATATTCCCCCTCTAGATGTGTTCTATAGCCCCCTTCATAAGGTTGTAGTAAGAAAACAAAGGAAAAGAAGAAGAATTGAAACACCCCCGGGAATGAAGTTATGGAAGTAGTATGGAAAGATACTCCATCAAATCCGATTGAAAATTTAACTCAGCCATCTCAATTCACTGGTGCATACACCATTGTGACAATTGATAAGGTGGCAAAAGTATCTATTTTGATCCAAGAAAAGGATGTCAAGATCATGGAACTACAACAACAGCTAGATGAAGAAAGAAAAAGTTTAAATCAGAAGGTGGAATAACAACTTCTCAGAGTATAACAAGAGATATAAATGCTTAAGATAAGTCATGAAATTGACTTATCTAGCAAGAATTCACTGATTGAAGAGTTGAGAGAAGATCTTACCAAATATGAAGGAATTCCTACTGCAAAGGAATTCATAAAAGAAGCATCAACATTAAGTGTCTTACTCTCAAAACAAAAAAACCTGTTTGTTGTACAAATGTCAAATATAATTCCACATCTAGAAATCAATGAACAATTAACAAACACAATCATTGATTGAAGAATTCAATTCAATGAACTTAACGTTAAAATCTCTAATTATATTGAATGGCAAGACACAGAAAAAGGGAAAAAGTCAGATATGCCAAAGATCGAGGAAACTTTTAAAGATATTCTTTTTACAGACTGAGATGCACAAGTGAAACAAGAAGAATTAGCCATAGCGACAGCAGTAGGTATATCAAAGAATATGGTTAAAATGATTAACCATATATTACATACTTCCGGGCTAATCAAAGAAGGAAATTTCAAATCTCTTCTTGATATCAAAGATTTAGAACAAAGTTGGAAAGAAGTCGGTCAACTCAGAGAAGAAGCACTTTTACAGCTAAAGAAAACTGATTGGGAAGCATACTGGAAGCTATTAGTAAAACCACACAGTAAGATCATGACACTGAACTATTTTCTGAACTCCATACAGAGAATATAGTCACTTTTATTGGACGTTATATTTGCTACACAAATGAAGACAGAGTCTGGAAAACATCCACAAATTCAGCAGATGTCCGACATTTGTCAGTAAAAAAGAACAAGTTGCAGTAACTTATCATCCGGCATGATTATTAGTTAGTTTGTTTTATATAAATTCAGTTTTTAGTGAATATATACTAAATATGAGGAAGGTTGTTTGAAACCACCTCAGAAGATATTTTTTATAATCGATTTGTAGGTAATTAGCATAGTATTTGAACCCTTCTCATGCATTTAGAGAAGGGTCTAGAATTTTATTGAGAACATTCACAAAGAATGCTTAATTGTAAGTAATTTTGTGGATGTCTTGATGAAATAATGGAACACAACCATTTTATTTACATATCATTTTTTTGATCACTATTGATGCACTTCTGTATTCTTTGAAAGACTTACTGATGCATGAGTTGAATGTGGCCTATTATCATTGATTAGATGAACAAGATGGTACACATCTGGTACTATTATCATGTATGCTAGTTCTGTTTTGAATATTAGTGATGAAACCAGCTTTCATGAATGATATATGAAATCAATTATTTTTTTCTAAAATATCAGTTGCACTATTGTATGATATAAAGATAAGAATTTATTTGTTTTTGTATATGATCATCAAATATATGCGATATGTTTCTCATTTTATTTTGATTAATTGTTTTTCAAGAGAATTATCTTACAAAGTAATAATTATATTAAATCTGTGATGATCTTAATCATCACAGATTGAATAGATATCATTTTAGATCACATTGAATTAGTATTATCTCGGGTTAGATTAAATTAGTTTCAATTTCAAGTTTTGCATGTTAGAATAATTTTTTTTTAGTTTTTTAGTAATTATTCATGTAAATACCTTGAGAGAAACCCCACAATCAAACAAAAACCAAACTCTTGGAAACTGGTCCCATTATATCCAGTCGGAGCCACTATCCCAAATGGAAAAGGAACTGTCTTAAGGGCCAGACTAGGTGGTTATCCCCCTTGTTGTTGCCACATATTTCTGAGGCCTCAAAATTTTTGGTGCTAGAAGGAGGGCCAACTATGAATGGCACATAGATGTAAACCTCAAAATAGAAGCCCTCATAAGAGTCGATCTCCCCAAAATCATCTTACAACTTCTCGATCAAATTCTAAATCACCAACTCAGAAATCAGAAATTGTAGAAAATTCCCCTTCATCTCCTCAAATATTTCGTCAATCATCTGCTTTAGAATTCATTCCTGAGTCTCCCGAATTTCAGTCTTTAATTCAGAAATTAGAAGGAATATCTATTTCTACTGAAAATCCTGTTAACCCAAAAGCTTCTGAGGAAAGTGTTACTTCTCTATTTAGAGAAACTGGTATATTAACTAGATCTAGAAGTGAGAAACTTGGAATTCCACATTTTGAATTTCCAATTGAATCATTTCACAAAAAAGTTCCTATAACCAGATGTAAGTCAGACACAAGTGAATTTACATCAAATTTCCCATCAGTTACTTCTTCACATCCTCTGATTCAATCTCCATCTTCTCAGTTTTTCATTTATTCTACTCAAAGAATCAGTGTTGTTGCAAGTAGTACTATTCCAGTTGTAAGTTCTTCGTTCATTTCCCCTACTTCTAGATCTACTTCGGTATCTTCACAAACTTATAAACTAATTATGTCCACTCAACCTTGGAAAAATCCTGGGGCTGTATTGATAGCAAATCCAAATCCTCTTCCAGATCATCCAGAAAAATGGTTACCTAAATATATTCCTGATGTTGGTCTTCCTGGTGAAGAACACATCAATAATTTTATGTTGGCCATGAATCTTAATGGAGTTTCTCATGAATATATTGTAGTTAGATTGTTTCCTTATACTTTACAAGGATATGTAGGATCCTGGTATTTTTCACTTCTAGCAGGATATATTACCAATTGGGAAACTTTCAAGCAAGTTTTCCTTGGAAAATTTGGAGATGATAGAACTATTGCATCCTTGATCAACACCCTTTCCAATCTTAAAACAAATTCAGGGGAAAGGATCAAATATTTTAACTCCATATTTAACAAGTTGTTAAACAAAATTCCAAATACTTCCAAACCTGATGTTGATGTACAAATAGAATGGTATATTTCCTCTTTACCTTCTAATATATCTATTTTTGTAGATAGAGTTGGTAAAGCTACCCCTTTTAGATAACATGAAAGAAGCTCTCACTGTAGAGAAAAGAATTTTAACATTAGAAAAACATTTAGAGATAGAAGACAGGAATCCAAGAAAGTGACATTTAGTCAAGATTCTAAACAGAAAGTCTCGAAAGATCCATTTGATCTTGAAGGTATTCAAAAAGTATTAAAGACTATGTCAAATGATATGATTGAAATAAATAAACATGTTGTTGAAACTTCAGCTCATATGAAATCATTTCATCCATTTAAGAAAAACCTGTATTCAACACCCCAACCTCCAAATGTGATTTCAAATGCTGAATCCAATCAAGATACTGAAGATCCCTCACCATCTGAACGAGAATTAGAGTCTGAGGAAGAATTTGAATTGAATGGGTTATGGGATTTAATTCTTCCTTCAGAAGAAGAAAGACAAGCTATGCCTGTATATACAAGAAGTAAAAATTCTTCTGATTCAACTATATCAAATAAAAAAAGAAAACTCTCCCCACCAAGGAGAAAACAACTGTCAAAAAATCTAAAATTGTTCAGACAGATTTAATTCCACCAGATCCTAATACAAATTCTAAAATTTTAATAGTTTCAGATACAGTGGAATATAATATAGTCGAATATATGAAAAATATCAAAGAAAATATTTCATTACACAAAACGACCAAAGTAAAACAACAACAAAAAATTTTGCTTAGAGAACTTAAGGCAATTCATGTAGATCCTATACAATCACTAGTTATATCTCAAGCTTCAAAAGAGATGGCAAAACCTCCATCATCTCCAAACAAAGTAAATCCCAATGATTTAGTCATAATTGGTGATAGATCTATTTCTCACACTCCTCCTTTACTTTTGACTTATGATATTTTTAACAAAAATGTTCATAACTGTCTTATTGATTTAGGAGCTTCTTCAAACATTATGCCAAGAACAGTATGTACAAAATTGAACATCAGTCCTCAAAAATCTGTTGTACATATAGCTCAATTGGATAGAATAAAAGTAAAATTCATTGAAGAAATGTTGTCAGTATCCATTAGATTATCATCCAATCCAAAGGTACTACAAGTAATTGATCTTTTGGTTACAGACATCCCTGAGTTTTATGGTCTTATTCTAAGCAGAGATTGTTCTGAAAAGTTACATGGATATTTTGCTACTGATTGGTCACACATGTGGTTAACATTTAATGGTAAACCAAATCAAATCAGAATTGAACGTGAGAAATTTACGAAACATATAGTTAGTGAACTAGAAGGAACAAATCTTCCTGTAGCCTTCACTAATAACATTATAGGAAATTATTTAGCTGAATCATTTCTTCGATCATTCAATGCTCAGGTTTCACCTTTTCCAATAAACACTGCTATTTCTCAAATTGAAAAATTTTCTCAAACAAATGCTTCTAGATGTGTTAATCTCAATGATCAAATTCTGAAACAGTCTTTATTTTGGAATCTATACTTTTATGGTTCAAAATCAGAAGATGGTGCAGGAGCAGGTTGCATTTTCATCAATCCACAAGGAGAGAAAACAATGTTAGCTTGTATACTTGAATTTAAATGCACTAATAATACCGCCGAATATGAAGCATTGATACAAGGTCTATATAAAGCTATTGGATTGAATGTTAAATATTTGAAAGTATATGGAGATTATGAAATAATTGTTAGACAAGTCAGAAATACAATTCATTGTATTTCTCGACATTTAAAACATTATCAAACTTTAGCTCTGATGTGTAACCAAATCCAAAAATAGAAGAAAAGAGATATCAATGCCTTAGAAATAAGCCACTTCGAGGGGGCAACCTCCAATACATTACATAAATGAACAATTCTTGGATGATACAATTTACAAAACATCCTTTCTATATATAGGAGTCCATGGGGCCATAATGTAATCCGAGTGGGCCACAATGTAATCCTAGCCGACCTAACAATAATAATTTAAGTGCACAATAATAACAAAATGGGGGTTACAAGGGTACAATAATAACAATAAGGGGGTTACACTAACAACAATAAGGGACTATAATAGTAATATAGGGACCTAACATGCCCCTCTCCTTCAAAAAAAGTGTTGTCCTCAACGCTTGAGTAGCTCTGGGTGCTTTTGTATAAAATTCTCATCCTCCCATGTAGAATCTTCAGTGGGTAAGTTCTTCCACTTGATGAGATACTCTGAAATTGATCGATTCCGTAGTTGTCTAGTTCTTGTTTCCGTGACCGCTTCCGGTTCCAATATGATTTTTCCTTCCTCATCAAGTTCTGGCAATATTGTTTGAACTGGAAGATTTTCACCTATAACCTTCTTTAAGCATGAAACATGGAAAACTGGATGTACTCGCGAAGAAGCAGGAAGCCCCAATTTGTATGCCATAGTACCAATCTTTTGCAACACCTTGTAAGGACCATAGTACTTTGGCGATAATTTATTATCCTTCTTAGCTTGCTTGAGGGACATTTGTCTGTATGGTTGTAGCCGTAAAAATACCCAATCTCCTACATCAAAACTTCTCTCGCTGCGATGTTGATCTGCCTGTTGTTTCATTCGATTTTGTGCCAAATTCAGGTTATCCTTTAAGAGTTGGAGAACTTCTTGTTGATGCTCGATGTGATCTTCCATTGCTTGAACCTTCAAATTTTCCCTTAAATATGATGTGATGGATGGTGGATGATATCCATAAAGTGCCATAAATGGGGTCATTTTTGCTGTAGTATGGAAGGAAGTGTTATACCACCATTCAGCGAGAGGTAACCACTTGACCCATTGTGTTTGTTTATCGTATACAAAACAACGAAGATATCCTTCCAAACATTTATTTACTATCTCAGTTTGACCATCAGATTGAGGATGATAAGATGAGCTATGAGCTAATTTAGTACCCAAAGAAGAAAATAACTCTGTCCAAAAATTTCCCGTAAAAATGGGATCTCCGTCGCTCACAATAACCCTTGGGCTTCCATGTAGCTTTTGAATTCTGTCCACAAATGTAGTAGCAACTGTACTTGCTTTAAATGGATGAGATAATGCACAAAAGTGTGCATACTTGGTAAGTCTATCAACTACCACCATGATGACATTCTTTCCTTCGGACTTAGGTAAACCCGTGATAAAATCCATTGAAATCTCCTCCCAATGTTGAATTGGAATGGATAAAGGTTGTAGAAGTCTCAGGGTCTTAATTGTCTCCACTTTATTCTACTTGAAAACCAAAAATTTCGCCACAAACTTTTGAATATCAGATTTAAGGCCATCCCAAAAAAATTCTTTCTTCACCCTGTGGTAAGTTTTTAAAAATCGTGAGTGTCCTCCTAAAGGAGAAGTGTGCAATTCCAGAAGAATATTTTGTTTTAGTTGGGAATTCTTACAAAGATATAAGCGATCTTTGTACCATAAGGAATCATTTTTCCAACTAAATTTATCAGATGTACTAGGATCTTGCTGCAACTTTTGAATGAGTATCCATACATCTTTGTCCTTCTTCCATTCATCTCTTGCTTCAGTTATCCAATCTGGTTGGATAATAGAAATGGCACAAAGCAATGCTTCCACCTCTTCATTCTTTCTTGAGAGTGCATCTGCAACAACATTAAGCTTTCCTTTTTTGTAGATTATTTGAAAGTCATAACACAACATATTTGTGACCCATTTTTGCTGCTCTTCTGAAGATAGTCTTTGTTCCAAAAAGTGTTTAAGACTATCATGATCAGTTTTTACCTTGAAGTGTCTTCCCATTAGGTAAGTTCGCCATTTCTTTAGTGCATGCAATATTGGTAACATTTCCTTCTCATAAATAGGTTTCTGTAAATACTTTCCTTTGATTGGATGACTTTCAAAAGCAATGGGTCTTCCTTCTTGCATTAAAACTGCACCAATTCCATTTCCTGAGGCATCACATTCCACAATAAAGTTTTTTGTGAAGTCTGGCGTAGCTAAGACCGGTGCTAGGCACATTGCCTCTTTCAGATGTTCAAAGGTCTTAGTTGCTTCAGGAGTCCATGAAAATGCATCTTTCTTCAATAATGTTGTTAGAGGTGCTGCTATTCTCCCATAATTCTTAACAAACTTGCGATAATACCCTATTAACCCGAGAAATCCTCACAACTACTTAATGGTCATGGGGACTTTCCATTCCTTAATGGCTTTAATTTTGTTAGGGTCCACTTTAAAACCCTCGTGAGATATAATATGACCCAGATATTCCACCTCTTGTACTCCAAAGAAACATTTGGATGTTTTTGCATATAATTGTTTCTCCCGCATTAGTTTGAGTACCCTGTCAACATGTTCAACATGATCCTTCCAAGACCTGCTGTAGATTAGTATATCATCAAAAAATACTAGCACAAATTTTCTAAGAAAGAGTTTGAAAATGGAATTCATCAACCCTTGAAATGTAGAAGATGCATTGGTAAGGCCAAAAGGCATGACCAAAAATTCACAATGACCCTCATGAGTTTGAAATGTTGTTTTTGGAATATCTTCAGTCTTCATTCTAATTTGATGATATCCTGAACGAAGATCCAACTTGGTAAAATAAATTGCTCCATGTAATTCATCCAATAATTCATCAATCACAGAATGGGAAATTTATCTTTAATGGTGAGCTTATTGAGCTCCCTATAATCCGGACACATTCACCACGATCCATCCTTTTTGTGTACCAATACTACGGGAGCAGAGAAAGAACTTTGACTAGGTTGAATTATACCCGCCTCTAACATTTCTGCAATCATACGTTCAATTTCGCTCTTTTGGAAGTAAGGATATCTATAAGGCCTGATGTTTGGAGGAACACTTCCTCGAATCAAATGAATAGCATGATCATGATCACGAATAGGTGGGAGTCCTTTGGGAGTTTCAAACACCTTGGAATGATTGTCCAAGACTTGTTGGAGATCTGCAGAAATAGATGATTTTGATGTCGGAACGTCTAGTGAACATAATTGTGCAATTACGCCTCGTTGTTCTTTCTTTAGAAGCTTTGTCATGACATTAGAGTTTATTATCCTTCCCGGCTTCCCTTCAATACCCTGTAATTCGACTTCCTTTCCTTCTGAAAAAAATTTCAAGAAAAGTTCTTGAAAATTAAAAGCTACCATCCCCAAAGATTGTAACCATTGTACTCCTAGTACAACATCAGCACCTCCCATAGGAATGGAAAGGATTGGACTAGTCAATACATATTCCCCCATGGTTAGCTTGATATTATGGCATTTTCCAGAGCAATTTATAGTTCCTCCATTTGCAACCATCACTTGACATTCTGGTGCCGGGTATAGGAAACAATTTAATTCCTTGGCTACCTTACAATGAATAAAATTATGGGTGCTACCTGAATCAATCAACACTATTACCTTTTTCTTCTTGATATGTCCTTCTATATTGAGAGTTTGAGGAGTGGTATTTCCTGCTAGTGCATTACATGATATGGTCGTATTCATTTCTTCCTCTTCTAGGGTTGGTTCCTGGTGTATATCCTCTTCTTGTTCATTTTCTTCTTCCTCTTCACAATCTATGTAAAATAATTTCTTCTCAGCACACTTATGACCTTTAGTGTATTTGCTATCACAACCGTAGCAAAGCCCTTTTGCTCTTTTTTCTTCCAATTGTTGTGGTGTCAACCTTGTAGGTTGTGGAAATCTAGGCATAGCAACACTTCCTTATTTATAGAATTGAGTGGTAGGCTTCCTTGTCGCCATAATTTTACATTCAACTTTTCTTGCCAACCTGAATGCCTTCTCCAATGAATCAGGTTCCAGAACGCGAACTTCATGTTGTATGTTATCCTTTAAAGTGCCTATGAAGAGATCAATCATGTGTTCCTCTAGAATATTAGTTACCCTTATATTCAATTTTTGGAAGTCCTCAATGTGCTGCCCCACGAAACCCTTTTGTTTGAGATTTATCAATTGGCTAAAGAAGGTGTTGCTCTTTGTATCCTCATAATGTGCTATCATTTCCTCCGTAAAAATTGACTAGGTGACAATTTTTTTACGAGAGCAAAGCCATCGATACCATACAGATGTATTTTGTTCTAAATGTAAAGTTGAAATGCGTACCTTTTGTGTGTTTTGCACATTATGGAGATCAAAATATTGCTCCATTTGTAGTATCCATGTTACAGGATCCTTTCCATCAAACTTCCTCATATCCATTTTTGGAATATGGTGGTTCTTCCCGCCAACATTAGAGTTTATGAAATCACAATTAACATTGATTTTGTTCTCATCATGAGGTTCTTCTACTATCTTTTCACCATTAGGAAACATTTCTTGTATCAACTTTGTCAAACCTTCAATGTCTGCTTTTAGATCATTCTTCATGTTTTCCATGTTGTCTTTCATGTCATCCATCTTAGCTTCCATGCCAGCTTCCATGCCATCCATCTTAGCTTCCACGCCTTTCTTCAAACCGTCCATCTTCGCTTCCACGCCTTTCTTCAAAACTTCCATTTCATTTTTTGTTGCTCTTTACGAGAGTGAAATTTGTTGCACTTGCTCTTGTAATTTTGATAGATCATGTTGCAATTCTTCATCTTCATGAGTCATAGTAGAGCCTTCTGAAGGCTTAATGGGTGTCGAAATATTTTTACGGGGCATCTTTTATAACCCAATACTGATATCTATTCTACAATATGCCCTTGGAATCAATTCAAATTGATTCTTCAAACAAGACTTATGCAATTCGGAAAAAAATACACACCTTTTTCTTGCTTTTGAGGAGCTCGATATTGAAATTGGATTATCTTTGTGATTGCAGCACTTCAATATTTTATTTTCAGTACCAACGTAGCCCTCTGAATTATCTTTCGAATGCCACAGGTCTGACCTGATTTGGATTCTCCAAGACAAAGTTGTGTCCAATCTCCCACAATGACCTAATTATGGACTGGTTCAGTAGAGCGAACTTGTACGACTTGCCTGTGTCACTGTTTTGTCCTTTTTCTCTGAAATTGATAGCCAAGAAACTATAGTCCATGTACTTGCGACCACTTTTTACGGCACTCCAATCCAATGCCCAGAGAGAGAGTTATTGAACTTTTCCCACAATCACCTCTTTGAGATGAAATTCAGGAGCCTGAAAAAGCACTACCTTCCACAAATCATATCTCCAAAAATATTGCGAACCAAGCTCTGAAATATTTTGAAGAATTTCCTTAGGATTTCAGCTTCGCACCATATGAATTTTAGATTCTAAACCTTCGTAGAAAAAACTTTATAGCGCAAATTCCACGATGACCGGTTTTGGAGCTTGAACAAATACCTAACTTCCACAGATGATATCTCTGAAAATATTGCGAACCAAGCTCTGAAAGTTTTAGAAAATCTTTCTCAGGATGTCATCTTCGTACCCTAAAAATTTCAACTCTTGAAACTTCGTAGAAAAAAAAGTTATAGCGAAAATTCCACGATGACCTGTTTGGAGCAGTGAAACCCTAGAATCCAAAGCTCTGATGCCAAATGTTGTGTAACCAGCTCCAAAAATAGAAGAAAAGAGATATCAACGCCTTATAAATAAGACAATTCAAGGGGGCAACCTCCAATACATTACATAAATGAACAATTCTTGGATGATGCAATTTACAAAACCTCCTTTCTATATATAGGAGTGCATGGGGCCATAATGTAATCCTAGTGGGCCACAATGTAATCCTAGCCGACCTAAAAATAATAATTTAAGGGCACAATAATAACAAAATGGGGGTTACAAGGGTACAATAATAACAATAAGGGGGTTACACTAACAACAATAAAGGACTATACTAGTAATATAGGGACCTAACAAGCTCAAAATCTTACTTCTCATTTTACTGCATTTAATATCTCCACAATTTCTAGGTTACAAAATGCAAGTGTTGATTTACTTGCTAATTTAGCATCTTTACTTATACCATCTAAAGAATTTAGCCCAGACATATTTTCAATTGAGTTAATTTTTAGGCCCTCCATTCCTGACAACATAACAAATTGGAGAGAATTTAACAATGATGCAAATATATTAGACTTTCTTACATCATAGAGCTTATGAAGGTCAAATTATAGATGAACATGAACATGATTCACAGATTGAAGATAAAAAAAATTCAAATCCAATTCCTAAATATGTAGTCAAAATGGAAGATCTCTATGATTTGAAAGATAGGTTTAAGAAGACTACCAACTCAAAAACACAAAGATCTAATCTAAAATTTGAATTCATTAATCTTGGTACATTATAAAAACCTCAGAATATCAACTTAGTTCTTGGATTATAATCTGAAGAAAGGATGTCATTCGTTAAGTTATTGAAAATGTATAAAGTTATATTTGCATGGGATTATTCAGATCAAAACATATGATACCTCCATAATTCAACACACCATACCTATGACCTCAGAGGATAAGCCTGTGCAACAAAAACTTAGAAAAATCCACCCAAATTTAGAAAGTCAAATTAAATCTGAGTTAAATAAAATTCTCAAAGCCAAAGTCATTTTTCCTGTTAGACATTCGAAATGTGTGTCAAACATGGTTCCAGTTAGAAAAAATAATGGAGACATTAGGATTTGCATAGACTTTAGAAATTTGAATAAAGCTCGCCAAAAAGATAATTTTCCCTTGCCTACCATGGAACAGATATTGTAGGAAGTTGAAGGATCTAAATTGATGTCTTTCCTTGATGGATTTTCAGGATATAATCAGATTATGGTGCATCCGAATGATAGATTAAAGACAACATTCAGGACAAAGTGGGGAACATACGCATATCAAAAAATTCCTTTTGGGTTTATTAATGATGGTGCAACGTTTCAACATGCTATGAATATAGCCTTCAGAGGACTAATTAATAGCTCAGTTGTTATATACTTAGATGACATCACTATTTACTCTAAGCATAGAAGTAATCATGTTAATCACCTAAAACACATTTTTGAAAGATGTAGAAAATTTGGTATTTCCTTGAATCCAAAAAAATGTTGTTTCGCCTTATCAGAAGGTAAATTATTAGGGTTCATTGTTTCCAAAAATGGAATCCACATTGACCCTGATAGAACTCAGGAAATTGAAAAAATCCCTTTACCACATAATAAAAAAACAATGCAATCATTTTTGGGAAAAATTATTTTTGTAAAAATATTTGTTCCCGTTTTTCCCAAATCATTTTACCTCTGCAATTAGTGATCAAGAAAAATTAAAATTTTTAAATGGGGAAAAGAAGAGAGAAATTCTTTTGAGTTGATTAAGAAAGCCATCATAGAAGCCCCCTCTTTAACAATTCCTGAATTTTCTAAATCATTTATATTATACACATTTTCTTCTGACACATCATACGCAGCAGTTCTAACACAGTTAAATGATCAAAACGTTGAAGCATCAATTGCGTTTTTTAGTTCTAACCTACAAGGTGCTGAGTTGAATTATTCAGTTGTGGAAAAACAAGCTTATGCTGTATTTAAAGCTTTGAAAGATTTTAGACCCTTTCTCCTAAAGACACATACTAAAATAATAGTACCTTACTCATCAGTAAGGAAATTACTAATCCAACGAGAAGTAGGAGAGAAGAGAGAAAATTGGGTTACCACACTTCAAGAATATGATGTAGAGATACACCCTGCTAAAATTGTTAAAGGAAAAGGTCTTTGCAGGATGTTAACTGGAGCTTCTCATGCATCAATAGAAGAAGATCAATCAAATGAAATGTAACTATTCGAGGTAATCCTAAACGATTCTCAGTCACAATATGTTGATCTAAAAAATTTCTTGAAAAATGGATATGCTCCATTATATCTCAATTATACAGCAAAGTGTGCTCTGAGACTTAAAGCAAATCAATATCAACTCATAGGTGATGTTTTATTTAGAAATAATTATGATTCTATATTATTAAGATGTTTAGACAAAACTGAAGCTGAAAAAGTAATGCAGGAATTACATGATGGACCAGCTGGAGGTCATTTCAGAGGAGACACGACAGCTCATAAAATACTGCATGCTAGCTACTATTGGCCAACTCTATTTAAATATGCACATGAATACGCAAGAAAATGCAATGTGTGTCAAATTGCAGCAGGAAGAGAGAGAAAAGCAGCATTTCCATTACAACCAGTAAATGTCCAACAACCATTTGAACAATGGGGGTTAGATATTATAGGTGAAATAACTCCAAACTCTTCTAAACAGCATAAGCATATTCTAACTGCGATAGATTACTTCACAAAATGGGTAGAATCTATTCCATTAAAGGTGGTTAATATGCAAAGTATTACAGATTTTATTGATCAGTTCATAATCCCCAGGTTTGGTCTCCCATCAGCTTTGATATTTGATAACGCATCTTACTTTTCTGGAAATGCCATGATAGAATTCACTTTGAAAAGAGGTTTTAAATTAAAATACTCAACTAATTATTATCTAAAAGGTAATGGATTAGCTAAATCCACAAATAAAAACCTCATCAGGATCATCAAACGAACTGTAGAACAAAATCATAAAAATTGGCACAAAGCACTATTATTTTCTCTTTGGGCAGATATAATCACCCATAAAGCCTCAATAGGCACTTCTCAATTTATGTTAGTTTATGGGAAAGAAGCAGTTCTACCCACAAATGTAACAATACCATCATTGACTTTAGTGTAATTTATTGATGAAAATCCTTCATCTTCCCTTCAACTTAGACAAGATCAAATTCTTAAAATGGAAGAACAAAGAGAAAAAGCTAAGGCTATACATGCTCATCATCAACAAATAGTGAAAACCTCATTTGACACATCATCCACTAGTTCAAAATTTTTTGAAATAGGAGATCTTGTTTTAAAATGGGATAAGGCACATGAGGAAAAAGGTAAGCATACCAAATTCCAAAGATTATGGCTTGGTCTGTTTCAAATCATCGAAAAAATAGGCTTATCCACCTTTTTACTACAAGACTTATCAAGTAGAAAAGGTTCCTTGCCTGTAAATGGTCAAATTATCAAAAAATATTTCTCTTAGAAAATCAAGTTTTTAAATTTTATTTTTGCTTTAGAAAAATAAAAGTTGTAAATAGCATCATCATTGGTTCATTCAAATTTTCAAAATTTCTGATAAATTATTTTGATCTTTCACTTCTATAAATAAGTAAAGAAAAAGATGACTATAATTATGATAAATGAATAAACTTTATTTTTTGAGATAAATTGAAATTACTGAAGGCATTTTCTTTCTAAAACAGACTCTAGATATCATAAAATATAGTTATTATGTATCGGTTAGAAAAGGAAATTTTTAACTTAGCAAAGATTCTCTACAAAAAGGTATCTACCAACTCTACAATTATCATCCATAACTCTTAAATGAGCTAATGATTCATCCCATCTGATAAAATTTCTTCTTTAGAAATATAAAAAATAAAAAGTAATATATATAGTGAACAAATTCAAAAGAAAATAGGTCTCATCACGAGCTTATTTATCATGATCATAAAGAAATAATGTAGACTGATATTACCAAGACTACATACTATGACATGGTAATAGCTATATGATTATAAAAAAATAAATAGACAAGGGGTCTCGTCACGAGCCAGCTTGTTCAGTCTAAATTAGTATTAGTGAATGACATTGTCATTATCAGGCTACCAAACCTAGACAATGATTTTGGAAATGTATCAAGAAAAAGAAAATGATATTTCATAATTATATTTTAAAATAAGAAATCAAATTTGGATGGGACCATGAATCATTATTGGTTAAAATATAACCATGTCGAGGCTATAAACGTCTGTTGGCAACAGTGTCTCTATCTGTGATAAATGAGTAAAAATCTATGAGGCCAATTTTTAGAGAAAACCTACTTTATCTTTTTAAATCTAAGTACTGACTGATATATATATATATATATATATATATATATATATATATATATATATATATTATCACTGCAAGAGTTAATTTAGAAGAAATGAGATAGGTAAATAGATTATATTTTGAAAAAAATACTATTTAATTCATGAATCCTATTATTTTTATTCTTATATCTTTTCTTCGTTTTGAAAGTTTAGAAATGTCAAAATAAACCAATCAGAGATATCTAGTTCTCCTAAGTGAATCACCAATTGTTGTGCTATGCAAAAACTCCCCCCATTTTTATTTTTAAAATAATTTAGACCTTTGATAAATAGAAATAGGGACCCTTTTTATAAAATCATTTTTGTATTTTGATAAAAATCAAACTCCAAAAAACATCAAAATCTTTTTAAATAAAAACATCTTTATCGCAGATCGCAATTTTTCACAAATATTTTCTTAATTTAAAACAATAAATCAGCGAAATCCCAATTTTGCGATCACCAATGTGAAATTTTGCAAACGACATAATAAATCACATATCGCAGATTTACACTACCAAAATTTAAGCAATATTTAACAAAACTCTGATACTGCGATATTGCGATACTCTAATTTTTCGATTTCGCAAAATCACATATCGCATAAACAAAAGACAATATGCATCATTAAGACAAGTTCAAAAGGTGTGCGATGTAATTGATCTGACAGGCTTAAATAAAGGTTTTTACATAAAATTAATCATGTCAGAAAGTATTAATTATATTTTATCATCCCAATGTAAAAAATTATGGATGTGTCATACTTAATTAATGATATAGATGTTTTACGGATTTTTCCTTTCAAAACAGATCATTTCAGTTGATCTTCCATAATTTAATCATTTACTCTGTCTTTGATAAGGATTTCCTTTCAAATATTTGTCCATCAACAAAGTTATTCATAAGCACGACAAATATATTATTGCATAATTCGAACAAACAAGAATGGCACCTATAGTCTCTGATATTGTTTGCACTGCTGATGGGGGGGCTACTAAATGGTAAGTTATTTACACTATACTTGAAGACAAAGAGCTAGAAGTAGTGGAAGTCATGGCAACTGCCGATGATGCAACACCTTCAGATTTACAATTCAAAGATATTTCATGTTCTTTCCTCCATATAATAGCAGCGAGAGCTACTCTTATGCCATATACCGACATGTTTAGATGGGTGCTTGATAAATCAGTGATCAAAGACAGACAGTTAAGAATCTACAAGGATGAGATTTTAGGTTCTTTCAAACCCAAGGATTTGAAAATCATGTATACGCTGTCCAACCCACAAGATACCTACAATAGTCAGCTTGTTGCAAATTTTGTTGAGAAGAACCAAGACCCATTCAAGGCAATTCAAGGTTGGAGGAAATTAGACAACAAGTTCAAATATGAGAAAACCGGTATGTATCCTATCGCATCATTAACAAACCCTTATAACTTTGCAGCAGCAATGTTATGCAGATTATATGGTTTACCTGATAATACCAAGTTGTTAGGTCCCTATATTACTAGTTTAGTCCCTTATTATGTTAGTGTAGCCCCCCTTATTGTTATTGTTGTACCCCTGTAACCCCCATATTGTTATTATTGTGCCCTTCCACTATTGTTGTTAGGTTGGCTAGGATTACATTGTGGCCCCACTGGGATTACATTGTGGCCCCATGGACTCCTATATACAGAAAGGAGGTTTTTTCATTTGTATCATCCAAGAATTTTTCATTCATGTAATGTATTTGAGGTTTCCCCCTCAAAGTGCCTTATTTATAAGGTGTTGATATTTCTTTTCTTCTCTTTTTGGAGCTAGTTTCACAACATTTGGTATCAGAGCTTTGGATTCTAGGGTTTCGCTGCTCCAAAAAAGTCATCGTGGCCATTTCGCTATAACTTATTTTCTACAAAGGTTCAAAAGCTGAAATTTTTAGAGTGCGAAGTCAAAATCCTGAGGAATATCGTTACAAAATTATAGAGCTTAGTTGACAATATTTTCGGAGATATGATCTGTGGAAGTTAGGGAGTTTTGTAGGCTCCTGAATTTCACTTAAAAAGGTCATTGCAGAATTTTTTCTATAACGTTTTTTTCTACGAAGGTTTAGAAGCTAAAATGTTTAGAGCACGAATCTAAAATCTTGAGGAACACCATCAAAACATTTCAGAGCTTGGTTCGCAATATTTCTAAAGATATGATCTGTGGAAGCTAGGATTTTTTCAGGCTCTCGAATTTCATCTCAAAGAGGTGACTATGGGAAAATTTTCATAACTCTCTCTCTGAGCATCTGATTTAGATTTAGTAAGAAGTGGCCGCAAGTATACGAAATTTAGTTTCTTTTCTATAGATTTTAGAGCCAAAGGAGGAAACAGTGACACGTGGCAAGTCTTACAAGTTCACTCTATTGAACTAGTCCATAATTAGGTCATTGTGGGAGATTGGACATAACTTTGTCTTAAAGAGTCCAAATCAAGTAAGACCTATGGAATCCGAAAGAGGATCAAGAGGGCTACATTATGGCTGAGTTTTAGATATTTAAGATCCAAAATCAAAGAGATAATTCAGTTTCAATATCGAGCTCCTCAAAAGTAAGGAAAAGGTGTGTATTTTTTTTCGAATTACATAAGTCTCGTTTGAAAAAAATTAGTTTGAATTTATTCCAAGGGCATATTTAAGAATAGATATCAGTATTGAGTTCTAAAATTCCCCCTAAAAATAATTCAACACCCATTAAGCCTTCATAAGGCTCTACTATGACTCATGAAGATGAAGAAATGCAACGTGAGATGTCAAAATTACAAGAGCAAGTGCACCTATCACAAAGAGCAACAGAAATAAAATGGAAGTTTTGAAGAAAGGCATAGAAAATAAGATGGATGGTTTGAATAAAGGCATGGAAGCTAAGATGAAGGGCATAGAAGTTGGCATCGAAGCTAATATAGATGACATGGAAGCTAAGATCGATCAAAAAATGGAAAACATGAAGATTGATCTAAAAGTAGACATCGAAGGTTTGGCAAAGTTAATACAAGAAATTTTCCTAATGGCGAAAAGATAGTAGATGAAACTCATGATGAGAAAAATATAAATGTTAATCATGATTTCATAAACTCTAATGTTGGATGGAAGAACCACCATATTCCAAAGATGGATATGAGGAAGTTTGATGGCAAGGATCCTGTAACATGAATACTAGAGATGGAGCAATATTTTGATCTCAATAATGTGCAAAACACACAAAAGTTACGCATTGCAACTTTACATTTAGAACAAATTACGTTTGTATGGTATCGATGGCTTCAATCCCATAAAAAAATTTTCACTTGGTCAAATTTTTTTTCTTTTTCTTGAATAAGACTGATTCGATTAAGCAGAAATATAGTACAAGATGAAGATACAAACATGAGAAACAGAAAACCAGCAACCAGAAATGATAAAACTATCAACCTCGGCCCTAGAGAAGGAGAGAAACAAGCAAGGAAGTAAAAGAAAAGACTGGATGACAAAAATACTGAAAACTACCCAGAGTGGGCAGAGGCCTCAACACGAAGCTTTTTCCCTTTCTTTTTATTGACTTTAACCCATCCATCCTGAGGTGAATGAGCTAAAACAACATGAAGACCAGAGTTCTCCAAAGGGGGGATCTCCTTCTCAGAATCAGAAGAGGAGGTCACATGGGATCGCTTCTGAGCAACGACAGTATCAGGAGGATGCGGCCAAGCATCAGTGGGAATGTCCATTGTCTGATTCTGGTCCGATTCTACATCACTTCGATCATCTTCAGAGCAAGAGGAATCAGAGTCCGCTGCAGGAGGCGGAGAATATGGAGCCCATCGTTTGGATTTGAGCTTGGAAATATTCACCTTTTTCAGTTTTGTCGAGAGAGCTGGGAATGAGTTCTACAGATGCCCTGTTTGGTGACAGTGTCGGCAGCGGAAGGCAGTATTCTCATAATCCAGAGTCTGAGTCCATACAAAGTCATTTATCTTGAGATTGATTTGGTCTAGAAGTCCCTTTCTTAAATCTAATTCCACACATATTCTGGCATATGTGTAGAGACCTTTGTTTTCCCACCAATAATCTCCCATCAGAAAATTGCCCAAGGTGTTGCCTATCGCCTTATATACTCTAACATGCCATAGATGGGTTGGTAAATTGGGAAGCCTGATCCAAAGAGGTGTCTTGGTGATGACAGTAGTTGCTGGGTCAAAATCTGGGAACCATGGAGTTAAGAAGAGCCCTGCAGTTCCCATGAACCAAGGACCTTCTTCTATAGCCTTTTCATAATGCTTAATATTATCAAACAGAACTATGAAATATCCTTTTGAACAGAAGCTGACTTTGCAATGGTGAGTCCAATTAGCATGGATCTAGTCATAGAGTTCCTTTGATCGCGACCACAATCCATTAAATCTGCAGATGATGTCTCTTTCTGCATATTTTTGAAGATCATTTGCAATTTCTACATGGGTAAACTCAACAGAGGGAACCTCCTCAAGCTTCTCAACCAAAAAATTCTCTGGTTTAAGGGCTTCAGGGGGTTTGGGGAGCTCAGAGTGAACCACATCTTTGTATGAGAAGGAAGGAGAAGAAGAGGACTGCCCAACAACACCACCTCTCAAACGAAGGGTTAGCACTAAAGAGTCATTCTTATTAATGCTGTAAGCAGAGAGGGACATAGAATCTTCAAGTTGTTTACCTTGAAAGAGGAGTCGCTGAAGGGATGAGGGAATCCCAATCCGATGTTCCGGATGTAATTTGAGAGTCAGCACCAGTTCTGAGGAGCAAACCCAATGCAGAATGGTCTTGCCAGAGGGTTGTGAAATTTGGATCTGATAAGAGGCAGAGTAGATCCTAGATGTCTGCTGTGTTGTCATCGAGTTAGGATCTCTGTTGTTTCCAAGAGTGAGTCTGCCTGGGAGCTGCTGGGGAGGCCAGTTCTTCAACGCAAGGATACTGACTCTCCATCTCAAATTCGAACCATAGGACATGGAGATAGAGCAATGTAGGGGCGGCGTGTTCTGCCATGGCAAACATAACCCTGCACAGCTACGAACGTGCTGAGAGATGAGGCAGTCAGACTCTTCGCTCCTGTCTTGAGGGCTTGGAGTAGGAGAGATTCCGAGAGAATTCTTATGCAAAGCCTTAATGGAGCAGTCGGGGCATTCGAAATGTTGAACATGCTGTTGATCAGAAGGTATAGAAAGCGGCTTCGGGGCTGTGGGACAACGAAAATGCTGAACGAGTAGCGTTGAGAAGAGGGCATCTGATACAGGGGTGAATGAAGACAGGCTCCCAAGCAGATGCGGTGTGAGGGCTTTAGAAGAGAGAGAAACCGCCTGAGTGGAGAGAGACAGAACCCTAATCGCCATTTTTCAATATCAATCGAATTGTGTGATCCTTACCTGAATGATCCCATAAAAAAAAGTCACTTGGTCAATTTTTAGAGAGGAAATGATAGCACATTATGAGGATACAAAAATCAACACCTTCTTTAGCCAATTGATAAATCTCAAACAAAAGGGTTTAGTGGCAGAGCACATTAAGGACTTCCAAAAATTGAATATAAGGGTAACTGATATTCCAGAGGAACACAATATTAATGTCTTCATAGGGAATTTAAAGGATAAAATCCAACATGAAGTTCGAGTTTGGGAACCTGATTCATTGGAAAAGGCATTCAGGTTGACAAGAAAAATTAAATGTAAAATTATGGCAACAAGGAAGCCTACCGCTCACATATATAAATATGGATGTGTTGCTACTCCTAGACTTCCACAACCTACAAGGTTGACACCACAAAAATTGGAAGAAAAAAGAGCAAAAGGGCTTTGGTACAGTTGTGATAGAAAATACACTAAAGGTCATAAGTGTGCTGAGAAGAAATGACTTTACATAGATTGTGAAGAGGAAGACGAAAATGAACAAGAATCGTTAAAAGAAGAGGATATACACCAGGAACCAACCCTAGAAGAGGAAGAAATGAGTCCGACCATATCATGTAATGCATTGGCAAAAATTACCACTCCACAAACTCTCAAGATAGAAGGACATATCAAGAAGAAAAAGGTAATTGTGTTGATTGATTCGGGTAGTACCCATAATTTTATTCATTGTAAGGTAGGCAAGGAATTGAATTGTTTCCTATACCCAACACCAGAATGTCAAGTGATGTTTGCAAATGGAGGAACTATAAATTGCTCTAGAAAATGCCATAATATCAATCTAACCATGGGGGAATATGTATTGAATAGTCCAATTCTTTCCATTCCCATGGAGGTGCTTCGATGTTGTACTAGGAGTACAATGGTTACAATCTTTAGGATGGCTTACTTTTCAAGAAATTTTCTTGAACTTTTTTCAAGGAAAAGAAGTCGAATTAAGGGGTATCGTTAAAGCTAGGAAAGATAATAATCTCTAATGTCATGACAAAGCTTCTAAGGAAATAACAACGAGGCGTAATTGCACTATTATGCTCACTATAAGTTCCAACATAAAAATCATATATTTCTGCAGATCTCCAAAAAGTCTTGAAAAATCATTCCAAAGTGTTTGAAACTCCCAAAGGACTCCCACCTATTCATGATCATGATCATGCTATTCATTTGATTCCAGAAGTGTCTTGGAAATATCAGCCTTATAGATATCCTTTTTATGTCCAAAAGAGTGAAATTGTACGTATGATTTCTGTAGAAATGTTAGATGTTGGTATAATTCAACCTAGCCAGTTTTCTATGTCTAAAGAGGTATTGGTCCATAAGAAGGATGGATCATGGTGCATGTGTCCATATTATAGGGAGCTCAATAAGCCTACCATTAAAGATAAATTTTCCATTCCTGTGATTGATGAATTATTGGATGAATTACATGGAGAAATTTATTTTATCAATTTGGATCCTCGTTCAAGGTATCATCAAATTAGAATGAAGACTGGAGATATTCTGAAAACAACATTTCTAACTCATGAGGGTCATTATGAATTTTTTTTCATGCCTTTTTGCCTTACCAATGCACATTCTACATTTCAAGGGTTAATGAATTCCATTTTCAACCCCTTCCTTAGAAAATTTGTGTTAGTATTTTTTAATGATATACTAATCTACAACAGGTCTTGGAAGGATAATGTTCAACATGTTCACAGGGTGCTCAAACTATTGGAGGAGAAACAATTATATGCAAAAATCTCCAAATGTTTCTTTGGAGTAAAAGAGGTGGAATATCTGGGTCATATTGTATCTCACGAGGGTGTTAAGGTAGACCCTAAAAAAATTAAATCCATTAAGGAATGGAAAGTCCCCACAAATATTAAGCAATTTTGAGGATTTCTCGGGTTAACAGAGTATTATCACAATTTTGTTAAAAATTATGGGAGAATAGCAACACCTCTAACAACATTGTTGAAGAAAGATGCATTTTCATGGACTCCTGAAGCAAATAAGGCTTTTGAACATTTTAAAGAGGCAATGTTCCTAGCACCGGTCTTAGCTACGCCAGACTTCACAAAAACCTTTATTATAGAATCTAATGCCTCGAGAAATGGAATTGGTGTTGTTTTAATGCAACAAGGAAGACCCCCTGCTTTTGAAAGTCATCTAATCAAAGGAAAGTATTTACAAAAATTTATCTATGAGAAGGAAATGTTGGCAATACTACATGAACTAAAGAAATGGTGAACCTACCTAATGGGAAGACACTTCAAGGTAAAAAATGATCATGATAGTCTTAAACACTTTTTGGAGCAAAGACTATCTTTAGAAGAGCAGCAAAAATGGGTCACAAAGATGTAGGATTATGACTTTGAAATAATCTACAAAAAAGGGGAAGCTAAATGTTGTTGTAGATGCACTCTCAAGAAAGAATGAAGAGGTGGAAGCAAGGATGAATGGTAGAAGGACGAAGAAGTGTGGACACTCATTCAAAAATTGCAGCAAAATCATAGTACATCTAATACATTTATTTGGAAAAATGATTCCTTGTGGTACAAAGATCGCTTATATCTTTGTAAGAATTCCCAACTAAAACAAAAGACTCTTTGTAAGATAAAATATGTACTTCATTAAGCAATAAATTCACAAATACTCCATAGGCATCATCATCACAGAAGAATACAGAATTCCAGACTGCACAACAGCAAATAGTTTCAAAAAAGAAAATCATTGAAACTCCTGAGATAATCTCCCAAGAAACAGAAATCATTCCTACAAATATGACTGATGATATTATCCTCAAGGTGACTGATATTCCCCCACTAGATGTGTTCTATAGCCCTCTTCGTAAGGCTATAGTAAGAAAACAGAGGAAAAGAAGAAGAATTGAAACACCCCCAGGGAATGAAGTTATGGAAGTAGTATGGAAAGATACTCCATCAAATCCGATTGAAAATTTAACTTGGCTATCTCAATTCACTGGTGCATACACCACTGCGACAATTGATAAGGCAACAAAAGTATCTATTTTGATCCAAGTAAAGGATGTCAAGATCATGGAACTACCACAACAGCTAGATGAAGAAATAAAAAGTATAAATCAAAAGGTGGAACAAAAACTTCTAAGAGTATAGAAAGAGATATAAATGCTTAAGATAAGTCATGAAAATTAGTTATCTAGCAAGAATTCACTGATTTAACAGTTGAGATAAGATCTTACCAAATATGAAGGAATTCCTACTGCAGAGGAATTCATAAAAGAAGCATCAGCATTAAGTGCCTTACTCTCAAAACAAATAAACCTGTTTGTTGTACAAATGTCAAATATAATTCCACATCTAGAAATCAGTGAAAAATTAACAAACACAGTCATTGATCAAAGAATAGAGTTCAATGAACTTAATGTTAAAATCTATAATTATATTGAATGACAAGACACAGAAGAAGGGAAAAAGTTAGATCTGGCAAAGATCAAGGAAACTTTCAAAGATATTCTTTTTACAGACTGGGATGCATGAATGAAACAAGCTGAATTAGCCATAGCCAGAGTAGCAGGTATATAAAAAAATATGGTTAAAATGATTAACCATATATTACATACTTCTGGGCTAATCAAAGAAGGAATTTCAAATCTCTTCCTAATATCAAAGATTTAGAACAAAGTCGGAAAGAAGCCGGTCAACTTAGAGAAGAAGCACTTTTACAGCTAAAGAAAAATGATTGGGAAGCATACTGGCAGCTATTAGTCAAACCACATAGTGAGATCATGACACTAAATTGTTTTCTGAACTCCATATAGAGAATACAGCCGCTTTTACTAGACGCTATATTTACTGCACAAATGAAGACAAAGTCTAGCACCTCCACAAGTTCAACAGATGTCCGACATTTGTGAGCAAAAAAGCACAACTGGTAGTAACTTATCATCTGACATGATTATTAGTTAGTTTGTTTTATATAAATTCAATTTTTAGCGAATAGATACTAAAGATGAGGAAGGTTGTCTGAAACCACCTCATAAGATATTTTGTATAGTATTTTTGTAGGTAATTAGCATAGTATTTAAACTCTTCTCATGCATTTAGAGAAGGGTCCAAAATTTTATTGAGAACATTCGCAAAGAATGCTTAATTGTAAGTATGTTTGTGGATGTCTTGATGAAATAATGGAACACGGCCATTTCAGTTACATATCATTTTATTGATCACTGTTGATGCACTTTTGTATTATTTGAAAGACTTACTGATGTATGAGTTGAATGTGGCCTATTATCATTGATTAGATGAATAGGAGAGTACATATCTGGTACTATTATCATGTATGCTAGTTCTGTTTTGAATATTAGTGATGAAACCAACTTTCATGAATGATATATGAAATCAATTATTTTTGTCTGAAATATCAGTTGCACTATTGTATGATATAAAGATAATAATTAATTTGTTTTTGTATATGATCATCAAATATATGCGATATGTTTCTCATTTTCTTTTGATTAATTTCTTTTCAAGAGAATTATCTTACAAAGTAATAATTCTATTAAATCTATGATGATCTTAATCATCATAGATTGAATAGATATCATTTTAGATCGAATCGAATTAGTATTATCCCGGCTTAGATTAAATTAGTTTCAATTTCAAGTTTTTCATGTTAGAATAAATTTATTTTAGTTTTTTAGTAATTCTTCATGTAAATCCCTTGAGAGAAACCCAACAATCAAACAAAAACCCAACTCTAGGAAACTGGTCCCATTATATCTAGTTGGAGCCACTATCCCAAACAGAAAAGGAACTATCTTAAGGGCCGGATTGGGTGGTTATCCCCCTTTTTGTTGCCACAGATTTTTGAGGCCTCAACACATTTATAGGGCATACATCAAGGGCCTCTTGCGACGAGTCATTTCCTGTCGACATCATCTCATCATCCAGGAAGTTGACTTAAAAGCAACCTTTCTAGTTCCTTGGAGCTTGCATACATCAATGGCAAGGTTCCCTTTTTTTTCAACAAGTTGAAATCACAAGCCTTCGATTGAAAGACTTTGTATGGTGTTCAACATCAACTAATTTATTCACACCATGCAGAATGTGCTGCAGTACCTTGAGAGCCATTATCATCATCATTGTTTTCTCTCTCTTCTGTTAACGACTTACATCATTGGCTTGTAATAAGATAATGTCTTCCCATGTTCAACTTCAGATCAAATATTCACATGGTTAGACTCATACTTAAGCAATTGAGTGAACTAGATAGAAGACCCCAGATCTAGTTTCATCCATCTGGGTTGTGATTTCAAGAGTAGTACCACATCATTCGTATGATGGTCTTTACACAGATGGTCATCCTATCATGGGTCTATATCTATATATGACTTTCTGATGTTATGATAGTTTATGTGTTGAGTATGGGTATGTCTCCCTCAGAAATTCATGTCCAAGATGAAAATATATCATGATGTAGTGTATTGTAATTGATGTTGGTCACCATCCGCTTTAGATCATACTCATCATGTCATAAAGCATATAAGTAAACATTATCATTTTTTACTTCATGCTTTACGGGGCATTTGTTACAGGTCAATTTGGGCATGACTCCCAAAACTCAGATCAGTATAAATTAGGGTCCATCATACTCTAAATTAGTTTCTACATGCCTTAAAAGAGTCATCGCATTGATGGTCTTCTTCCATGAAAGTTTCACCACTTGAAGTCCAGTTTAAGTGCTCCATTGAGCCATCAACGCACCCCTAGACTGCAGTAAGTGATTTTTAGACCATCTACTCCCATGCAAGGTTGTGTTGTACAATATATAGGACAACTTTAGGGTGTGTTGGTCGATTGGGAGCGAATTTATCATAGTATTCCGAGAATATTCCCATATTCTAGTGGCTTCTAGAAGTTGTTCAAGCTAGCATACCATCTGATAACTTCTAATATGAACACCATGGATCCATTGAACATCTTATCCTCCTATTCCATTGAAGAAGGAAACCTCTTCATCCATTTTTGGAAAATCCATTCAATGATCCATTAATGCCAAACTACCTTCATTACTTATAAATTGAGCACTGATCATAATGCACAAGAGAGCAAGAATTTGAATTAGTAGAGTTATGCTCGTGAGATAACAGCTCTTCGAGGTCTCGATCACATGTAATGTTATGCTGATGGAGTGATTATGCTAATGTGATGAGGATAGGACTAAAGCTGGAGCGAGTTGACATCGAATCAATCCAACTGGTTGTAACTTCTCCTTCTACTTCATAATAAAGAGGTTGGTTCCTTTCTTAATACCCATATTCATGATTTAATATGTGTATTTTCAAATGCAATCGATTTAATTTGTTTAACATGAATAGATCGTATTCCTTTATGTCATTTTATATCTTCTATTATCCATTGCAGGTACGAATCAAGTGATTTCAGTTTGATTGAGAGTGACAAAAGCAACGAAAGGGAGGCGAGGGATAGCAAAAGATCACAAGTAGATATTATTCCCTTATCAAATACCTTTCTTATGTTGTTCTAAGTGCAACCACCATAGTTAGAGAAAACTCATCTATCCATAGGTTTGATTTCCATTAAACACATTTTTATGAAAAAGGTCTCTATTTTCTTCATTTTCCATTATTTTTCTTCATTTTCCTCCTGACTTGCAAAATATGACCTTTCACCTCCCTTTTCTCCCATTTTCCATTATTTTCATAAATAAAATGTCAATTAATGTCTCATGCCTTTCCAATGTATTTTCCATTGCCTTTTCCAATTTCCTTAGCCGTAATAAACTAAAGTGAACACCCTCTAGGATGTTTTGCCTAACATTCATCTTGGAATACGTGTCCCGTCAACCGTGGTTATTATTTTTAACTTTTATTACATGAATTTTCACCAAGGCTGTTACAGAACCCTCCCCCTTGGGGGACACCGTCCTCAGCATTAAAAAACACATATACCTCAACAAAACTATTGAACAGTAAACATACTTCTCATGGAGCTTTATAGCACAACTCGTTGCATTATTTACAATCAATAACCTACTCAAAAGAAAAAAAAATCATAAAAACCATACCATGTAATGGATATTTATAACACAACTCATTACGATATTTACAATAGTATACACATATACACATTTTCTCAGCCAGAAAATAAAAGGATATGGTGCCCGTATCAACAACAAGGGAATCTAGAGGCTCAAACCTCCACCCTCAAGGTAGTACTAGGATTTACTTACTTCCCAGGAAGTCCAGAATCCATTGTCAAAGCCAAAGCTCCATCTAATGTCGAGCTCTTTAATTCTATGCCACTATACCATCAGTGAACAGTTACTGACTCATTGTTCAAGGGCACATTCCTAATGTGCATATGATTCCATCTAGAAATGGTAATGAAAAAAAAAATCAATCCTTAGCCTTTCCTTCTCTACTACACAGTCGCTTGAGAAATCCAGTAATCCCATTCCATAAAGTCACTCACCTTCCAAGTTCCCCAACATCCTCTATCCTGGGTGATCCATCCCTTGGCAAGGCTATAAAGTTCAAACAACCAAGGCAATTACCCGCCTTAAAACCATCATACTGGTCATAGAATTCTCATGGAAATCAATGGATGGGTATGAGTGTCCCACAATGTCCCTTCTCTTGATGTTATTTACCAGCATATTGTTGCATGCTCCAATTCCTTTTGTTGTTGTTGCTACTACTTGTAATAAATTTCAACCACCCAACCATAAATTTCCATGTTTCCTGTACCAAGAACATAACTACCACTAAATTCAAAATAAATTGAAATAATTTCAAATCATACCTCATTGGTAGCTCATTAATAAGGCACACTTGTAATCTTGTTTAATTCCTCTCACACAAGTCAAACTAGTTGTTTGATCAAATCATCATGAATAAACATATCACATCTGATTAGCTCAAAACACAACCATCATAGGTCAAAATCATGAATTATATGAAATCATCATAAACCACAATCATAAGTCACATCTAATCATTATAAGTCAAAATCGTAGATCACGTGCATAATAAAACTGAAATAAATTACCGATACTTATCCTTCAATCAATCTGTACTTTAGCATTTTTTCTTTTTGTATACACTCCCGACAAGTAACCAATTCCCTTGCTTCTTTTTACTCACGTACACATACACATAGTGTACATCACAACATGTGCATCCACACATGACATACAACACCATACAATACATGAAACCACACCGGCATACGACACTTACACCTACACCTGGTGTACAATACATGCACCCACACTAGCATATGACACATACACCTACACCCGGTGTACAATACAACATAATACATATGCCTGCAATGGCATAGAACACATACACCTACACCCTGTGTACAATATAATAATATACGTATACATATACGTACACAAAGTACAACACAAAAAATACATATGTCATGATACGATGACTACACAATGCACATACATAGTACCACATACCTGAAACATGTCATGTATGACACACACACAATATCACATGCATACCAGTACCATATGCAGAAGATGTAAATAGTACCACCTGTACACAACACTACCTACACAACTTGTGCACAGCATCACATGTACACGACATCACCTGCACAACGTGTACACAATGCCAAATTTACACCGCACCACCTATCCAATATGTACACAATACCACATGTATGATATGTATAGGACACCACATGTACACAGTGCCACATGCACTTCATGTACATGACACCACCTACACACAACACCATATGTAAAACATGTACATAGCACCACATGCACACAACACCACATGTACAATCATGCACACAACACCATATGTACATAGCACCATATGTACAACACACAAACAACACCATATGTACATAGAAATACATATTCAACATGTACATAGCACCATATGTGCACAACATTGCATATCGAACATGTGCACAACCCCATATGCACACAACACCATATATACAACTAGCATACAACATCATATGTACACAATACTACCTATGAAACATTACACATCACAACAGGTACAATCACTGAATAGACAACATGCACAACATATACCCAATAGTAGAATTGCACATACATATATGACACACTGACTCCACAAAGCAAACTTGCTTCCAGTATCTCTCTGCTATCCATGCTTATCCTAGCATGTAGTAGATCACACTACTTTCAATTTGCTCATGTACCCCTCAACATTACCTATCCATAACATAAACATAGGAATATTAAAAGCATATAATATTAATCCATTTCCACATGATACTAACCTCATAGATATTTCAGAGTTACTCTCCCCACTTGATTCCTCGTGAGACCAAGAACCTCTTCATGCCATTCACCTACTTAAGAAATCATTATTCCACAAGAATGATCCTTGAAAACCTTATCATACAGTGACATGGATACATACCTATATACATATATATAATCATTAGCATAAAAAAATCATGATCACAACACAATTGCTAGACACCATAAGATCTAGGTTAAGGGAACTTCCTTCAGCTATGCACACCATGCACAACATTGAGAACAATCGTTCCCAACATAGCCAAGGCATCTAACGCCTCCAATCCATTTACTTTACCTTTGTGTTGCCTTTATCATATTTGTACTTCCACTGTCCATTTACCACAATGGACCCAACCAATCCAACTGATTTTCATATTCTTACCTTATGTTGCGCTTACACATGCATTGAGCTCCATTCGGGCCTTACATTACCTATTGGATTTCGTTCAACTCTTCGTGAGCTCCATTAAAGTCCTCTTTCCCCAAAAAATGCCCGATACAAAAAACATGAAACGAAATACAAGAAACAAAGAAGAGAAAAACCATGAAAAGAAAAAATGCAATACAACACCACAAAAAAGTGGCAAGGCCTTGCACTAGACATAAATAAAGTTGCAAATGAAGTGAAAACAAATCATAAAAGACCGAAAGCACAAGAATAGCAACAAACACCATGACTCTATCCCCCATGGATTCCTAAGACTTCCAAATCAAAGCACAACCTAAGCCTTCTTCAAGATTTCATGGCAGTCTCTTTTGCCATGCACACTCTTGCATCATGTTGCCATAAACACATAACTTTTAGTGCATAAAAAAACATAACAACAAGCTATTTATCTTACCTTGTTGTGCCAAACACATTGACCTGTAACTGAACACATAAGTCATCCATATGTACCAAACATCAAGACAACATATCTATCAATTCAAAATAAACTTTTATGAAGAATAACAACCATGTCATAATCAACAATCAATTCACATTTATCGGTCATAATACATAATGCTATAACGATCACCTACTTACGCTCAAGTATATACCGAATATCTCAGCACATATGTGCTAGCAAAACCATCTTAAATAAATACCATTCCTTCATGCAATATTATAGATACATATACTCATATTATGCAATTAATCAAGCATTCAATAGTAAATAGATGACATAATAGACACCAACACTCAAACACCAACTAGATGGCATAGTAAAACATTCAAGTACAAAGTAGATGACATAATCAAGCTCATACCGTAATGTATCTCAGGGGAGGCTATATTTTTTGCACAATCAATATTTGTTAGCAGAACATAACTTCACAATACCTCAACTCAACATAAATAAGATCATGATATCCATAAAAGTAACTAACTAATGTTCAAATCAGAAACTCATAAAGCATTTTCATTCATGCATAACAATTACATATCCACATTCAGCCTAGATTAGTACAATACATGAATGCAATAACCTTAACCATATGCATAATATAATCCCAATAGATATGATACACCTAACATAAATATCTTAATGAAATAACCCTAATCATCAAGCTAACTATCATAGAACGACAACAAGTTAACCCTTAACATGCTCAGAAACTAACACATAAGTCACCTAATATAAAAAAAAAATAACAATGCATACCACCATAGGTTTCTATCATTCTTAACCATCCAACACATGTACATATAACCGCACTAATCAACTAGCATCTATAATGTATGTAACCATAAAATCAATATAATGAAAGGCATAGACATTACCATAATGCATATAACTAAACTGGTCAATTATTATTTATCACATATGTAACCATAATAAAAGAATGAAAACATATAAGTAACCCTAATTCTTACAAAAAACATGATTCACATACCTGATTTCCAAGCACAAAACCTTGTATGATGATCTGCTCTTATCCTAAAGTCCAACGGTGCAACATCACTTTAATGATCTGCATCTCCTGCTCTATCTTAGCCAACACATTAGCATCATAACATAGCAATATAATCATTATGATCTAATTACATATAATGACCTTATGCATAACAACCTCAATCAAACCAATGCAAACTTGACCATATGCACCCACTTGACATGTATAACCAATCATGAATGACCAATGCATGTCCTGCATATAGAATCATATAAGAAAGCATACACGGACAACACACAAGCATGACCAATATGTGACCTATCATAAAAAAAATGAATGTACAACATGTAGCAACATATAAGCAAGTGTGCATGAATAATACATAAGAAAGAACCACACATAACTAGTCGTAAACTCATGACAACATGTTGACAACAAAACCATCATCACTTCCATGGCCACAAAGCTACCACCATGACCAAAACAACATGGATGCAACAAACATATACACCATAGGTATGAGAAACACATATGCAACTAATAGAAAATCATGACCAAGACACTGCCCATTAACTACAAGGGTTGAAATACACACAAGAATGACCAATATGTGACCTAGCATAAACAAGAAATGAATGTACAACATGTAGTAACATGTAAGAAAGCATGCACGAATAGTAAATAAGCAAGAACCACACATAACTAGTCATAAAATCATGACAACATGTTGACAACAACACCATCATCACTTCCATTGAGACAACGCTTCCACCATTGCCAAAACAACATGGATGCAACAAATATATACACCATAGCTATGAGAAACACATATGCAACCAATAGAAAAGTATGACCAACACACCACCCATCAAGTCCAAGGGTTGAACTATGTTTTGATACCACTTTGTAACACTCCCTTCCCACATCTAAGCAAGTAATTGGACAGCTAGGGTAAACATGTGACAATAGGCTACCAATATGAGTATCAACCTCCCAGGTGACCTTAAGGAAGTGGAACTAACATAAATAAGACAAGCACACCTTAGACAACATAAAAAAAATCCTTAGGAGGTAACCCAACCGTCCAAGCCCCTGAACCCTAAGGGAGACTGATTTTTTAACCAATTTGAGGCTTATTTGTGGGCATGCTAAGGCAAGGTAGCGGCCAAAATCATATAGCTATGGGCATGCCAAGGACATGTAGCGGCCAGGGCCTTATTTGGTCAGTTATGTGCCTACAACTCTGGGATTTGTGCCACCTTTTTAGCCCAAAATCCCAGTTCACTCCCTAGAAATTCATAAAATTGTACGAGATGATAAATAACATAAAAACAAAGGTACAAAAGCAATCACATCATCAGGAACTCATATGCACCCCTCCTAGACATGATAAACATTTCGTCAAATATGTCACAAACATTACATCTACAAGTATAAACAACAAATTTAAACATAGGGGTCTCATACTTATCCGAGAATCACTAAGAATTATTTCTCCCTTACATCATAAGTTTAAATACAGTCTATTTTACCAAATATAGATGATTTATTCATTTATAGGTTAAAGCATGGATAGAGCCATGCATCATCACTGATAAAATACATTCTTATAACCAGCATAATAACAACAGAAATACCAAGGATACAACAAGAATAGAATCCAAATAATAACCAATGTAATTATACACCAAATACCTAAGGAATGAGATTCTCATTAATGAGTGTAAAAACAAACCAAAGAAGGGACTTCCACATTCTACTCAACCACAGATTGGTTGAGCCAAATATCTCTTCATCCAATCACTCGTGTGCCATATTCCAAGCATGAATGTGGGACTCAAACAGAAAGAAACAGCGACGGCATCCCAAGACTAAACCACCTCACCCTCATCAATCATAAACTAGGATTTATCGTGATCCACACCCGATTGATAGGCCAACACAAGCATGTATATGACTGGATTCTTGATGCCTACACCATGAGGAATTTTCTTGTCTCCTAGTATCTCAGGATTTTCCGCAACGTACAATCTAAATCGGGGATCACTAGGCCCTAAACTGATACATAATATTTAGGATTTACCGCAATCCAAAAACTAGGATTCCTAGGCTTAAAGTGGAGAGAAAACCACCACCTCTCAGGCTTTATCAGAATCCAAACTTGGATTACTAGGCTATAAACAGAGGAAAAAAACGAACTGGTTCTATAATCATTCAGAGATCCAACTCACTTAGCTTCGAATCCATATATTATTCCAGCTACACCAAAACATGAGAACTCCATAGCACCATGAATATCCAGAAATGGAAAGGATAGGCTAAATACACTATCACACTTGGAAAAACCCATGCCAAGACAACAAAGAACCACATGCAATACCATGCATGAAAAATATAGCAAGGAAATCATATATGCAAATCAATACTTGTAAAGAATCCTACTCTAGTTTCTTGATTCATGCTCCTCCTTGCTTGCTTCTTCCTTCTTCCTTCTTTATTTCTTTTCTTGTTGTAGTACCAAATTACTCCAAAAATTTCAAGTGTCCAAGCGAGAGAGAGAGAGAGAGAGAGAGAGAGAGAGAGAGAGAGAGAATAATGTCAGAGCTCCAAAAATGTGAGAAAAAGCTTGAGCCAAAATCTTGCCAACTGATCCTCATAAGCCTTTTTATCAGTGAGGCCTCTATTTTCTTCATTTTCCATCATTTTCCTTCATTTTCCTCCTCACATGCAACCTGTGACCTTTAAACTTCCTTTTCTCCTATTTTTTGATTATTTTCATAAACAAAATGTCAATAAATGCCTCATGCCTTTCCAATATCTTTGCCATTGCCTTTGCCAATTTCCTTAGCCATAATAAACCAAGGTTATTATTTTTAACTTTTATTAAATGGAATTTTCTCCAAGGTTAGTACAAAAGAAAAGGTTAGCATAGTTAAATGAACTAGATGAAATTAGAAAAGATTCTATTCAAAGATCTAATATTAGCCTGAAACAAATAAAAAGGTGGCATGAAAATTTCATTAAGATGAGAAAATTTAAGCTAGGTCATTTGGATCTCTACTTTGATTCAAAATTTAAATATTTTCATGGAAAGTCTCTAACACATTGGTTAGGTCCATATGAAATAGAAACAATCTATGAAAGTGGATCGATCAAAGAGAAGACGATTGATGAAGAGGATTACATTGCAATGGCCATAGATTAAAATTATATCATAAGCCCATAACAAGGGAATAATTTGTTCAAAATCTATTACAACTTTCATAGATGGAGTTGGTGAAAAAGGGAGATCATTCTCCTTCCTTGCCAAATTCATTTTTTTCTTTTTTCCTTATATATCAATGAAAAAAAATTATAGTTATGAAAACCAAGTTCCTAGCAATCATGATTCTCCTTTAGTTTTCTTGAAAATTATTATTTTTTTGTGATCTACATTTATGGTATGTTGAATATGTATTTTTCTCTAGAATACAAGAATAATCATTAGCAGTAGAATCAAAGTATTGTTTTTCAAAATATCCACATCAATTTTGATATCAAAATCAAGGCATGATAGTCTATGATATAAATGATATCAGTCTGTCGATTTCCGTGGCTAGAAATATTTTCCACCACCATTAAGTTATTTAAAGGAAACAAGTATTTTTATAACACTATTAGCCTTATCAATTACCGAGAGAATCAATAAAAAAATTTAGCATTCATTAGAATGAGACAATAAGTTCAAAATATCGGCTCCAATAACACAAAATCAAACAAAGAAACTCAAATTGACGACCCATTTCCTTATGTCAATGGTAACCCAAGGTAACAATTTTATTTTATTTATTAAAGAGAGTATAAGACATAGGATAAATGGACATTTCATTTACTAATCAAAGCTCAAGAATTCATAATTTAGAAGCCCTTCCTCACTAATAAATGATAGAAATCATTCCATAACCACTTGATTTACCATATCCAATTACCACCTATCATGTTAGAAAAGTCAATCTTGAATATTATGAAATTGTCCTGTTAGTTTCATCAATGATGTTAATTATAATAGACCAAATGGGTTTCTCCATTATTATTTACACCACAACAGTACTCAACCATCACCCACCACCTTCTCTATTTCATGAAATTTATCCAACACTTCCTCATCATTCCTTTGTATTGTTCCCCTAACCTAAGACAATAAGAGACTGAGAGTGACATTCTAAAACTTGAATCTATCCAACACGAAATGTGGCTATAGTTGTAAGGTTTGAACTAGTTTGGAAGAATTTCTTATAAGCATATCCCACATGGAAGAAGGGATTGCATAAGGTGGGATGGCTTAAATTCTTTCATAAATTATAGGGGAATTATTTTGAAAATCTAGGCATTTTCCAAAGCATTCAAGAGAGTAGAAGCATAAATTAGGGATATCATATTGAAAATTCCATATTACTTCCTTGCAGAGGAAACTCAATTTCCTAGGACTACTAGAGTTTTTTTCGAATGTCATATTTTTAAAGATGATTCAAGGAATATACTTCTCATAAATCCCAACATGGATGTTAAAAACCGGAAATAAGGCATCATGTATTAGCATTCAAAAATAAATGGAGAGACCTCCTCTTCGTCATTTTGTTTTATCATATTCAACTTAAGATTCATTTTTGAAAAGGATGAGAAATCAATTTATCATACTAACTTATAAAAAATATTGAGAAGATGTCATTTAAAGTCGAGGGAATTTAAGAGGCATTGATAGGAGTTTATATCATTTCGGTCCTATCAAAATTTTGGTTGAAGAGGAATTGCATCAAAAGGTATGTAATTGGGAGGATTTCCTCCTTTGCAATCACTTCAGGGAGCCATGTGAAGAAATAAATTATCGGGTTTGTAAGAGAAAATGGAAACATGCTAGGATTTTGACTGTAGAGTCACCAAACCCTAAGTATATAAATATTTCTGCCCTACGTCTATAGAAATTCCTAAAGAAATAGAAATTGAGCAAATGGAGTTTGTGGAAAGTTCAGTTCCTAGACCTATCAAGACAACAAACCCTGTGGAGTCTGTTGAAGTTTAAAACCCTAAGGTAGAAGATCTTCCAAACCCTAAATCAGTTGAAAAATCATGTTGGAATAGGAAAAATATTTTAACCAAAGTTCAAAAATAAAAAATAGTGAAGTCAATGAAATCAAGTGTGAATATTTTTTTAGTAAATAAAAATGATGAAACCCTTGTTGCAATAAAAAGACAAGATTCAATTGTGAAGAAAACCCCATTGAAGAAAGGAAAAAATAGAAAAGGTTCTAAGAAAGGGATAATCATGAATTCAAAGAAAAATATCATAGATTTACTCACGACGTGAGAAAGGAAAAACAAAGAGATAAGCTCATAATTGGTAATAAAGAAATTTTTTCCTCTCCTATATAAAGATAGGTAAATAAATAAGTATCAAAAGTACCCAAACCCTTATCATCGAAACCACTACTAGAAAAGAGGAAAGGAAGACTACAATTTGACAAATTTCAACAGGAAGTTTATAATTACATTGATTCATTTGAAAAGGAAGCATGACAAGAAAAGGAAAAATAATTATTTACATATTCCCTTGATTATATTTTACTTGCATCTCCAACTCATGGTCCAAATCCTATAAATGATCCACCATTTGATGTCTTTGAGGAGAAATATAAAATAAAATCATTGAAATAAGAAATTGTAGAGTTGGAAGTCCTAGAAAAGCACATTAATAATGATAATGAAACTCTCAAGTTACAAAATTATAAGACTCTCGAGAGGATGTACTACTGGTATAACAAGAATTCAAAACTTAAGAAATCCAATAGGAAACTACATTCTCAAATCAAGGATTTGAAGGGAAAAATCCTCTTGAAGAAGCCAAGATGGTAAATTTGCATGAAAATAGAAGAGCTCAAAATAAATTAGATATCCTTATCCAGGCCCGTGAAATGATGTTGTGATAAGGAAAGACACAAAATATTTCAATTTTTTGAGTGCAAAAGGACATGCAAGGTCTTAACTGTGGCGGAATGACGGAATAAAGGAATTAGCCATTTTTCTCACTTTTCTAATCTAGTTTCGACTATTTTAAATTTTTAGGGAACCATCATAACTATCCCTTTTCAAAAAAATTCCATCATCTATAGATATAAATGATATGAGAAATACCATCATTTTCCTAGATTTCTACATCATACATACATATAAATGCTATCATATATACTGAGGTTATAAGAAAATATTTTTAAATTTAATATGTCCATTTTTATATTATTTTAATGTGTTTACTTTGTAAAACCAAGTTAAAGTGTAAAGCTGCATAATTTGAAATAATCTATAGCTTCTCTCTAGTTTTGTAACAAAATCATAGGTTGGCAAACTTCAAGAATCAGCCCACAAAAACCGGAGAATAGGGAACGTGTAAACATGTATGAAGATGGCTGTCCACTTATCAAGTGCACCCAATAGGAAAATGTGTTATCCATATAACTCGGTCAATGTTCCAATCAACGAATTAAGTGAAGACGTCGTATATTGCAGGTTCATCAGGGATTATTGCAGAGCACCATGGTTTCATAAAAAAACACCATGGATTTGGGAATCATGGAATGCAACATCATACCGTCGAAGATAATTAAACACAAAGAATGAAGAATGAGATTCATGCTTATGGTGGTCAGCATTTGGATCTCTAAGATCCATACATCATGACTAAACAAGCTTTGAGCCGTCTTTATCTTCTTATAAATTATAGCATCAATATTTTGAGCTATCAATATCTTGTTTTGAAAGATGGCAGTAAGATTCTTAATTATGTCGTTGTTTTAAATTTTTACAAAAAAGAATTTCATTCGTAAGAGACAACAAGAGAGAATTCAAGAATAACTCTATGAACTCCTTTCTTTTAATATAGTTTCACTCCAACAAAGTTATATCCTTTATATGCATTATTCATGGTTCGGGTTAATAGTTAAGTTTTGAGTTACTCCATGCCATGAGACCCCACCAGGAGGACTCCCTATGCCAGGATGCACGCTGCTTCTTATTTTTTTTCACAGCATAAAATAGTTCCTTTTGATACTGCAGTTTTTAATTTATTTCATTCTTGCTTACAGACTGTTTTATTGATAAGATTTGTTTTCATTAGTTCTTGCTTATAGATTTTAAAATATTTCATAATATTTTTTATGAAATTTGTAGTTAGAGGATAGTGTATTCAAGTGATCGTCTAGGATTATTCTTTGCATAATTCTTTAATTTTATTCAATATTGTGATTTTGGTTGATTATGTGTGTTAATATAATGAAGGCTAATCACACATATTTTGATTGGAAAGAAATTGGATTTTTAGAGCTACACACCATTATAATTCAAATCTTTGAAAATAGTTTGTTGTCAACATCATTGCAATTATCTACATGGTTATTAGAATCTATAAGTATTTTAGTACAAAAATTATTTTGAGTTAGAAAGTTGTCACTTTCTTTCCATAGATTGGAAGGTTTTTTAGTGTTCCTTTTTATTAGATAGATGAGAAGCCAAATCCTAGCAGATATTTTGCATTACATATCACAAGCTTACAAACACATATTGATAAAATTAAATGTTACAAAATTATAGTGCAATTGAATTGACTAACACTTATACCTCGGTATAATTAGGCTACACTAATATCATCTCGGTATGCTCTAAAACTGTTTAATTAAGTGTTAACGATATATTAGTGCTTGTAATTAAGGTGAACGAAGGTTGTGATAAGGCCTATTTTTCACATTATAATTTTTTTCCCTTACTCAAATTTCCATATCAGTCCCTTTTGTACACGGGTTTATTTATACCAACCTAGTATGTGAGCCTTTTTATCAGTTCCCAACTTACTAGGAAAGTCCATACCGGACTCTACCCTTCAATATTATACCAGTCCCAAGTTCCCAAGCAAGTGCTGTGGACCTTGCTTACTGGGATTATATATAGCTAGGGTTGTGGGCCCTTCTGCTAATCTCTAGCCTCCCAGACTAGTAGATATTGACCCACTCATATAGTGTATACTAGACTCTGAGGAATAAAAATAAATTTCAATGAGATTAAAGGGATAACACCAAATATCACTAAGTAATTTTCCTTCCTTTTCTATATGATCTTGGTTCCATCTACTTGCTTTGTTAATTGATCTTGGTTTTGGTTCCACCAAAGCTTCCTTGTGCATCAATGCCAACATATAATGAACTATATTCCAACACACTGAACATTCTCACATTATACTTTCCAATCAATCACAACAAATTAAAAAATATTCCCCTTTATCATTGATGGAAAAACCAGTAGATTCATTAATTGCAGCACTACCTGATGATATAGACATTATTATACTTGGGATAGTAATAAATCCCCTTATTTGATATTGCTTCTTATATCAACCCCTTTGACATAAATGGAAAAATACTTGACTCATGATGTTGTGATACTATCTCCCCCTTAGACAATTATGTTTTCTTGGAATTTCTCCACCTATGGTTATATGTCCAGTAACTATGTTCTCTTTGAATGCTGACATACCCCATTGTTCAAACTACCCCTATTTGAATGTCAACAAATCTCCATTGAATTCGTTATTCGTTATGGAACTTGTAGCGCTATAGAGGACATATATATACTTCTTCATCTTCTTTTGATGGTTATTTATTCTCTCTATACTCATGTACACTCCCCCTATCATCTTCAATATGCATTTCCTTGGTCAACAATACTATCATGGTAGGAATCTAGCTTCCCTTAAGCTGGTGTTGTAGTTAAATAGAATTTTATGTCTTGTATTCTTCTATGCAATGAGAAACTTATGGGGATATTATTGTCAATATTTGTCTCAAATAAGGGACCGAAATAAATTCATTACTCTAAAAGATGAAAAAGGAGGAAATGTGTCAAATGGAGGCAATGGATCTACAATAATTTTTGCAAGAGGTACTGCAAGCCTTGAAAATGGTTGAACAAAAGAACAAAATGTTCTATATGTCAAAGGACTCAAACATAAAATTTTAAGGGTCATCTAGATGTGTGATCAATATTATGATCTCACGTTTCATGCAAAATAATGTGAAATAAGGATTACCAGTTCTAGAAGATTGGTGGGAAGAGTGATAAGGACTCCTAATAATGTATATCTTCTTGATGAAAGAAAGATACTACATTGGAAAAATATATGATATTTTATCAAGGAATAAAAGACTAGGGAAATTTAGCTTAGATGATTTGGTAGAAATCAATAGAACACAAGTAGTGACATATATGCCCAAAATATCAAAATTAACAAGTGTCATCTTCGAATCTTGTCAACATGGGAAATAGACAGAAGTAGGATGCAATTCAAAGGATTTCTTGGCATTAAGACCATTATATCTTGTTCAAACATATCTATGTGGACCAACAAGAATGCCAACCCTACAAGGAGAAAGGTACTTTATGTTGTTTATTGATGATTATACTAGAATGATTTGGGTTTCATATCCTAAAAAAAATCAGAAGCACTAGATACTTTCAAATAATTTAAAGCATTAGTTTAAAATGAAACCATTATAAGAATCAAATGTCAAAGATCAGATAGAGGAGGCGAATTCACTCAAATTATTCTAGTGAGTTTTGTGAGAAGTATGGAAAGAAGAGTCAACTTTTTGTTGCAAAAACTCCACAACAAATTGGATTCATAAAAATAAAGAACAGATCAATGCAAGAAAAAACAGCTATATTGTTAGAAGCCAAATTACTAGATAAATTTTGGAGAGAAGTAGTCATTTCAGTCATGTATATCATGAACAGGGTACAAATCCAATTTAATAATGATGAGATAACATATGATCTATGGAGATGCAGGATAACATCCATTAAGTATTTCAAAATATTGGGAAATTTTAATTTTAGAGTAGATGAGGGGATTCTTCTTGGATAATAATAAAAAATATAAAAATTAAAAATGCAACAATAAAAGACTGCACAAAATTGTAGAAAGTATTGATGTAAAATTAAAGGAAGCATCACTGGAAAAATAAGAAGAACAAATAAGTGAGAATACAAAAGATAAAATCTACATGGACGAGGAAGAGGCTACTACAAAGGAAGAACAAGAAGAAGTACAATATCCATCCAAAATAACCTTTAAAATTGTACAAATAGATCACCCAAAGGACCACATCATTGGAGATGTTGATGTAGGTATAGGGACCCGGAGAAGAACAACCCATACACCATAAAAATGAAATTTTCCCTTACTATCTAAAATAGTTCCAAATGATTTTTCACAAGCTAGTAAGTACCGACATTGGGTGAATGCTATGAAAAAAGAATTGAATTAAATTGAGAAATATGGAGCGTGGGAACTTGCACCATGAACAAAAGATAAAAATGTGATTGAGACTAAATGGGTATTCCAAAACAAGATGAATGAATGTTATGAAACCAAATCCAAAAATAAAATAACAGAGAAATCAACGCCTTAGAAATAATCCACTTCAAGGGGGAAACCTACTTTACATTACATAAATGAAAAATTCTTGGATGATACAAATGACAAAACCTCCTTTCTATATATAGGAGTTCATGGGGTCACAATATAATCCTAGCCGACCTAACAATAATAATGTAAGGGCACAATAATAATAATATGGGGGTTAGAGGGGTATAACAATAATAATAAGGGGGCTATACTAACAACAATAAGGAACTACACTAGTAACATGGGGACCTAACATGCCTCTCTCTTTCAAAAAAGTGTTTTCCTCAGCGCTTGAGTAGCTCTGGATGCTTCTGTATAAAGTTATTATCCTCCCATGTAGAATCTTCAATGGGTAAGTTCTTCCACTTGATGAGATACTCTGAAATTGATCGATTTCTTAGTTGTCGAGTTCTTGTTTCCGTGACTTCTTCAGGTTCCAATATGATTTTTCCTTCCTCACCAAGTTCTGGCAATATTGTTTGAACTGGAATTTTGCCACCTACAACCTCTTTAGGCATGAAACATAGAAAAATGAATGCACTTGAGAAGAAGTAGGAAGCTCCAATTTGTATGCCATAGTACCAATATTTTGCAAAACCTTTTAAGAACCATAGTACTTTGGTGATAATTTATTAACCTTATTAGCTTGCTTGAGGGACATTTGTTTGTATGGTTGTAGCTGTAGAAATACCCAGTCTCCTACATCAAAACTTCTCTCATTGCGATGTTGATTTTCCTATTGTTTCATTCAATTTTGTGCTGAATTTAGGTTATTCTTTAAGAGTTTGAGAACTTGTTGTTGATGCTCGATGTGATCTTCCACTGCTTGAACCTTAGAATTTTATCATAGATATTATGTGATGGATGGTAGATGATATCCATAAAGTGCCATAAATGGGGTAATTTTAGATGCAGTATGGAAGGAAGTGTTATACCACCATTCAGCCAAAGGTAACCACTTGACCCATTGTGTTTGTTTATCATATACAAATAAAATGAAGATATCCTTCCAAAAATTTGCTCACTATCTCAATTTTCCCATCGGAATGAGGATGATAAGATGAGCTATGAGCTAGTTGTGTACTCAAAATAGAAAATAATTCTGTCCAAAAATTTTCAAGAAAAATGGGATCTTTGTCTCTTAAAATAATCTTTGGGTTTCCATGTAGCTTTTGAATTGTTTCCATAAATGCAGTAGCAAATGTACTTGCTTTAAATGGATGAGATAGTGCACAAAAGTGTGCATACTTGGTAATTCTATAAACTACCACCATGATTGCACTCTTTCCTTCGGACTTAGGTAAACCTATGATAAAATCCATTAAAATCTCCTCCCAACATTGACTTAGAATGGATAAAGGTTGTAGAAGGCTTGGGGTATTAATTGTCTCAACTTTATTTTGCTGTCAAACCAAACATTCCACCACAAACTTTTGAATATCAGATTTAAGGCCATCCCAAAAAAATTCTTTCTTCACCCCATGGTAAGTTCTTAAAAATCTTAAGTGTCCTCCTAATGGAGAAGTGTGAATTTCCAAAATAATCTTTTGTTTAGTTGGGAATTATTACAAATATATAAGCGATCTTTGTACCATAAGTATCATTTTTCCAACAAATGTATCAGTTGTACTAGGATCTTGCTGCAAATTTTGAATGAGTGTCCACAGTTCTTCGTCCTTATTCCATTCATCCCTTGCTTTGGTTATCCAATCTGGTTGGATAATAGAAATGGCACAAACTAATTCTTCCACCTCTTCATCCTTTCTTGAGAGTGCATTTGCAACAACATTTAGCTTCCCTTTTTTGTAGATGAATTCAAAGTCATAACCCAACATATTTGTGATCCATTTTTTCTACTCTTCTAAAGATAGTCTTTGTTCCAAAAATTATTTAAGACAATCATGATCATATTTTACCTTGAAGTGTCTTCCCATTAGGTAACGCCGCCATTTTTTTAGTGCAGGTAGTATTGCCAACATTTCCTTTTCATAAATAGCTTTCTATAAATAATTTTATTCAATTGGATGACTTTCAAACGAAATGGGTCTTCCTTCTTTAATTAAAACAACACCAATTCCATTTCCTGAGGCATCATATTCCACAATAAAGGTTTTTGTGAAGTCTAGCATAGCTAAGACCGATGCTAGGAACATTTCCTCTTTAAGATGTTCAAAGGCCTTAATTGCTTCATGAGTCCATGAAAATGCATCTTTCTTCAATAATGTTGTTAAAAAACTTGCGATAATACCTTGTTAACACGATAAATCTTCGCAACTCCTTTATGGTTGTGGGGGCTTTCCATTCCTTAATGCCTTTAATTTTGTTAGGGTCAACCTTAACACCCTCGTGAGATACAATATGACCCAGATATTCCACCTCTTGTACTCCAAAGAAACATTTGGAGGTTTTTGAATTTAATTGTTTCTCCTCCAATAGTTTGAGCACCCTGTCAACATGTTGAACATGATCCTTCCAAGACTTGTTGTAGATTAGTATATCATCAAAAAATACTAACACAAATTTTCTAAGGAGGGGTTTTAAAATGGAATTCATCAACCCTTGAAATGTAGAAGGTGCATTGGTAAGGCCAAAGGCATGACCAAAAATTCATAATGAACCTCATGAGTTCGAAATGTTTTTTTCATAATATCTTCACTCTTCATTCTAATTTGACAATATCCTGAATGAAGATCCAACTTGGTAAAATAAATTTCTCCATGTAATTCATCTAATAATTCATCAATCACTGGAATGGGAAATGTATCTTTAATAGTGAGCTTATTGAGCTCCCTATAATCTGGACACATGTGCCACGATCCATCCTTATTGTGCACCAATACTATTGGATCGGAGAAAGAACTTTGACTAGGTTGAATTATACCAGCCTCTAACATTTTTGCAATCATACGTTCAATTTTTCTCTTTTGGACATAAGGATATTTGTAAGGCCTGATGTTTGGAGGAACACTTACTGGAATCAAATGAATAACATGATCATGATCAAGAATAGGTGGGAGTTTTTTGGGAGTTTCAAACACCTTGGAATGATTTTCCAAGACTTTTTGGAGATCTGGAGAAATAGATGATTTTGATGTTGGAACTTCTAGTGAGAATAATTATGCAATTATGCCTCATTTTTCTTTCTTGAGAAGATTTTTCATGACATTATAGCTTATTATCTTTCTCGACTTCCCTGTGATACCTCGTAATTCAAATTCCTTTCCTTCCAAAAACAAATTCAAGAAAAGTTCTTGAAAATTAAAAGCTATCATCCCCAAATATTGTAACCATTTTACTCCTAGTACAACATCAACACCTCCCATTGGAATGGAAAGCATTGGAATATTCAATACATATTCCCCTATGGTTAGCTTGATATTATGGCATTCTCCAAAGAAATTTATAGCTCCTGCATTTGCAACCATCACTTGACATTTTGGTGCTGGATATAGAAAGAAATTCAATTCCTTGGCCACCTTACAATGAATAAAATTATGGGTACAAACTGAATCAATCAATGCTATTACATTTTTCTTATTTATATGTCCTTCTATATTGAGAGTTTGAGGAGTGGTAATTCCTGGTGTATATCCTCTTATTTTGAAGTTTCTTATTTATTTTCTTCCTCCTCTTCACAATCTATGTAAAATAGTTTATTCTCAGCACACTTATGACCTTTAGAGTATTCTCTATCACAACTGTAGCAAAACCCTTTTTCTCTTTTTTCTTCCAATTGTTTTGGTGTCAACCTTGTAGGTTGTGGAAGTATAGGAGTAGCAACACTTCCATATTTATAGATGTGAGTGGTAGGCTTCCTTGTCGCCATAATTTTACATTCAATTTTTCTTGCCAACCTGAATGCCTTCTCCAATGAATCGCGTTCTGCAAGGTGAACCTCATGTTGGATATTATCCTTTAAAGTCACTATGAATACATCAATCATGTGTTCCTCTGGAATATCAGTTACCCTTATAGCCTATTTTTGGAAGTCCTCAATGTGCTCCACCACTAAACCCTTTTGTTTGAGATTTATCAATTGGCTAAAGAAGGTGTTGCTCTTTGTATCCTCATAATGTGCTATCATTTCCTCTATAAAAATTGAACAAGTGAAATTTTTTTTACAGGAGAAAATCCATCTATATCATGCAAATGTATTTTTTTCTAAATATAAAGTTGCAATGCATACCTTTTGTGTGTTTTTCACATTATTGAGATCAAAATATTGCTCCATATGTAGTATCCATGTCACGACATGTTGGAATATGGTGGGTCTTCAATCCAACATTAGAGTTTATGAAATCATGATTAAAATTTATTTTGTTCTCATAATGAGTTTCCCCTAATACCTTTTCACCATTAGGAATCATTTCTTGTATCAAATTTGTAAAACATTCCTTCAAACCTTCCATGTATTCTTTTAGATCATTTTTCATCGATCTTAGCTTCCATGTCATCCATATTAGCTTCCATGCCATCCATATTACCTTCCATTCCATTCTTCAAACCATCCATCTTAGCTTCCACGCCTTTCTTCAAGCCATCCATATTATCTTCCACGCCTTTCTTAAAAACTTCCATTTCATTTTTCATTACTCTTTGCGAGTGTGAAATTTGGTGCCCTTTCTCTTGTAATTTTGATATATCATGTTGCACTTCTTCCTCTTCATGAGTCATAGTAGAGTATTATGAGGGCTTAATGCATGTTCAATTCTTTTTAGGGGGAATTTTATAACCCAAAACTGATATCTATGCTTCAATATGCCCTTGGAAACACTTCAAACTGATTTTTCAAACAAGACTCATGCAATTCAAAAAAAAAAATACACACCCTTTTCTTTATTTTGAGGATCTCGATATTGAAATTGATGTATCTCTATAATTTTGGATCCCTAATATTTTATCTTCGGTCTTTTAGTAGCACTCTAGATCTTCTTTACAATGCCATAGTTCTGACCTGATTTGGATTCTTCAAGGAAAATTTATGACCAATCTCCTGCAATGACCTAATTATGGGCTGGTTCAGTAGAGCTAACTTGTACGGTGTGCCACATGTCACTGTTTCCTCCTTCGTCTCTGAAATTGATACATAGGAAACTAAATTCCATGTAATTTTGGCCACTCTTTACATAATTCCAATCCGATGCTCAGAGAGAGAGTTATGATGATTTTCCCAAGGTCACATATTTTAGATGAAATTTGGGAGCCTGCAAAAATCCTAAATTGTACATATCATATCTTCGAAAATATTGCGAACCAAGATCTAAAATTTTTATGTGAAGTTCCTCTAGATTTCTTCGAAATGGTTTTTTTTTTTAGTATTTGAACCATCGTAGAAATTTTTTTATAGTGGAAATTCCACGATGACCTATTTGAAGCAACGAAACCCTAGAATCCAAAGCTCTAATACCGAATGTTATGAAACCAACTCCAAAAATAGAAGAAAATATAGATCAATGACTTATAAATAAACCACATTGAGGGGGAAACCTCCTTTGCATTACATGAATGAACAATTCTTGGATGATACAAATGAAAAAACCTCCTTCCTATATACAGGAGTTCATGGGGTCACAATATAATCCTAGTCGACCTAAAAATAATAATGTAAGGGAACAATAATAACAATATGGGGGTTATAGGGGTACAACAATAACAATAAGGGGGCTACACTAACAACAATAAGGGACTACAGTAGTAATATAGGGACCTAACAATGAAGAGGGAAAATTTATCAAAAATTGGTCAAGACTTTTGCGTAAAGGATATGCACAAATTAAACAAATTGACTACAAAGAAACCTTTTCCCCATTTTCCAGATTAGAAGAAATAAGAATGTTCTTAGGATTTTCATGCATTTACACAAATTAAAGGAATTGACTTGAAAGAAAAATTTTCTCCATTTTTCAGATTAGAAGAAACAAGAATGTTCCTAGCATTTGCATGTTCAAAAGGCTTCAAATTTATAAAATGGATGTTAAATCAACATTTCTAAATGAATATTTAAAGGAGGAGGTATACATAAAACAACCAAGAGGTTTTGACTTATTTGAAAATAAAAACTATGTTTGAAAATTGAAGAAAGCGCTTTATGGGTTAAAGCTGTTGAATTTCCATGACCTTGGGTCTAGGTTAGAGTCTTAAATCACTAACGCTACCAAACCAAGAATATCAACCATAAACTACTTTTCATAGTGGAAAACATAAATCAGTAAATCACATATGCACAATATACAATGTTTTAAGCAAAATTGTACAATAATGTACAATCACCAATCTTCATTATATTAAACCAAATATGAGTAATACAATAGTCTATAGTATACAAGATACAATGACAAACATAATTTCATCTCTCATCCTGTCGGTCCTTCACTTCCATAGTAATCACTAGTATTGCCTTAGTTCATTAAGGCATCTAAACATCAAGACTCTAGGAGGGATGCCACCTTACAGTGTTGCACGTCCTCTGTAGAGTGTACTTGGGTTGATCCAATCTGCTCTCTAGGCTGGCCAACACCCAAGCTCCAATCTACTAGGCTAGCAACCACTTTAGTCCATCAAAGTGTTGTACTTCGGCACCTTCCTTCACCCAACATTCAACTGCTCTTCATCCTTTAAGTTAGCTCATCTAGGGCTACTTTTGGTAGCCAACACACTACCCTCAAATATTCTTATGGCTCCCAATCTCATTACTGCTGAATCTGATCCTAGCATGATGATTCGCCATCTAGGAAGGTCAAACAATTGGCTCCAACAAGATTCTCACTAGTATGATCCAATTTGGTCACTACCTGACCCAGCACTCCTCCCAAACGCACTATTTTTGTGCCTTGTTGCACTTGCTGATTGTTGCACCACTGGTTAGGGTACACCTACCAGCCCTTAACCTCCACACAATTAAGCACTACAAGCTTCTATAAATTTGGTCCACCTAGGAGAGACCCTCCAACACCACACTATCTCTTTTTCCTTAACCACTTCAAAGCAACCTAGAAACAACCTCAAGTTGCTGGCTATGGCCTATGACCTAGATCAACAACTTGTTGTAGCCTTCGGTCTCCTCAACATGCCTGAAAAAATACCCTTAAAAATTTTTTTCTCCTCTATTTGTCCTCATCCTTGTTGTCTTCACCTTCTTGCACTAATATACACCTAAGACGTTGCCCTAAATGGATCTCTTAGCCTATAACCATCCCTTATCCATGTTGTCTAGGGTAACTTCCTCCACGTAGAAGCTTCTCCTCTTTGTTGCAGCTTCTATGCTATACAAACGCACCCAAAGAACCCTTAGCGTAGGCCCTTGAAAAACCCTTCAATCCACATGTAGTCACCTTCAGAATCGCGGCCCAATCACAAACATTTCATTGTTGATCTAAGAGCTTTCCATGTTACCATATGCTCCTTTGTTGGGGCCTTAGTTTCTTCTCTCCACTAAGTTTCAATAGAAGACGTGTTGAAATTTTGGGATTCTTAAATGAGGATCAAACATCTCTTATTTATAGCCTTTAAGGCCTCCACGAATTCATTTGAAGAGACCCATATATTGGCGCCATTTTACACCAAGCCTACATGACTTGGCAACCAATAATTACATAGTCAACTTCAAAAAGTCATTTACCTCTAGCGAGAAATCGGATTCGCACGATTCTCGATGCGTTGGAATCGTATTACCAAGCACTATCATCTTCATCGATCACATGCAATTTCTTCATCATTATCAAGCCCACAAGCTACCCTTGTGATTCTTTTCCCTCCAAACCCAAAACCCTCAGGGTTGGAGTACCTACTAAGCTATAAAAATCAACACTCCCTCTTAGCGAGGGAGGTATCTCCATGATTAGGAAGTACTTCGTCTTCTTCATCACTGCTCACAACACTAGCCCGGATCTTGGCACTCACAATTGCAGCAATCCCTGTACTGTGAACTACAACCTTCTCAGAAGTTTTGTTGTCATTGGAAGCATCCTCCTTCTTTTTCTTTTCCTTTATCTCTTTCCAATATCGCCATGATTCCTTCTTTATATATGTGGAAGCACTCTTTCTTCCCACTGACCAAGAACTCTTATTGGGTTGTAGAGTCTACCTCTGAATCTTCAAACTCCCTCTCGAACTTGAATCCCTATGAGCCTTTGGAACCTTGACCTTCTCTAAAAATTGTATGTTCTTCTCGAAAACCCATACCTTCTCCTCTGAAGACTGCACCTACACCTGCACCTGTTCCTGCTTCTTTGTAGCCTACACCTGTTTCTTTGGAAGCTGCACTTACCTCTGCTTCTCCCCATGATCCTCAGGCTTGCCCATCAACCTATAGAGACCATGCTCCCTAACTACAAGCACAATCCCATCAAACATAGAAACTCTAGGCTTGATTCTTGCCTTCCCTTCCTAGAATAAGACCTAAAACCACTTCCTTGCCATCATCGAGATGAAGATCACACTATATCTGAGTCCTGGTACAAATAATACATCCTAAACCTGCATCATACTTCCTGTATCCATCCTGAATGGCACCACCCTCGATCCTTGAATCTCCAACTTATTCTTGTCACCAAACACCATGTGCTATTTCGAGTCCCATTCAGATGGAGTCTCAAAAACCTCCCGTGGCCTTGACATGTGCTTCGTCACACTAGTGTCCACATACCATCCATCCTCTTGAATAGTACTTTGTGAGAAATGAGAAATCATCTAAAAATACTCTTCTTCCATTCTCCTGGTGAGATTATCCATCTTTGTCGAAGAAACGATATTCTTTCCTTTCTTCTTCTCTTTCTTGTCATCTCTTTTATTTGGACCTCTTGATGAAAAATGACCCATCTCACCAAAGTTGAAACATTTGATTTTACTCAATTATTTCTTTGGCTTACCCTTCATTCTCAATGCAAGATCCATGTCTTCATTTTCCTTCCTATATCGATGAAGATCCTCATCTCGCAATTTTTCCTGAATGAATTCATCCCATTGTCTATTCCAGTATGGTATTTTCTCCCTGGCAAAGATTTCTTTGATGAAGGGCTTCCATTCCTTGGTGAACTCTTTCAAGGAAATCCTTACCATCTCTGCATCTAAAAATTTAACACCGAGGATAAAAAGCTCATATCGAACATGAGACAAACTCTTTAGATATGAATTCATTACTTCGCCCTTTATCATCTTGGTGGATTTCAATATATCCTCCAATACCATTACCCTGTTCTCATTCTTATAATGGAAAAAATTCTGAAGAGCCATCCACATCTCATGTGCATTGTTCTTCCTGGATAAATTAGGTATCAAGGAATCCTTCACTACATCAAGGATTATCAACCTCTCTTTTGTATCCAAATCTTCCCATATATCTAACTCCTTAGGGTGAGTTGGTTGTTTGAACTCTTTCTCGTAAAAATCCCAGATCTGGTTGACCTGCAAGACTAACTTGATCCTTTCCTTCTGAGTGTAATTAGACAACCGTTCCAAACTATCCTCATACTGGAGACTTATTTGTAAGTTTGACATTGTAGTGACTCTTTTCACTCACAATGTGACCAACTCCCTCTCACGTTGTACTTCGTTGCGCAAAATTTGATTTACTAGCTTCCATAGTAGCTCAGACACACTCTAATACCATGTTGAATTTTTGTGACCTTGGGTCTAGGTTAGAGTCTTAAATAACGAACGCTACCAAACCAATAATATCAACCATAAAATACTTTTCACAGTGGAAAATATAAATCAGTAAATCATATATGCATAATATACATAGTTTTAAACAAAATTGTACAATAATGTACAATCCCCAATCTTAGTTATATTAAACCAAATCTGAATAATAAAATAGTCTATGGTATACAAGATACAATGACAAGCATAATGTCATATCTCGTCCTGCCAGTCCTTTACTTCTGTACTGCTCACTAGTAGTTCCTTAGTCCATCAAGACATCTACACATAGAGACTCCAGGAGGGCTGCCACCTAACACTGTTGCACATCCTTCTATAGAGTGTACTTGGGTGGATCTAATATTCTATCTAGGCTGGCAAACACCTGAGCTCGAATCTGCCAGGCTAGCAACCAATTTATTCCATCAAAGTATTTCACTTTGACACCTTCCTTCACCCAACCTTCAGCTGCTCTTCCTCCTTGAAGATAGCTCCTCTAGGCTACTTTGAGTAGCCAACATGCTCCACTCCAACAGTCCTATGGCTCCCAATCTCATCATTATTGAATCTACTCCTAGTATGATGCTTCACCACCTTGGAAGGTCATATAATTGGCTCCAACGTGCTTCTCACTAATCTGATCCAATATGGAAACTTCTTGACCTAACACTCCTCCCAAACGCATTGTTGTTTCACCTTTTTGCACTTTTTGATTGTTGAACCACTGGTTAGGGCACACATACGAGCCCTTAACCTCCACACTTTTCAGCACTAGAAGCTTCTAGGGCTTCGGTCAACCTAGGAGAGACCCTTCAACACCACGTTGTCCCTTTTTATGCCTTAACAACTTCAAAGAAACCTAGAAATAACCTTCAATTGTTGGATATGGCCTACAACCTAGCTCAACAACTTGTTGTAGTCTTCAATATCCTCAACATGCCCAAACAAATACCATTAGTTGTTGTGCTCCCCTCTAGATCTCATCGGCCTTGCTCTCCGCACCTTACTAGACTAATCCACACCTAAGACGATGCCCTACATGGATCTATTATCCCTAAACCATCCCTTGTTAATTTTGTAACTACAGCCACTGCCTACGTTGTATAGGTTAACTTCCTCCACGCAAAAGCTTCTCCTCTTTGTTGCAGCTTCTATGCGATACAAACGCACCCAAATAGCCCTTAACACAATCTCTTGAACAACTCTTCAATCAAAATGCATTCACCTTCAGAACTGTGGCCCAATCATAGAAGTTTCACTGTTGATCTCATAGCTCTCTGCACTATCATATGCTATTTTACTGTGGCCTTAGCTTCTTCTCTCCACCGAGTTTATTTAGAAGATGTGTTGAAATTTTTAGATTCTTAAATGAGGATCAAACACCTCTTATTTACATCCTTTAAGGCCTCCATGAATTCATTTGAGGAGACCCATATAATGGCACCCTTTTACACCAAGCCTATGTGACTTGGCAACCAATAATTGCATAGTCAACTTCAAAAATTCATTTCTCTCTAATGACAACTTAGATTTGGGTGATTCTTGATGCATTGGAATCGTATCACCAAGCACTATCATCATCATCCATCACATATCATGTATTAATCATTATTTTTTCCTAAATCACGATTGGTGAAAAATCCCTCACTTGGTTTCCAAGCCAACAAGATTCCCTTCTGGAGCTTTTCCCTTCAAACCCTAAACCCTCGGGCATGGAGTACCTCCTAAGCAATACAAATCAACAAAAGAAATATCTAAGAGCCCAACATGCTAGTTTGGACCACTATCTTCAACAACAAGGTTTCACAAGAGGAGTTGCCGACAATAATATATGCATTTATATGGAAAATGACAACTTATTGATTAAAATTGTATATGTGGATCATTTTATTTTTGTAAGAAAAAATGATTATATGATTCATGGATTTTCGCAGGAAATGTAAATGATTGAAAATTTTTCTTTCTTGCTTGGAGTATAGGTTTCTCAAACCAACGAAGGAATATTCATTTCCTAAACCAAATACCTCAAGGCGACACTCATGTAGTTTGGAATGGAATAATGTGCACTATTTAGTACCCCTATGATTACCAGATGCAAGTTAAGCAAGGACGATGAATTTACCGAAGTCAATTCAACACTTTCCAAATCTATGATCAGAAGCCTACCATACTTGGAAGTTGGAAGACTAGACATCACGTAGGCAATTGGAATGGTTGCAGGATTTCAATCAACACCAAAGGAATCACATATGAAATTAGTAAAAATAATCTCGATACTTAAATGGCATAATCATTTTTGCGATTTGGTATCCCAAGAGTATGGATTTTGAATTAACAAAATACACATATGCTAATTGGGTAGGTAGCATTGATGACAACAAAAGCACCATGGGATTGCACTTTTCTTGGGAGATTTCTTATCTTGGTTAAGTAGGAATCAATCATCAATTTATCTTTTTACAGTTGAAGTGGAATACATAGTAGCAATGGATTATTGTACCCAAGTTATCTGGATAAAAAAAGAAATTGCACTAGATCAAACTGGAATATGATTGGCCTATTGTTATTTTCTGCAACAATAGTAGTGTAGTTAATATCTCAAAAAATATTGTCATAAATTAAGAAACAAACAATATTCCAATTAAGTATCATAAGAGAACAATTTGTTGAGAAAATTTTCAGGATGAAATATTGGCACCAAAGAACGTATTGATGATGTCTTTACCAAGCTTCTTCCTAGAGAAGCCTTTGAATATCTCAGGTAGAAATTGGGAGTGATCTCTCCTTTCTCGCAATAAAGGAAGGGAAAACATAGGGGAAACACGCTTTTGTATTGATGTCAAAGGGGAATGGAATGCAAACAAAGGGAGAAACTGACAAGTATGAAGAAAGCATAGTCACGGGCAACACTTGTCAAAAATATCAGATATCAAAGTGTTTCCATCAATAAAAATGGGGGTGATTGTTGAAAATGGATTTTGTTGATTTGAAAGGTTCTCCAAATGAAGGATAAGATTAGATATTCAAATAGTACATTCTGAGGCATTTACCATTGTGTATCGCACCTCTTAGACTATTGAGGAGATATGAACATATATATATATATATATATATATATATATATATATATATATATATATATATATATCCCACAAGTCAACCTAGACAGTGACTAGTCGATCGCATAGTGACAAGTCACGCCCTAAAGGACACTATATATATAGGGGTTGTGGAGGAGTCATTTAGGAAAATATCTCAAGCACATTTCTAATATATTTCAAGGCAACAAATGAGTGCTTATGTGGTTCATACCTCATGAAGCAAGAAGTCAAGTGAAGTTGAGTTGATGCAACATTCCATGGAAGGGATTTGGAATTTATTTTGAAGGTTTTTTTAGAAAATTTTCTTGGGGATAGTTCTTGTTATATTTGAGGTATGATTGAAAGGTTGAGTTGCTACTATATTGAGGCCAAATTATATTTCTTGTTTAGGCTTAGTTGGAAGAAGAGTTGCTACCCTGTTGAGGGTAAGTTTTCTACCTTGTTAAACCCAAATTGGAGGTTATGTTGAGGGTGAGTTGCAAGTCAAATTAAAATTATTGTTAATGTTGAGTTTTAGGCCAACTTCAAGGGTCAAATTTAGGTGTGCCTATTTCTATGTTGAGAATGAATCCTCGTGTTTTAGAAGGCTAATTTTAGGGAGAATTTAGGTTATTTTGGGGGCTAACTAAAATTCCAAATTTAAGTTTTCATTAGGGTTGACTATAGGACCCAGTTCAAGTTGCTTTGAGGGATAACTATAGGACCACGTTCATGCCAGTTTGTAGAGATCCAAGTACAGGGTCAAGGAGACAAAGGTGTGGCTATTAATAAAACTCAAATTCTTTGACATCAATCTTGTGTGAACGAGATTGGAGGAGTCACCATGATCGAAAAATTTCTTTGAATAAGAATTGACTCTTAAATAAGTGAATAAGTTGGAGGTTGGACCTAAATAAGGATTTGTGTCCTCATCCTCTTGGAAATTCAAAGCCTGCAAACTTTGTATACTAGTGGTTACTGAAAATTGGTGTCCTCATCTTATTGACAGGTTGGAGCTTGTTATTTCTTTTTGTAAGTTAGTAACTGGTGGTTATAAAGGAACAATGTCCTCACAAATCATTGTAGTGGTTATAAAGGAATGATTTCCTCACAAATCATTGAAATAAATTGAAGATTGTCTCCAAGTATTCCTTCCTCAAACCTTGACTTGCACTTTGATTTCTGTGTTCATTTTGGAGGATTGGTTATGTGATGTCAATTCTGTTTCAAAATTAACTAAGTAAAAAATTATTAAAATGAATGAATTCACCACATTCTCAGTATTTCCAACACATGTCTCATGATACATCTCACATTGCTAGGATTAAAAGAAAACATAAAAATTAGCTAAAATGTAACTTTATTACTACTACTACTATTATTATTATTATTATATGAGTTAAACATATGTGCATTTAAAAAAACATATAACAATATTCTTGACAGTGAAAAATTACTTTACCATAATAATTTTTAATTATGTACATAGAATTTGTTACAATACTATGGGACAATACCATGTGTTATTAATATCACATGTCCAAAAAATTATAACTCATATTGATAATATTTTTCTTAATTAATCAATTTAATAAAAAAGCTAAAAAAATATAACTACTTTTGAAATAAATCTTAACCTTTAATTTATAACTACAACTAAAAATATTCTAAAATATAATGTGGAAATTAGATCTTTATTATTTCTTATAATTATTCTAGATGCACTATTCTAAAATCTCACACTCCAAATTACTCCTCGCCCTCCAAATTATATAATCTTGCCCTTCAAATAATCCTAGCCCTCCAAATTATATAGACTCTTATTATCTCAAGTCAACTTTTTAAAAAATGAATAACCAAACCAAAACAATTAGCTCAAGTAAACCAAATGAATAAACCATGTCCCCAAATATTTTAGACTTCGATAGCTTTTACACTACGAAGGAAAACATTGCCTAAACGGTGGCCTTGAAAAACGAAATTACAATGTAACCCTAATAGCAAAAGTACTCAGAAGCGTGCTACAAATAGAAGCACAATCAATGATGAGAAATTCAATGCATATTTGTTGGAAATAACTCCCAACCATCACAATGAATAATGAGGGGTAACAGTGCACGCTTCATTGAATTTTTCCTGTGCAGGGAAGGAAAAGCTTCAGTTTTCAAATCTGAAGGCGTTCACGCAAACAATCAAACATAGTACCTGAGCCACACACTCTGTGTTTTATTTCTTACCTGTCGTATTTGCTTACCGTTTCCCACAGCTTCACACCCACAACATTTTTGCTTTAACCCTTAAGCTTTTCGCCAAACTTAAACTTCTGTCGATGTGATATCGATGGGACCCACCACTTACCTCCACCACATTTGAAAAACCATGAAATCCTTTGCATTCCGCCATTTCCTTCGTTTTATGCACTTCACACTTACTGCACCTTTTCACATCATCGCCTGCACTTCGCAAGATTTAAGTTTTAATTCTTAGCGCTCCTCAAAATTTTATTTCCCCACCGATGTGATCTGATAGGACCCACAAACCTCACCACACTTCGCAACTTTTTCCACTTACCTTTTATGCCACCCGCAACCTGCACTTCATACATTTTATGTTTTAACCTTTTCAGCCGCCCGCAGTGCGCACTTCGCAAAGTTCATGACTTACATTCTAAAGCCTCCTGCAAGTTATTTTGTTTTGTTTGCAATGCGATTGCAAAATGGGCACATGGCAAGCTTAGGAGGATAACACAGATCGCATATCGCAAAGCTTAGGATATAATGGATAGCAGTCGCAGGTTATTATGTTTTGGATGCGATGTGATGTGCCACCTCACATCACACATCACAAAGTTTAATGTTTTCCTGTAAGTGCATATGTTAAAATTTAAAATCGCTATTGAGCGATTTGCGAGGGAGGCACCAGATGCGATGTGTTTTCTAAAATGAATTGCATGAATTTTCAGATCCACCTTTTTTTTTTTTGTACACATTTTTCTGCATAAGCAGCCAAACAGAGACGAGGATGATTTAGTTGTTGAATGTCTGATTCTGCATTGAATTGCTTTGAATGCTTAGGCTCCGCTAATTCTTTATAAACCTATGTAATTTCATTTTTCTTTTAAAGAAGGAATGAATCAAACTTTAGAGAATAGTTGAATAAATTTGAAAGAGTTCATCTCCTGTGTAAATTGTTCTCTGTCTATGTGTTTGAATGTTATTTCCGCAATATTTAGCATTCTCTATGTTTTTGGGGGGAACACATATCCCTCTGTATTTTGTTTGTTGTATTCAATATTTCCAACATGGTATCAGAGAAGGTTTTGGCTCTGAGTGAAAGAACGAGCCTTTACTGAAGAAGCTGTAAGATTATTTGTAGAAGTGGAAGTCTCCAGCAACGAGAAAGATTTTACACTAGTAAGAAAGTTTTTGTTACACAGTCAAGATGGCAGCAGCAGGCACAATCCTGACAAATCCCAAACTACCACGGTTCAATGAGAAGAATTATGATTATTGGGCTATTACAATAAAGGCCTTGTTCTCCTCACAAGATATTTGGAAGCTGGTGGAACATAGTTTCCAAGAACCAGCAAATGAAGTTGCATATAATGCTTTGACACAAGCAGAAAGAGATTTGTTAAGAGAAAATAAGAAGAATGACTCCAAATCCCTCTTCTATATTTTCCAAGTAGTACATGAGAGTATTTTTCCAAGGCTTACAGCAGCAAAAAAGTCTAACGAGGCATGGGATACCCTCCGGATAGTCTATCAAGGCATGGCAAAGGTGAAGGAAACAAAACTTCAAATGCTGAGAAGATATTTTGAAACTATCTGTATGAAAGAGTCTGATAATATAGACTCATTCTTCACACATGTGGTTGGATTGGTTATCCAGATAAGGTCTCATGAAGAGGCACTTGAATAAAGGAGAATAGTGGAGAAAATCTTAAGAAGTCTACCATCAAGGTTTGATGCCATACTAGTGGCCATAGAAGAGACAAAGTATATCTTACATTTTTCAATGGATGAGTTTCATGCATCATTGATGTCTCATGAGCACAGACTAAACATAACAACAAACTCCTCATTGGAGCATGCATTCAAGACACAAATTTCTTTTGGTCAAGGTAGAGGTCGAGGAAGATCAAACTATCGAGGAAGAGGAAGAAACCCACATAGAGGTGGAAGAAAAAGCCCTGCAAGTACAAGTGAAAGGGGCAGCAAACGGAATCAAAGCCAAGGCTCAAGCTAGAATCAAGCACAAGAACAGAGGTATGATAAATATCAAGTCCAATGTCATTATTGTAAAAATTATGGCCATTATACAAATGAATGTAGAAAGAAGAAAAATGACATGGGTAGTAAACCTAGTGTAAATTTCACAAAAGAAACTTAGAACCAAGGAAATGTGCTTTTAACTTGTAATGTAGCAGAATAAAAACAATAATATGTATGGTTCTTAGATTCAGGGTGTAGTAACCATATGACTGGGGTGTAGTAACCATATGACTAGAAACATAACAATGTTTGCCAATCTAGATGAGAGTGTAAAATCTAAGTGACAACAGGGACTAATAGCAAGGTCTCTGTCATGGGGAAAGGAAGAGTAAACATACTAACAATGAAGGCAGAGAAGAAGTTTGTGCCAGATGTCTATTATGTACCTAGCCTGAAATGTAACCTTCTAAACATTGGACAGCTCGTGCATAAGGGATACAATGCATTTTTTAAGAATGATGTGTGCACAATCATGGATATACCTCCAAGTAGACAGGTCATTGCAAAAATGCATATGAAACGCAATAGAATGTTTCCTCTCAAGATTAGATCAGACTTGAAGGAAGGAGGTTTTGTAGTAGCTGTCACACAAGAAGTCTTTCAAGAAGAAATGAAAGATGAGAACTGGTTATGGCATTTGAGGTTTGGACATCTCAATTTCAGAGGTTTGAACTTGTTGCATAGAAAAGGCATGGTAAAGGGATTACCACTCATAGAGAAACCAGACAGCCTATGTGAAGGCTGCATCTTGGGCAAACAACACAGAGAATCATTTCTAGCAGGAAAGAGTATAAGGGCAAAGGCACCCTTGAATATTGTCCACTCATATTTATGTGGACCAATGCAAACGCCATCATTAGCTGGCAGTCACTATATGTTGACATTTATAGATGATTACACAAGGAATACATGGGTTTATTTCCCAAAATAGAAAAGTGAAGTGTTTGAAAAGTTATACCACTTCAAATCTCTTGTTGAGAAGCAAAGTGGACACTACATAAAAGTGTTGAGAACTGACATAGGAGGAGAGTATATCTCCAAAGGCTTCCTACGTTTTTACAGAGAGAATGGGATTCACAAGCAGTTTACCACAAGGTATACACCTCAGCAAAATGGTGTAGAAGAAAGAAAGAATAGGACCATCATGGACATGGTAAGAAGTATGTTGAAGGTAAAGCATTTGCTAAGTGAGTATTGCGCAGAAGTTGTCAATTGTGCAACTTACGTCTTAAATAGATGTCCAACCAAGAGTGTTGTGAACAGAGTTCCAGGAAAAGCATGGAGTGGAACAAAGTAATTTGTCACTCACATGAGAGTTTTTGGATGTGTGGCATATGCACATGTCCTGGATCAGTTGAGGAAGAAGCTGGACAACAAGGGGGAGAAGTGTATATTTTTTGGATACAGTGATGAATCCAAGGCCTACAAGCTCTATAATCCATCAACCAGGAAGGTAATAATAAAAAAATATGTTTAGTTCATTGAAGAAGAAGCTTGGGATGGAATTTTACAAAAGACATTGAATGCGAAGACATGTATTTCACATGAGGACAAAGAGGAATTGATTGCAGAAAATAATTCCTCAACGGTGGCTCCTCCTCCACCTACACAAGCTCAAGAGAGCACACCACAAATAAGCAATAGAACAGCAGTACAAAACCAAGGAAGTGCTTCTCCAAGCACACCACAGGGATCAAAAACTCCCTCGAGTTCAAGTGCAACTCCAAACACATCTTCAACAAATACAAGAAGACCAAAAATCAGAAATTTAAGTGAAATTTATGAGCAAGAAGAAGTAAATAGTAACGCTGGTCTGAATTCTTTATTTTCTTTATTTTATCATTTTTATGGTCCACCATTTTGAAGATGCAGTAAAAGAAGAGAAGTGGATTGAAGAAATGAATGAAGAGATAGGAGCAATAGAGAAGAATGATACATGGGAGTTAGTGGACCTCCCACAAGGAAAATAATTTATTGGAGTGAAATGGGTCTATAAGACCAAGAGCAACATTGAAAGCAATATAGAAAAACACAAAGCAAGACTTTCTGTCAAAGGCTAAAAGCAGCAACAAGGAAGAGACTATGAGGAAACCTTTGCACCTGTTGCAAGGATGGAGACAGTGCGGACAATGTTGTCAATAACAACACAACAAAAATTGAAAGTTTATCAAATGGATGTGAAATCAACATTCTTGAATGGAGTGTTGAAATAGGAGGTGTATGTTGAACAACCTCCTAGATATGAAATAGAAGGTCAAGAGCACAAGGTGTGTAAGTTGAAGAAAACTCTTTATGGGCTGAAGCAAGCACCAAGAGCATGGTACAATAAGATTGATGCTTACGAGATGGACAATGGGTTCGACAAGTGTGATGGTGAACCCACAGTCTACATCAAAGAAAAAGACAATAAAATTCTTATTGTTATTTTCTATGTAGATGATTTAATTTTTAATGGAAATGATGTTTCTCTCATTGTTGATTTTAAAGCAGTCATGAAAAGTGAGTTTGAAATGAATGACTTGGGTTTGCTGAGATATTTTTTGGGCATAGAAGTAAAGAAAATAGAAAAGGGGATTTTTATCTCCCAAAAAAAGTATGTTGAAGAAGTTTTAAAGAGGTTCAATATGCAAAACAACAACGCATCAACAACTCCAACTGTCATGGGGTTGAAGTTGAGCAAGGAAGATTGTAGCAAGAATGTCAATCCGACATTGTACAAGAGCATAGTTAATAGTCTAATGTATTTGACTGCAACTAGGCCTGATATAATGTATGCTGTAAGTTTGATATCCAGATTCGTGGAGACACCCAAGGAGACTCATTGGCAAGCAGCCAAGAGAATATTGAGGTATGTAAATGGAACAAAGGAGTATGGTGTTCTATACTCCTCAACTGATAATTTTAAGTCGATTGGTTACACTGATAGTGATTGGGCTGGAAGTGTAGATGCCAGAAAGAGCACATCAGGATATGCTTTTCATTGGGATCGGGAGCCATTTCATGGGCTTCCAAGAAGTAGCCAATAGTTTCATTGTCAACAACAGAAGATGAATATGTAGTAGCAACAATAGCAACATGCCCAGTAGTTTAGATGAGAAGGATGCTGAGAGATTTATGTCATGAGCAAGACAAAAGAACCACAATTTATTGTTATAACAACTCAACGATTGCTTTGTCAAAGAATTATGTTTTCCACAAGAGAACAAAGCATATTGATGCCAAATACCATTTCATAAGGGAATTAGTTAACAATGGTGAAATTGTTTTGTAGCATTGCAGGTTAGAGGAACAAAAGCCATTGGGACAAAAGAGTTTTGTTTATCTCAGATAGTCTCTGGGAATGATCGATGGCGGTAGTTGTGATTAAGGGGGAGTGTTGGAAATAACTCCCAATCACCGCCATGAATAAGGAGTGGCAGCGGTCCACGCTTCATTGAATTTCTCCTATGTAGGGAAGGACAAGCCTTAGTTTTCAAATCTGAAGGCGTTCACGCAAAAAATCAAACAGAGTACCCGAGCGGCACACTCTATGTTTTATTTCTTACATGTTGCATTTACTTACCGTTGCCCACAAATTTGTGCCTACAACATTTTTGTTTTAACCCTTAAGCTTTTCACCAAACTTAAACTTCCACCGATGCGATATCGGCGGGACCCACCACTTACCTCCACCACATTTGCAAAACCATGAAATCATTTGCATTCCACTATCTCCTTTGTTTTATGCACTTCGCACTTACCGCACATTTTCGCATCACTGCCCGCACTGCACAAGAGTTAAGTTTTAACTCTTAGCGCTCCGCCGAATGTTATTTCCCCGCTGATGCGATCTGACGGGACCTACAAACCTCACCGCACTTCGCAAATCTTTCCACTTACCTTTTATGCCGCCCGCAGCCCGCACTTCGCACATTTTATGTTTTAATCTTTTCAGTCACCTACAATGTGCACTTTGCAAAGTTCATGACTTACCTTTTAAAGCCACCTGCAAGTTATTTTGTTTTGTTTGCGATGTGATCGCAAAAAGAACACGTGGCAAGCTCAGGAGGATAGTGTAGATCACACATCGCAAAGCTCAAGATATAACGAATATCACCCGCAGGTTATTATGTCTTGGATGCGATGCGATGTGCCATGTAACATCGCACCTCGCAAATTTTAATGTTTTCTCGTAAACGCATATGTTAAAAGTTAAAATCGCCGATGAGTGATTTGTGATGAAGGCACCAGACGCGATGTGTTTTCTGAACCGAATTGCATGAATTTTTAGATCCACCATTTTTTGTTTTCTGTACACGTTTTCGTTTATAAGCAACCAAACAGAGCCAAAGACGATTTAGTTGTTGAACGCCCGATTTCACATTGAATTGCTTTGAATGCTCCTCGGCCAATTCTATATAAACCTAGGTAATTTCATTTTGTTTTTAGAGAAGGAATGAATCAAATTTTAGAGAAAAGTTGAATAAAGTTGAAAGAGTTTTTCTCGTGTATAAATTATTGTAAATTATTGTTTGTCTGTGTGTTTTTCTCCTGTGTAAAAAAACACATATCCCTCTGTATTTTGTTTGTTGTATTCAATATTTCCAACAATATTTACTCAACGCAAAGAGTTCAAGCTGGCCCGAATCCAAAAGCAGCCGTAGACCACCCAAAAGAGAGTTAAAGCTATAGAACACATCCGAAAGCAGCTGCAGACCACCCAAACAAGGGAAATCATATAAGAGCTAAGTATAAATATTTGATTCTTTTTAAAGTTATGGGAAGTCGCTTGTGGCAATGGATGCATCACAAACACTTGCGCGTTTCCCTGACGGGGTGTTCAACGAATTTGTTCTTTGCAATAATTTTCGTTGAAACAGAGCTTCACGGCTTCACGGCTGTTTCCCATTCGAATTGAAAAATATTTTATGATGATCATTGACAGTTAACCAGCAAGCCACTGATTAACAAATGGCTGGCTTGAAAATAAAGCTAACAATTGCATGGCTGGTTCCCATTTAAAGTGAACATGTTTTTATTATCATTATTGAGAGTCAAACAAGTTTCCAATATAAATTGAACATGTTCTTATCATCACTATTGTCAAACCACTGGTTAACCAATGGTTTGCTTGAATCAAGCTTGCGACTGCATGGTTGTTTCCCATATAATTAAATATGATTTCATCATCATAATTGACAGTCAAACAAGAAACAAAATGATCTCATTATCATAATTGACACTCAAACAAAACCGGCTTAAACGATGGTGAACATGATTTCGTCATCGTAATTCACAGTGAAACAGAAACTGTGTCTTAACCAATAGCTGGCTTGTCCTCCATCAATTCAGTCACTTTCAAATGATGGGGATTGAGATGAGGCCGTCACAGAAAGATGAACATTATACACCTTTCCGAAATAACAATTGTTGGGCTGGAAATTTCGAAGACTTCAGTTTTATGATAAAGCGGCTGTTGCTTCAATAGTAGAGTGTTTGACTTCTACAGTAAGATTTTTGAATCCATGATTGCAGCTTGGAAAATGATAAAATGCAGTTATATGAAAAAATTGCACGAAAAATAGAAGAGCTCAAAATAAATTAGATATCCTTATTCAGTCCTCTGAAATGATGTTGTGGTAAGGAGACACACAAAATATTGCAATTTTTTTTCAGTACGTAAGGACATGGAAGATCTTAAAGAGTAAAAAAATTAACCATTTTCTCACGTTTCTAATCTAGTTTTGACTATTTTAATTTTTTAGGAAACCATCATAACCATCCTTTTTCAAAAAAATTCCATCATCCATACATATAAATGATATGAGAAAAACCATCATTTTTCAAGCTTTTTACGTCATCCATACATATAAATGCTATCATATCTATTGAGGTTATAAGAAAATATTTTTAAAGTTAATATGCCCATTTTTATATTATTTTAATGTGTTTTCTTTGTAAAAACAAGTTAAAGTGTAAAGCTGCATAATTTGAAATAATCTATTGCTTCTCTCTAATTTTGTAACAAAATCATAGGTTGGCACACTTCAAGAATCAGCCCACCAAAACTGGAGAATAGGGAACGTGGAAACATGTATCAAGATGGCTATCCACTTATCAGATGCACCCAACAGGAAAATATGTCATCCATATAACTCGGTCAATGTCCCAATAAACAAAGTAAGTGAAAACATAGTATATTGCAGGTTCATAAGGAAGTATTGCAGAGCGCCATGGATTCATAACAAAAGCACCATGAATTTGGGCATCATGGAATGCAACATCACATTGTTGAAGATAATTAAACGCAAAGAATGAAGAATCAGATTCATGATTATGGTGGTCAGCATTTGGATCTCTTAGATCCATACATCATCACACAACAAACTCTGAGTCATCATTATCTTCTCTAAATTATAGCATCAATATTTTGAGTTATCCGTATCTCGTTTTGAAAGATAGCAGTAGGATTCTTAATTATGCCGTTGTTTTAAAATTTTATAAAAGACAATTTCATTCATAAGAGACAACAAGACAGAATTCAAGAATAACTCTATGAAGTCCTTGCTTTTAATATAGTTTCACTCCAACAAAGTTTTATCATTTCTATGCATTAATTTATTCATGATTCGAGTTAATAGTTAAGTTTTGAGTTACTCCATCCCATGAGACCCAACCAGGAGGACCCCTATGCCAGGATGCACGCTGCTTCTGATTTCTTTTCATAACATAATATAGTTCATTTTCATATTGCAGTTTTTAATTTATTTCATTCTTGCTTACAGACTGTTTATTGATCAGCTCTGTTTTCATTAGTTCTTGGTTATAGAGTTTAAAATATTTAATAATGTTTTTGATGAAATTTGTAGTTAGAGGATAGTGTATTCAAGTGATCATTTAGGATTACTCTTTGCATAATGCTTTAATTTGATTAAATAATGTGATTTTCGTTCATTATGTGTGCTATAATGAAGGCTAATCACACATATATTTTCAATGAATAGAAATTGGATCTTTAGAGCTAAAATAAATTTATAATGCAAATCTTTGAAAATAGTTTGTTGTCGACATCGTTGCAATTCTCTACATGGTTGTGAGAATCTATAAGTATTTTAGAATAAAAATTATTTGGAGTTATAAAGTTGTCACTTGCTTTCCATATATTAGAATTTTTTCTAATATTCCTTTTTATTAGATAAATGAGAATTCAAATCCTTGCATATACTTTGCATTACATATCACAAACTTACAAACACGGATTGATAAAATTAAATGTTATAAAATTCTAGTGCAATTGAATTGACTAACACTTGGATTTCGATATAATTAGTCTACACTAATATCATCTTGTTATGCACTAAAAATGATTAATTAATTTATAATGATATATTAGTGCTTGTAATTAAGTCGAGCCAGGTTTGTGATAAGGCCTATTTTTTACATTATAATTTTTTTCCCTTACTCAAATTTCCATATCGGTCCCTTACCTAGACGGGTTTATCTATACCAACCTAGGATGTAAGCCCTTCTATCCGTTCCCAACCTACTAGGAAAGTCCATATTGGACTCCGCCCTTTAATATTATACTAGTCCAAAGTTCCCAATCAAGTGTTGTGGACCATGCTTACTGGGATTATGTATAGCTAGGGTTGTGGGCCCTTCTACTAGTCTCTAGCCTCCCATACTAGTAGTTATTGACCCACTCCTATAGTGTATACTAGACTCTGAGGAAGAAAACTAAATTTCAATGAGCTTAAATGGATAACACCAAATATCGCTAATTAATTTTCCTTCCTTTTCTACATGATCTTGGTTCCCTCTACTTCATTTGTTAATTGATCTTGTTTTGGTTCCACTAAGGTTTCCTTTTGCATCAATCCCAACATATACTGAACTATATTCCAACACACTCAAAATTATCGCATTATACTTGACATCAATGACAAAAAATTCAAAAATATTCCCCTTTATCATTGATGGAAAAACCACCAGATTCCCCTATTCCAAAAAATATTCCCCTTATTTGACATTTCTTCTTATATCAGTCCCTTTGACATAAATGGAAAAAGACTTGATTAATGATTTTGTGATTCTATATCCCCCTTAGAAAATTAATTTTTCTTGGAATTTCTCCACCTATGGTTATAATTTTATTGACTATGTTCTCTTTGAATGATGACACACCCCATTGTTCAAACTACCCCTATTTGAATGTCAACAAATCTCCACTGAATTCATTATTCTTAATGTAATTTGTAGTGCTATAAAGTACATATCTATACTTATTAACCTTCCTTTTATTGTTATTTATTCTCTCTATACTCATGCACACACCCCCTATCATCTGCAAAATGCATGTCCTTGGTCATCAATACTATCACGGTAGCAATCTAGCTTCCCTTAAGATTGTGTTTTAGTTAAATATAATTTTATGTCTTGTATTGTTATATTCAATGAGAAAGTGATGGGGTTATTATTCTCAATCTCTGTCTCAAATAAGAGACTGAAAGAACTTCATTACTCTAAAAGATGAAAAAGGAGGAAATGTGTCCAATGGAGGCAATGGATCTGCAATAATTGTTGCAAGAGGTACCAAAAGCCTTGAAAATGGTAGAAAAAAAGCACAAAATGTTCGATATGTCAAAGGACTCGGACATAACCTTTTAAGGGTCAGCAAGATGTGTGATCAAGGTTATGATCTCACTTTTCATGTTAAATAATGTGAAATAAGGATTATCAATTTTGCAATATTGGTGGGAAGAGTGATAAGGACTCCTAGTAATGTATATCTTCTTGATGAAAGAAAGATACTACATTGAAAAAATATATGAGATTTTATCATGGCATAAAATACTAGGGAAATTTAGCTTTGATAGTTTGGTAAAAATCAACAGAACATGAGTAGTGACATATATGCCCAAAATATCAAAACCAACAAGTTTCATCTTCGAATCTTGTCAACATGGGAAATAGACAGAAGTAGGATTCAATCCAAAGGAGTTATCGACATCAAGACCACTATTTCCTGTTCAAACAGAACTATGTGGACCAACAAGAATGCCAACCCTACAAGGAGAAAGGTACTTTCTGTTGTTTATGGATGATTATACTAGAATGATTTGGGTTTCATTTCTTAAAACAAAAATCAAAAGCACTAGATACTTTCAAATTATTTAAAGCATTAGTTTAAAGTGAAACCATTCTAAGAATAAAATGTCAAAGATCAAATAGAGGAGGTGAATTTACTCAAATTATTTTAGTGAGTTTTGTGAGAAGTATGGAAAGAATAGTCAAATTTTTGTTGCAAGAAATCCACAACAAATTGGAGTCATAAAAAGAAAGAACGGATCAATGAAAGAAACAACAAGAACTTAATATTGTTAGAAGCCAAATTACTAGATAAATCTTGGAGAGAAGTAGTCATTTCAGTCATGTATATCATGAACAGGGTACAAATCCAAGTTAATAATGATGAGATACTGTATGAGCTATGGAGATACATGACATCATCCATTAAGTATTTCAAAATATTTTGAAGAAAATTTTACAAGAAAAAAATGATGATAAATTGGGAAATTTTGATTTTAGACTAGATGAGGGGATTCTTCTTGGATAATCAACTAAATATAAAAATTACAAATGCAATAATAAAATATTGCACAAAACTGTAGAAAGTATTGATGTAAGAATAAACGAAGCATCACTAGAAAAAGAAGAAGAAAAAATAAGTGAGAATAGATAAGATAACATCTACATGGAAAAAGAAGAGGCTACTACAAAAGGAAGAACAAGAAGAAGTACAATATCCATCCAAAACAACCTTTAAATTTTTACTAATACATCACCTAGAGAGCCAAATCATTGGATATGTTGATGTAGTGATAGAGACTTGGAGAAGAACAACCAATACAACATAAAAATGCAATTTTCCCTTACTCTCTAAAATAGTTCCAAATTATTTTTCACAAGCTAGTAAGGACCAACATTGGGTGAATGTTATGAAAGAATAATTGAATTAATTTGAGAAATATGGAGCGTGGGAACTTGTACCATGACCAAAAGATAAAAATGTGATTGGGAGTAAATGTGTATTCAAAAAACAAGATGAATTAAGAGGGAAAATAAATATCAAAAATTAGTCAAGACTTGTTTGTCAAGGACATGCACAAACTAAATGAATTGACTTCAAAGAAACTTTCTCTCCATTTTCCATATTAGAAGAAATAATAATGTTCTTAGCATTTGCATGCTTTTACACAAATTAAAGGAATTGACTTCAAAGAAACTTTTGCTCCATTTATCATATTAGAAGAAACAAGAATGTTCCTAGAATTTGCATGTTCAAAAGGCTTCAAATTTATCAAATGGATGTTAAATCAACATTTGTAAATGAACATTTAAAGGGGGAGGTATACATAAAACAACCAAGAGGTTTTTACTTGTTTGAAAATAAAGTCTATTTTTGAAAATTGAAGAAATATCTTTGTGGGTAAATCCCATATGCACAATATACACAGTTTTAAACAAAATTGCACAATAATGTACAATCCCCAATCTTCGTTAGATTAAACCAAATATGAATAATACAACAGTCTATGATATCCAAGATACAATGAAAAACATAATGTCGTATCTCGTCTTGTCGGTCCCTCACTTCCATACTACTCACTGGCAATGCCTTAATCCATCAAGGCTTCTACACATCGAGACTCCGGGAGGGATGTCACCTAACACTGTTACATGTCCTATGTAAAGTATCCTTGGACTGATCTAATCTACTCTCTAGGCTGGCCAACACCCGAGCTCCAATATGATATGCTAGAAACCACTTTAGTCCATCAAAGTGTTGCACTTCGGCACCTTCCTTCATGCAAACTTTACTTGCTCTTTGTCCTTCAATATAGCTCGTCTAAGGGTACTTGGGGTAGCCAAAACACTTCCCTCCAATAGTCCTATAGCTCCCAATCTCATCACTATTGAATCTGCTCCTAGTATGATGCTTCGCCACCTTGGAAGGTCATAGAATTGGCTCCAACGAGCTTCTCACTAATATGATCCAATCTGGTCACTACTTGACCCAAAACGCCTCCCAAACACACTATTGATGCACCTTGTTGAATTTTTTATTGTTGCACCACCGGTTAGGGTACGCCTACCAGCCCTTAACCTCCACATAGTTCAGCACTACAAGCTTCTAGGGCTTTGGTCCACCTAGGAGAGACCCTCCAACACCACGCTATCCCTTTTTCTACCTTAACCACTTCAAAGCAACCTAGAAACAACCTCAGGTTGCTGGCTATGGCCTGTGGGCTAGCTGAACAACTTGCTATAACGTTAGATCTAAGAATTTTATGATCCATAATGTAGATAAATGTCTTTCAAAATAATCACATAACTAAGATTTGGTCGACGTTTCGAAGCAACTAATGTGTCATCCTCAAGAAAAGATAAAGAAGTTAACTGATCATCATGAATAAATAGCATGGATGCATCATTGCCCATAGATAGCCTTAAAACTAACTATTAGATAATTAGGTAATTAGTTATTTAGTTATTAAAATCAAATTAATTAATTTAATTTAATTAATTAATATTAAAGAATATTCATATATATATATATATATATCTATATTATCAATAACAAATATTTAAATTTTAAGAATATTAAAATATTAGTTATTTGAAAAATAAATAATTAACTAAAAATTATAAGGGTAAGAGGGATCAAATTAATATGACAAATATTAAAATGAAAACAATGAAAGGATAGGGGTTAATATTAAAATAAATGACGAAAATAAGAAATAGAAAACTATAATGGAAAATATATCGGAAGAAAACTAAAATCCAAAACGCAATGGGAATCCAAGCGAGATGAGAGGGAATCACATCGAGAGAGATGGAGTCCAACTCCTGCTCAATTTCCAACCATCATCTCTGTTGAGATTCCTAGCATGTCTCTCAATCTCAATGGCCTTTCTAAGTTTCCTATGGTGGAAATGATCAACCTTAGCAATGACCCTCAAGTCCTCAATACAGACATGGTGACAAGATTTTTCCACATGTTCAACTAGAGCTAAAGTGTGGGAATGATTGTGCCTAATGTATCTAGCATGTTATTGGATTCTTTGCTTAATTGATCGACCAACCTCTCCAATATAAGGAATACCACAAGAACATCCTTCGGGTTGACAAGGTCCTTAACAGAACCAAGAGAATGTCTCATCCTCATTCAATTTAGCTTTCTACAGTTGAAGTAGAGTACATAGTAGTAGTAGATTATTATACCCAAGTTATCTAGATAAAAAAAAAAATTGCACGACATCAAACTGGAATATGATTATCCTATTGTTATTTTCTACGACAACAATAGTGTAGTTAATATCTCCAAAAATATTTCCATAAAGTAAAAAAAAAAGAATATTCCAATTAAGTATCATTTCCTAAGAGAACAATTTGTTGAGCAACATTTTAAGATGGAATAAATTGGCACCAAAAACATATTGTTGGTATCTTTACCAAGCTTCTTCCTAGAGAAGCCTTTGAATATATTAGGTGGAATTTGGGAGTGATCTCTCCTTTATCACAATAAAGGAAGCACAAACATAGGGGAAACACACTTTTGTGTTAATGTCAAAGGGGGAGGGAATGAAAACAAAGGGAGAAACTAACAAGAAGTATGAAGAGAGCATAGTCAGTGGCAACACCTGTAAAAAATATCAGAACTCAAAGTGTTTCCATCAATAACAAAGGGTATCATTGTTGAAAATGGTTTTTATTGATTTCAAAGGTTTTCCAAATGAAGGATAAGGTTATATATTCAAATAGTACATTCCGAGGCATTTACCATTGTGTGTCGCACCTCATAGATGATTAAAAAAATACAAATTTATAATATATGTATATATCCCACAAGTCAACCCATATAGTGACAAGTCAGTCGCATAGTGACAAGTCACACCCTAAAGGACACTATATATATATATAGGTGTTGGGGAGGAGTAATTTAGGAAAATTGCTCAAGCACATTTCTAATATATTTCAAGGCAACAAATGAGTGCTTATGTTGTTCATACCTCATGAACCAAGAAGTCAAGTGAAGCTGAGTTGATGCAACATTCCATTGAAGAATTTTGGAATGTCTTTTGAAGGATTTTTTAGAACATTTTCTTGGGGACAGTTCTTGGTAATTTTAAGGTATGATTTAAAGGTTGAGTTGCAACTATATTGAGGTCGACTTATAGGTCTTGTTTAGGCTAAGTTGCAAGAAGAGTTGCTACCCTAAAGAGGCTAATTTATTACCTTGTTAGAGCCAAATTGCAGGTTATGTTCAGGGTGAGTTGCGATTCGAATTCCAATTCTTATTAATGTTAAGTTTTAGGCCTATTTCGAGGGTCAAATTTAGGCATGTTTATTTCTATGTTGAGAATGAATCTTGGTGTTTTAGAAGGCTAAGTTTAGGGTAAATTTAGGCTGTTTTGGGGGTAACTATGTTATCACTCAGTAATTTCTCAAGTTAAAGAAAGAACTCACCGAGGTAACCAAAAACCTACTTTTAAGCCTTAGGATCTAGTCTTCCTAACGCTCAAAGAGGGCTCTCTCTATATGATTTAATTTTGTTGATTATATTTGATTTAGGCTAGTTATATAGGTAAAATTAGTTTTGGAGTTTTGATTTGATTTGGAAGTGAAATCACTTACTCGGATGGATAGCTATAGATCTGTTTTCCATTGGGCAGATGGATTCAATGTATCAAGAAGTCAAATCAGGATCAAGGTCTAAAGTCAAATTTTTACAAGGAAAGATAGCAGAGACATTTCAGATCTTCAAATTTTGATGTGAAATGATTTTAATCAGGATAAAGAGCAATTAAGGGTTCTTAAATTCGGATAAGGAGTGAAAAGGTAGAGGTCAATCAAAATTAGGGAGAAATTAAGGGTTCTTTGGTCTAGATATCAATAGAAAACATTTAAATGAAAATCCATCAATAACAGAGTTCTTTTAACAAATTCTGAAATAACAATTCCTGATTTCACATTAAAATTTAGAACACATTCATGAATGGATGGAAAACATAATAAAATTGACAAGATGACAAGTGAAATACTTCACTATAGTGGCCCAACACATGAATCCTGTAATATGATGCTTTATTTCCTGTGATCCAGTCTGCTGACTCGAACTTGATACAAAAACCCTTAGGTTCAGAATAGTATAACTACAGAAATGTTCAACAATTAATCCACCCTCAATACTTCAAATGATGAATTATTTATACAAATTCTAAACTATAATATCTTGAAAAAATATCAATATTGGTCTACAAATATCTCAAGATGTATTACATAAATAGAACTTAATGAAAAGACACTAAAAACTAAGGAATCTATTGGGCACTATATTTATGGATTGATGGTGAAAAAGAAAAGAAATTCTAATTTGATAGCAACTCTTAGTTGATGTTGAGGCTTCCAAGTCACTAACTACCTCCTTCCTTTATGCATTTTGTTCTAGAAATTATACAGAATTGGGGTCTAGTGATACCTTTGTATATCTCAATCCGATATAGATATGTAAAATGTGAAAGAGGTTATTGTAAATAAATATTTTATTGAGCTACAACTCTCTCTGTTTCCTAAAATTCTACTCCAGTTGTTCACAATATGCTCTGCAAAAATATGTCTAAAACAAAACTTTGAACAGTCTGAAAAATAGGTTTTGAATATGTGCATGTATATCTCATTCTGTAATACGTGTGTAGAAAGTGAGATATTTTTTGTAGGCTGGAACATTAGGAACATAAACCTCCTCCAATTTTGCAAAATTCATCTTCGTTTGGTCACAATAGTTTCTTCAAAACTATGACTTAAACAAGAAATTTCTAGGAAATGTCCCTTCCTGCTCTGTTTTCATCTTTTAACCTTTTTGTTCTTTTAACTATTTTTTCTTTTAATTCGGATAAAATTCATTGTTTTTGGTGAAAGTATTTTCATCTCTGTTTAACCATTACTGCCTCCATGTTTAGTTTTACTATTTACCTTGACTGCTCTGTCTCTAGGTAAATGTTTCCTCCTCTGTTATATTTCTGTGCTGACTTGATTTTCTTTCTATGTATAGAACTTATGTTGAAAGAGACCATTTGAATTCATTTTCTTGTGAATTATTGGAGTAAACAGATCTTTAACTAGTATTAAGCTAGTTATCCAAATTCTTCTTTTGCCAATAACCTGCAAAACAAAACAGTTGTTAATAAAACCCTGGTCTAAAGAGAAGCCAGTAATGACTTTAGGGAACAGGGAATACAGTGAAAGGATTTCTATCCATAGCAGGGGTTTTCTCGCAATTTCACAGAGGTGTGGGCATAAGGGTAGAGATGGGTTATGAATCTCAAATAGCTTAACATATTGGTGCGAGGCTATAATAGTTTACCACAGAGCAGAGTGAGTATGTTTTTTGCAAATGGCACAGATATTACCACAATGGTTCAGGACTTTCATTGCATTTATTTATTTCCTTTAGCGCAGAGTGGAACAATGGATTATCACAGTAAAGGAATGATTTAACGTCTTTGTTCAGGGTGCAGATAGGTTTTAGCACATTGGCATCGGGGTTTTTCACATTTTTTTATTGACTTTAACACAAATTGGAATGATGGCTTATCACAATGGTTGAATCATTTAACACACTGTGCAGGGGAGAAAACCGATGGTTTAGTAGTTTTGAGGATCGTCTATCACATAACTTAAAGGGGTTTGGCAGTTTTATGGATAGGAATGCGATGAGATGGGGGAGTGCCATGTGGCAGAGGGAGAGGTTTACGAAACCAACCATTTCACATACTTTCGAGTATGTTAACTATCATGTAATGAAACGTGCGATAGGCAATAACCACGGTCAAATCTGGCGGGGGAAAGGCGATCGCCTAGGATGATGTGAAAAAGTTGCAGGGTCAGATCGCATGGGGCCTGGTGTTTTAGACTATGCGAGATATTAATATGTATTAAAAAAATTGTTTAATACATAATCGGGGATTATTATGATAGGCGTAGGTTAATTTATTAACAAAGGGGATGCGGGTAAATATGGTATTAAAACTCGCGGGGGTTATATATAGTGGGACCGGGATATATAACATGTGGGGAATATTACACCATATGTTAAAATAAAAATATGGGATGGGAATATTAATACGGGATAAAAGGTATATAAAAGGAGTCAATACATTATGTTAGTGTTAAAAAATGAAATGAATGCGAGAAATAAAATACACTTAGGATAGTGTTAAAACATGATTTTAGACAGGGTTTTCATAGTGGGGGCCCAATGTTAACATTTTACACTTGAAAACTTAGGATAAGTGCATTTTTTAGGGGTTTTTTACTTTTCCAAAGGTGAATATGCATTTTGACTTAGGAAAAGGGGTTTTAGTAGGGTAAAATCAGTGATGTTAAGGGAAAAGGGTTTTTTATGAAGGGGAAGGGTTTCAATGAGGTGGAATCCAATACCTTGGTGCCAATTAGTCATTAAGACGTGGGTCTGGTCCCCCCAAAACTCAAAGAAATGGTCTGAGTCTTTATGACTGAAGGATTTAGTACTGGAACACATTGTGGGGAGGTAAATTAGTAATATACCAAATGATGTTTATCCATGCCTTGTGAAACTACTTTTTCCTACCCATCAACTACCTTAACATTTTTTATCCGTTTACATAGGTGCATTTGAGCTTGCAAACCCTTATTCATTTTTATTTTAAAACAGAAAACTAACTAATTCTATCCTTATGTATGCCAAGGGCTCAAATTAAATTGTTGAGCTCCTTATTATTTCTCTATTTAACTAGTGATTTTCCAAGATTAGACTGTTTGGCTAGATCTTTATTCTCTATCTAAAAACATGAAATTTAAAGCATGAGAGGTAAAGTTTAAATTTTTTGAACCTCATGGATTGTGGAATTTAGGAAAAGCTGCACACAATCTTATTTGAAAAGGTAAACTAATAGTTGTGGCATTTGAACATGCAAAGCTTTCATGATCCATTTTAGTGGGGTTCATATTTAATATTCTTTCTTGATCTTTGTTTCTTTTTTTCCTTTGATTGTTATTTTAGTACATGCCCTCTTTGCATTTTTTTAATTTTCTAATATGGGAAATAATTTGCAGAAAGAAAAGTATGTACATATTTACAAGACTAATCAAAGTCAATTCAAAATTATGAATCCTATTGTTATAGGACCCTAACAGTGGCTTCACATGGGGATGGCATATCCTTCTGAGATGTCAAGAACACCATCAACTAGTAGCCTGATCCATTGGGCTAATCCAAAACATGCATATGTTGTGACTGAAAACTCTTGAACTGAATTTACACCTTTTTCTGCAAATTGAAATCTGATCTAAAACTAAAAGGTGTTGCAAACTTCAATCCAAACTACTAAATCATCAATATCTTAGGGCATTTTCCTTAGCTTCAAATCTTAATGAATTATTTCAAAATAGCTAAAAACTGAAAACTGAAATAAGCTGAAATCGTACCTACTTACTCTAATCAGTTGTCCAACTACTGGTTAGGTAAAATGAAACAGCCAATGCAATGATTCAAGCATTATGTACTTTGATATATTTTGTTGCATTTTCTTGTTGATTATCAAAACTGTAATTCTGCAACCTATTAGAAACTTGTCAACAAATGAGAGAATAAGGAAATAATTGATTTCCTTTGCTGACTCTAGAAACATTTCAAAAGGATCTTCCAAGATATATACACTAATGTTTAGCTGATCTAAACAACTGTACATCTATTTTGGATAGCCTCCATGCCATGAAACTGAAATGTTATTTTCATCTTTATCTCCCTGCAAACTTTCATATAAACTTTGTGATGACATTACTACTGATGGAAATGTCTGTTTGAGGAAACTTTTATCATATTGATCTTTAATCTCATAGTCAATAAATGGAGAAAGGCTTTGAATGCATTAATTATCCAACATATCTGTTATTGGATCATGAAAAACTTGGGAAAATTGTTGCAATCTATGGCATATAGAATTCCATGGGACTTAATAAATTTCAACAAGTTGTTCATCCTTTTCTTTAAATATTTTATACCAAATTTCCTTTAAAAGCTTAAATGATTCAAAACATAGTGGTATAGAACTCTCAAGTATTATTTGATCAGATGTTTTAATAAAATTTGATAAATGTACTTGTGAAATTGAAAAATCTTGATCAAGAGTTTGATTATCTTCTTTGTTGTCAATCACGATACCTAAAGACTGATGATTTTTTATTGCTTTAAAGTTGTTTCTAATAAAATAAAACGAAAAAAACAAAGAGGTAGAGATCCATGATTTACTTCCCAATTTTCTAGACTTTCTTCTTCACTCTCATGGCTGATCTGTATTGGCTGATCACTGTATTCTAGCTGCTGAAACTGAATTTCATCATCCCACAAACTAGCTTCTGATTGCTCTGCAAAGTTAGCTTGAGTTTGGAGAACATAACTATCATCATAATGATCATACTTAGGAAAATCATCAAAAGAAGGAATGTCATCAAACATACACATTAAATCGGTAGATTCCTCTTCCACATATTGATTTGTAAATCCATTTTCTGATCTGTGATAATTGGAATTAGCAAGAATTTGTTTATGGCTATCAACCTCTTTTATTCCTTCATGGTTATTTTGAACAGAAAATTCATCTTTCATAGTGATCTTCTGTCTGATTTCATCTAGTTTTTCTTGGGACTCAAAAGGCGAGTTTTACCTCTCCAATGTTTTCTTCTCTTCTTCGGTTTTCAAATTTTCCTTTACGATTTGCGCATTAACTTCTACATGTTGGGGGTTCCCATAGTTTCGCAGATTTGGAAAATACAAAAAGATGAGACAACATAAAACCACACTCCTTTGGGGCCCTAGGATCTACCTCCTCTGGGACTCTGAGAGACCTGGATTGTAGAGCAAGAATGATATATCTTTGAAAGCTCAAATTGAGATATTAGGTCAGGTATGAAGTACAAAGGGGGTTTTAAAAATGATTTGATTGAAGGTCAGTCATTGGTTGCTCGTAGCTCGCCGAGAAAGTAATGGGAGGGAAGGAATAAAGCAGCAGGAAGTTTCAGCTAAGAGGATAGGCCGAGAAAGTGCCATCCACTGGGCTATGGAGTCATGAAAGGAAATTACATGCAACAACTAGCCAAGGCTTTCAAAGGGAAAGTCATCTACACTAAAGAATATTTTAGATTAGATGGTGGGATGGGACATTGAGGAGGAAAGTGAAAGAAGGAGAGTAACCCAATTTCTGTCTATAGATCAGGCCGAGGTCATTTAACCTTTAATCTACTGACATACTCAAAGGCGCCTCTCAGAGAGACAATGACAAAGGGGTTGCCTATAGATCGACTGTAGGTCATTTAACTCCGGGTCTGCTTTAGCAACTCCAAGGGAAGACAGAGATAAGATTACAAAGGGATCTTAGAAAGGCCAACGGGTCGCGCAAGGATCCTAGTGGACAGGGCTAACACTCATCCCCAGTGTTCCCAAACCTTCCAGCGTAAACCCAGCAAGAACATCTAAGAAATGATCCGTCCAATTCATACATCAGAGAGCAGGCAATAACATCCACTACACTGGTTAAATCGACTGAAATCAATTCTCGAATAGCACATAAAGCATAAAACATTAAAGGTAGGGAGAGCAGGAAACATAGGGCACCTAAGATCAAGTGAATCCATGTTATACATGCCAATTCTGCCTTACCGAAGAACAACTCCCAAAGATGAAAATGAAATAAACATATTTAGGAAAAACATCATCAATAGCAATAGACCAGATCCCGTGAAATGTGCTTTGATTAATTCCAAAAACCAAATATGTACACAAGTTCTCAATGGTCATATAAATTAAAATTTTCTCTCCTCCTGCACCCTATTAGGTATTACAAAACAACTACTCTGCTACTCCCTCCCAAGACTGTTCTAACAGTCGGAATGAATCCCTCTAACAGCAAATTGCCCAACAGCTGAACAACAACCTTTACAATATGTTCTCGGGGATTCTTATAGGAGAAGAGGAAGAAACAAAAGTAGGTGAACAATTAAATGAGTCTCATTAATACAGAATGGTGGAGGAAGCCGAGCCCATTTTTCTTAATGGCTATATGCAACGCTGTGTGTATTCTGTAGATCGGTTTGGAGATCTCTGTCGGGTTGGATTTGACCTCAGATATTTATTTGGAGTCCTTTCAGCGTCTGGAGCTCTGTGCTACCATTTTGGAATAAATGAAATGGATGAAAGTCTGCAAGGCCACTCCATACCTCAATAAATGCTGCCTGACTATCTTAAATGAGCTTCAGTCGGTGTAATTAATCGTTTTAGGGCTTGAGGAGGCATGGAGATTTCTTGTAGGAAGGTGAAAACCTAGAGAAGAGTACTCTGCTGATATTAAACACGGGTGAGATTTTGACGGCGTGCTTAAATCTTCAAAATGTGCCTCGATTCTTTGACCACGGGATCATAATTGTTAATCTTCAATTAACCGGCCTGAATCCCTTCAAAAACCATCTCTGCTTCTTTGCTGGCGACTGTAATGGCCTCTCTGTGCTACCTTCTCACTTAGTCTCTCTGCTCGAATCAGCAAGTGGTAGTGGGAAAATGCATAGAGGCCTGAGGGACTGTGAAGTAGACAAGGAAAACAGCGTAAATAATGGAGACTGTGTAGGCTATTAGTGTAAACCCAAAGGTTAACACTCAAACATACAGAAGAATGACTGAAAAAAAATGAGGGGAGCCGTGGATGTGGGACCCGGGGAGTGCATTGCAAATCGCAAAGGCAAAAAGTGCGATGGCGGAAAGTGGCGCCAAACAGAAACCTTGCGCTTGCGATATTGCGATGGAGAGGAAGAATGCGATGGAGCAATCTACGATCGCATCGCAAATATTTGCGACGTGATCAGATCGCATCACAAATATTTGCGATGGATCTAACGATCATAACGCGCGAGAATGCGATCCGCGATCTCGCTTATAAGCTGCTGTTAATATATAAAAACTTTATAAAGTTCTATATGGAATGTATTTATGTGGTATAGAAAAAGGAAGTGGTTTAGGTTTCCATGGTAAAGTTAAAAGTGGGTTTTAAGCCCATTTCAACGGATTTAAAGGCAAGAAGGGGTACGATAGAGGAATAAAGGGGAATGATAGCCAACAAAGGGTAAGGGAAGAAATTAAAGGGAATTCGAAAAGGTAAGAAGGGAAATAGAAGGGGGAACAAGTAGAAGCTAAGTGGGGGTTGAAATAAGAGGGAAAAGGGGGCCTTTGGGCATTTCTTCACAAACAGAGAGGCTTTATAATAGGAATCAGCAGAGGGGAATTTATCAAAGGATAAAAGACACATGGAGGCTTCAAGGAGACTGTGTTTTCAGAGGAAACGCATTCCTTGAAGGCTCAAAAACAATCTAGCCCCCGTTTTTTTGCCAAATAATTTATAGGGGGGGCTAACAGTGGCTCCACATGGGGATTGCTTCTTCTTGAAGGAGTCAAGAATTCAGAAAATGATCTCTTGGTGTAGGCCAGGTGCCTTCTGCTTAAACCATCCATTTCTTTCTTTGATCAGCTACCACAAGCTATGAAGACAACATATCAACAGTAAAATTCTCCCAAACAACTACCTACCCACACTTTAGTCCTAACATTTTTCTTTTGGGTGCATTTGGGCTTGCAGACCCTTTACATCATTTTATTTTTATAAACAGAAAATAAACCTATTCTAAGTCTACCCTTATTACTCCATGAGACCAAATTAGGCTGTTGGCCTCATAAGCTTCTCTACCTACACTACTACCTGCTAGGATTAGACTGTCTAGCAGGTTTCTTCTCTACATTCTAAGATAGAAAACAACTAACTACATGCTCATAGACTGAGCTTTATTGAGCTTTTCCTACCTACCCTACTCTAACTGGGAATCTCTGATGTTCTAGGTGATACAATAATGCCACGGTGCCGCCCAAGCAACATTGTGGACATGATAGAGCACTGGTCGCCACGAGATAACTACTTCTTATGTTTCGCATGTGGTCCTTCAAATTGTGGTCACCATCATGATTCTTCCCGATGAACTGCCCTGCTAATGACTCGAGTATTTATGCGCTGTGGCGAATGTACTTTGCCAGGATCAAAGAGCATATGATGTACTTTCACTTGCGTCTTCCATGATTGGCAGGTTGTTTCGTCCCCGGGCGGCTTCTGCTATTAAGTGCCTTCTCCTCTCCGCATTCTGTGAGTGATTTTAAGAGCTTGATCATCTTCTGATGTCTGCTTGAGCAACAGCGGAATTTCTTCGTTTTTAGGGGGCGGGAGACTTTCCAAGAATGCTCTCGGGTCTCTGAACTCGTATGATTTCTCTTGTGAGCTCAAAAGTTCGAACTCAGCTTCATATCTCTCAACCACCAAATCGAGAAACATCTTCTTAAGCACAGGTAGAGTATTGAGTGCTGAGCTGATAGGGACAATCTCTAGAAGGTCCTCCCATTCAATTTCTGCCAGTACACTCGCTATTCCACTCTGAAACCCTGCTATGAGGCTTGGATCTATTTCACACTGTTGCTCGTAGTCCTCCACAGCGGCTGGAACGGATCTTCGACATTCTAAATGTTGTAATCGCATACGGTTATGTGTTAGAGTCTCGTGAAATCTCAGAATCATGGTCGAACATCACTCCGTCGTTGTAGTTTTTATCATTCAAGAATTGTGGAGTCACCAGGTGGATGATTTACAACTTACTGTCCACCACAGTGGTTTACCAAATCAAAGTTGACTGATCTATTCCCCAGCGGAGTCGCCATTATGTTGGGGTTCCCATGTTTTGGCAGATTTGGCAATACCAAAAGATGAGACAACATAAAACCACTTTGGGGCCCTAAGATCTAGCCCTCCTAGACACAGAGAGGGATCTCTCCAAATAGAGCAAGAATGATATATCTTTGAAAGCTCAAATTGAGATATTAGGCTAGGTATGAAGCACAAATGGGGGGTTTAAATGATTTGGTTGGTTGGTTGCTGGGTTGGTTAGGAGATCATAGGCTGAGAAAGTAATGGGAGGGAAGGAACAAAGCAGCAGGAAGTTCAGCTAAGAGGATAGGCCGAGAAAGTGCCATCCATTGGGCTATGGAGTCATGAAAGGAAATTACATGCAACAACTAGCCAAGGCTTTCAAAGGGCAAGTCATCTACACTAAAGGATATTTTAGGCAGATGGTGGAATGGAACATTAAGGAGAGAAAGTGGAAGAAGGAGAGGCACCCAATTTCTATCTATAGATTAGGTCAGAGGTCATTTAACTCCAGACCTGCTTGGACATACTTAAAGGCAGCTCTCAAAGGTGGACAAAGGGGCAGCTTATAGATCAGACTAGGGGTCATTTAACTCCAGGTCTGCTTTAGCAACTCCGAGGGAAGACAGAGATAAGATTACAAAGGGATCTTAGAAAGGCCAGCTAGTCACACAAGGATCCTAGTGGACAGGGCTAACACTCATCCCCAGTGTTCCCAAACCTTCCAGCTTAAACCCAGCAAGAACATCTAAGAACTAATTCAACCAATTCATACATCAGAGAGTAGGCAATAACATCCACTACACTGGTTAAATCAACTGAAATCAACTCTTAGATAGCACATAAGGCAGAAAACATTAAAGGTAGGGAGAGCAGGAAACATAGGGCACCTAACAAGGGTGAATCCTATGTTATACTTATGTTGCCTACCAAAAGAACATGAAACAGTATGAAAATGTGATATACAAAGTTAGAAAAACATCACCAATAGTAATAGACCAGGATCCTGTGAAATGTGCTTTGATTAATCATACCAATCATGTACACAGCCAATGGTTGCAGCCATACCCAAACTTTTCCTCCTAAAATTATTGTAAAACAACTACTCAAACGATTCTCCTAAGACCTGTTTCTAAGGCTTAATGTGAATTCTCTAACAAGAAATTGCCTAACAGCTGAACAACAACCACCATTGGCATGTTTTGGTTCTTATAGAGAAGAGGAAGAATGAAATTAGTGAATAATTAAAGGAGTCCACACACAAGGTAATGGTGGAGGAAGCCGAGCCCATTCTGCTTAATGGTTATATGCAGCGCTGTGTGTATTCTGTAGATCGGTTTGGAGATCTCTGTCGGGTCGGATTTGACCTCAGATATTTATTTGGAGTCCTTTCGGCATCTGGAGCTCTGTGCTGCCATTCTGGAATAAATGAACTGGATGAAAGTCTGCAAGGCCGCTCCATACCTCATACCTATCGCCTGACTGTCTTAAATGAGCTTTAGTTAGTGTAATTAATCGTTTCAGGGCTCGAGGAGGCATGGAGATTTCTTGTAGGAAGGTGAACGCCTAGAGAAGAGTACTCTGCTGATATTAAACACGGGTAAGCTTTTGACGGCGTGCTTAAATCTTCAAATTGTGCCTCGATTCTTTGACCACGGGATCATAATTGTTAATCGTCAATTAACCGGCCTGAATCCCTTCAAAAACCGTCTCTGCTGCTTCGCTGGCGGCTGTAATGACCTCTCTGTGCTACCTGCTCAATAAAATAAACCTGTCATGAACCGGGGCTGTGGTAGTTGGGAAATGCATAGAGGCCCGGAGGGACGGTGACGAGCATTGAAAACAGCAGAAATAATGGAGAATGGCGGAGGAAAAGGCTATTAGTGTAAAACCCAAAGGTTAACGCTTGGGGGGAAATACACAGGAAATGACTGGAAAAACAATGGAGAGGAGCCGTGGATGTGGGACCCGGGGAGCGCATCGCAAATCGTAAAGGCGGAAAGTGCGATGGCGGAAAGTGGCGCCAAACAGAAACCTTGCGCTTGCGATATTGCGATGGAGAGGAAGAATGCGATGGAGCGATCTACGATCACATCGAAAATGCGATGGCTGGAAAGTGCGATGGCATGATCCATTGCATCGCAAATATTTGCGATGGATTGGTCGAACACAAACAATGAAAATGCGATTTGTGATTTGCGTTATAAGCGGCGGGTTAATATATAAAAGCTTTATAATAAATTTCTATATGGAATGTATTTGCGGGGTATAGAAAAAGGGGAAGTGGTTTAGGCCTATGGTAAAGTTAAAAGTGGGTTTTAAGCCCATTTCAACGGATTTAAAGGCAAGAAGGGGTACGATAGAGGAATAAAGGGGAATGATGGCCAACAAAGGGTAAGGGAAGAAATTAAAGGGAATTCAAAAAGGTAAGAAGGGAAATAGAAGGGGGAACAAGTAGAAGCTAAGTGGGGGTTGAAATAAGAGGGAAAAGGGGGCCTTTGGGCATTTCTTCACAAACAAAGAGGCTTTATAATAGGAATTAGCAGAGGGGAATTTATCAAAGGATAAAAGACACATGGAGGCTTCCAAAGGAGGCTCGTGTTTTCAAGAGGAAATGCATTCCTTGAAGGCTCAAAAACTACTTAGGCCCCGTTTTCTTGCAAAAAAAATTATAAGAGAGGGCTAACACTACACCAACAACAATGTTATGCATCTGTACAAGTGTTTCTGAATCTCTTTCTCTTAACTGAAATTCTATTTATGGATGAAAGGCACTTGGATAATGCTAGAGGGATGAATCATGAGGAGGTCTTATATTTTTTGGCATTGAATAATAAACTTGATTAAATCTATCAGAAAATTGTTGTATTGTTTCATCTAGATGTATTTTTAACTGATTATATTCTTCTATGATCACAAAAAGATTGACTTTAATTATCCATCTGTCAAGAAATTTTTTGACAAACTGCTAGAAATTTTAGATGCTTGCATTAGGCAGATTGTTGAACCAACTCTTTATTCTATTTTGCAAAGAAAGAGAAAAAATTATGATTCTAACATCATCTTCATCAATCTCAAATAGGTCCAGATAATTCTCAAAACCTTGAATATGATTTTGGGCAGTGATGTTATTATTTTCTCCATCAAACCTGGGAAGAAATTTGTAATAGTTATCAGGGAAATCATGGAGTATAGGAGGTAAAATGAGGGGCTTATATCTATCAGGAACTTTACAAGGTACGAGAATATGCACAGGGATTGTAATATCAGTCTTGATTATTTGAGGCTTCTTAATTGGAAAATGATCATCATAAGATTCAATAGAAAGTTGCTCGAAGGGATTAAGAGAATTAATATTTACAATATTTAAAGGAAAATAATTAAAAACTAATCTAATATCTTCTCTAAAATACAATATATATTGAAAAACTTTCTTAATGAGAAAGAACATAACAGCTTGGATTAAGATCCAAGTTGAAAGCCTGATATTTCCATATTGTTCTTTCAATTTCATTCCTCCAGTGGATTCTTGATTGTGAAATTGATTTGGAGTCACCAGGTGAATTATTTTGAACTTTTTGTGTCTGATCACTGTCCACCATCATAGATCATATCTGAACTTGTAAAATATTTCTGAAGAAAATATTAGTTTTCCCAGCAGAGTCGTCAATATATTATCACTCAGTAATTTCTTAAGGTTAAAGAAAGAACTCACCGAGGTAACCACAAACCTACTTTTAAGCCTTAGGATCTGGCCTTCCTAATTCTCAAAGAGGGATTTCTCTATATGATTTAACTATGTTGATTATATTTGATTTTAGGCTAGTTATATAGGGAAAATTGGTTTTGGAGTTTTGATTTGATTTGGTGGTGAAATCACTTATTCAGATGGATATCTATAGATTTTTTTTCCATTGTCAGATGGTGTCAATGTATCAAGCAGTCAGATCAGGATCAAGGTCTAAATTCAAATGTTTACAGGGAAAGATAGCAAAGTCACTTCAGATCTTCAAATGCTTATGTGAAATGATTTTAATCGGGATAAAGAGCAATTAAGGGTTCTTAAATCCGGATAAGGAGTGAAAAGGCAGAGGTCAATCGAAATCAGGGAGAAATTAGGGTTCCCTGGTCTAGATATCAGTAGAAAAAATTTAAATGAAAATTAGTCATTAACATAGTGATTTTAAGAAATTCTGAAATAACAATTCCTGATTTCACATTAAAATTTAGAACACATTCATGAATGGATGGAAAACATAAGAAAAATGACAAGATGACAAGTGAAATACTTCATTATTTTTAGTGACTTGGCACTATATTTATGGCTTCAAAGTCACTAACTACCTCCTTCCAAGTTGATGATGAGGCTTCCAAGTCACTAACTACCTCCTTCCTTTGTGCATTTTTCTCCAGAAATTCTGTAGAATTGGGGTATAGTGATACCTTTGTATATCTCAATCCCAGATATATATGTAAAAATTGAAAGAGGTTATTGTATATAAATATGTTATTGAGATAAAACTCTCTCAGTTTCCTAAAATTCTACTCCAGTTGTTCACAATAAGCTCTTCAAAAATATGTCTAAAACAGAACTTTGAACAGTTCGAAACATAAGCTGTGAAGATGTGCATGTATCTCTCATTCTGTAATACCTGCACATCACGTGAGATATGTTTTTGTAGCTTAGAATCTTAGGAACATAAACCTCCTCCAGTTTTGAAAAATTCATCTTGGATTAGTCATAATAGTTTTTGCAAAACTATGACTTAAACAGGAAATTTCTGGAAAATGTCCCTTCCTGCTCTATTTTCATCTTTTAACCTTTTTGTTCTTTTAACTGTTTTTTCTTTTAATTTGTATAAAATTCATTGTTTTTGGTGAAATTATTTTCATATCTGTTTAACCATTACTGCCTCCATGTTTACTTTTACTGTTTTACCTTGACTGCCCTATCTTTGGGTAAATGTTTCGTCCTTTGTTGTATTTTTGTTCTAGCTTGATTTTCTTTCTATATATAGAACTTACGTTGAAGGAGACCACTTGAATTAATTTTCTTGTGAATTCTTGGAGTAAAAAGATCTTTAACTAGTATTAAGCTGATTATCCAAATTCTTCTTTCACCAATAACCTGCAAAACAAAACAATTGTTAATAAAACCCTGGTCTGAAGGGAAGCCAGTAATGACTTTAGGGAACAGGGAATACAGTGAAAGGATTTCTAGCCATAGCGGGGGTTTTCTTGCAATTTCGTAAAGGTTTGGGCATAAGGGTAGAGATGGGTTCTGAACCTCAAATAGCTTAACACATTGGTGCAAGGCTATAATAGTTTACCACAGAGAAGAGTGAGTATGTTTTTCACAAATGGCGCAGATATTACCATAATGGTTCAGGATTTTCATTACAATGCTTTATTGCCTTTAGCGCAGAGTGGAATAGTGCCTTATCGTAGTAGAGGAATGATTTAACGTATTTTTGCAGGGTGCAGATAGGTTTTAGCACATTGGCATCGGGGTTTTTCACATTAGTTTATTGACTTTAACACAAATTGGAATGATGGCTTATCACAGTGGTTGAATCATTTAACGCACTGTGCAGGGGTCAAACAGGTGGTTTAGTGGTTTTGAGGATGGTCTATCTCACAACTTAAAGGTGTTTGGCAGTTTTATGGATATGAATGCGATGAGATGAGGGAGTGTCATGTGGTAGAGGAAGAGGTTTATGAAACCACCTATTTTCATACTTTGGAGTATGTTAACTATTGTGTAATGGAACGTGCGATAGGCACTAACCATGGTCGGATCTAGCGGGGGAAAGGCGAACGGCTAGGATGATGCAAAAAAGTTACAGGGTCAGATGGCGTGGGGCCCAGTGTTTTAGACTATGCGGGAGATTAATATGTATTAAAACTAATCTTTAATACATAATCGAGGTTTATTATGATAGGTTTAGGTTAATTTATTAACAAAGGGGGTGCGGGTAAATATGATATTAAAACTCGCGGGGGTTATATATAGTGGGACCGGGATATATAACATGTGGGGAATATTACACCATATGTTAAAATAAAAATATGGGTTGGGAATATTATGTATGCGGGAATTATATTAATATGGGATAAAAGGTATATAAAAGGAGTTAATACATTATGTTAGCGTTAAAAAATGAAATGAATGCGAGAAATAAAATACACTTAGGATAGTGTTAAAACATGATTTTAGGCGGTATTTTCATAGTGGGGGCCCAATGTTAACATTTTACACTTGAAAACTTAGGATAAGTGCATTTTTAGGGGTTTTTTACTTTTCCAAAGGTGAATATGCATTTTGACTTAGGAAAAGGGTTTTTATTAGGGTAAAATGAGTGATGTTAAGGGAAAATGGTTTTTTATGAAGGGGAAGCGTTTCAATGAGGTGGAATCCAATACCTTGGTGCCAATCAATCATTAAGACATGGGTCCGGTCCCACCAAAAGTTAGAGAAATTATCTGAGTCTTTATGACTGAAGGATTTAGTACTGGAACACATTGTGGGGAGGGAAATTAGTAATATACCAAATGATGTTTATCCATGCCTTTTGAAACTGTTTTTTCCTACCCATCAACTACCTTAACATTTTGTATTCATGTACATGGGTGCATTTGAGCTTGCAAACCCTTATTCATTTTTCTTTTAAAACAACAAACTAACTAATTATATCCTTATTTCTTCCAAGGGCTCATATTAAACTATTGAGCTCCTTATTATTTCTCTACCTAACTAGTGATCTGCCAAGATTAGACTGTTTGGCTAGATCTTTATTCTCTACCTAAAAACATGAAATTTAAAGCATGAGAGGTCAATTTTAAGTTGTTTGACCCTCGTGGATTGTGGAATTTAGGAAATTTTGCACACAATCTTATTTGCAAAAGTAAACTAATAGTAGTGGCATTTGAACGTGCAACACTTTCATGATCCATTTTAGCGGGGTTCATATTTAATATTCCTTCTTGATCTTTGTTTCTTTGTGTCCTTTGATTGTTCTTTTAGGACATACCCTCTTTACATCTTTTTAATTTTCTAATTTGGGAAATAATTGTAGAAATCAAAGTATGTACATATTTACAAAACTAATCAAAGTCAATTCAAAATTATGAATCCTATTGTTATAGGACCCTAAGAAACTAAAAGGCCAAATTTAGGTTGTCTTAAGGTTTGGCTATAGGACCAAGTCCAAGTTGCTTTCAGGGCTAACTATAGGGGCACGTTCACGCTAGTTTGTAGAGATCCAAGTATAGGGGTCAAGGAACACCAAGGTGTGCATATCAATAAATCTCAAATTCTTGACATCAATCTTGTGTGAACGAGATTGGAGTAGTTTCCATGAGGGGAAACATTCTTTGAATAATAATTGCCTCTTAAACAAGTGAATAAGTTGGAAGTTGGACCTAAATAAGGATTGGTGTCCTCATCCTCTTGGAAAGTCAAAGCGTGCAATATTTGTATGTTGGTGCTTACTGAAAACTGGTGTCATCATCTTATTGACATGTTGGAGCATGATATTTCTTTTCGTAATTTTGTAAGTGGTGGTTACAGAGGAATGATGTCCTCACGAATCATTGTAATAAATTGAAGATTGTTTTCAAGTGTTCCTTCCTCGAGCCTTGACTTGCACTTTGATTTTTGTGTTCATTGTGGAGAGTTGGTTATGTGATGTGAATTCTGTTTCAAAATTAACTAAGTGAAAATTTATTAAAGGAACAAATTCATCCCATCTCTCAGTATTGCCAACACATGTCTCATGTTACATCTCACATTACTTGCATTAAAATAAAAGATAAAAATTAGCTAAAATATAATCTTATTACTATCATTATTATTATATGAGTTAAACATATATACATTTAAAAAAACAGATAACAAGATTCTTGACCGTGAAAGTTCACCTTACCATAATAATTCTTAATATGTACATAAAATTTGTTACAATACTACGGGACAATACCATGGCTTATTACTATCAAATATCCAAAAAATTATAACTCATATTCATAATATTTTTCTTAATTAATCAATTTAATTAAATGTATAAAAAAAAACCTACTTTTGAAATAAATCTTAACCTTTAATCTATAACTATAACTAAAAATATTCTAAAATATCATATGGAAATTAAATCTTTATGTTTTAATGGTAAGAACTCTATTCTAAAATAAACACACCTCTCCCTTTCTATAAACTCTTATTAGCTCAGATTAAATTTTTTTTTAAATGAATAACCAAACCAAAACAAAAAGTTAAAGAAAACCAAATAAATAAACCCTGTCCCCAAATCTCTTAGACTTCGATATCTTTTACACTACGAGGGAAAACATTGTCTATACCATGGCCTTGAAAAACGAAATTGCAATGTAATCCTAATAGCAAAACTACTCAGAAGCGTGCTACAGACACAACCACAATCAATGATGAGCAATTAAATGCATATTTACTGAATGGAGAGAGTTCAAGCTAGCCCAGATCCAAAAGCAGTCGTAGACCACCCAAAAGAGAGTTAAATCTAGACCAGATCTGAGAGAACATACAGACCACCCAAGAAAGCAAAATCATCTAAGAACTAAATACAAATCTTTGAATTTTTTTAAAGTTATGGGAAGTCACTTGTGACAATGGATGCATCACAAACACTTATGTGTGCCCTCGAGGGGGTGTTCAACGAATTCATTCTTTGCAATCATTTTCCTTGAAAGAATGTAATATTTTGAGATACAAAGATCTAGATTTGAAAAACAATGAACAAATTTGCAAGAGAAGGAAGGAATGAGCAAGAATAGAGAAAATAATGAAATTGATTCATCAATATTAGTTTTGGAATAAATACATAAAATCAACTAAGTTAAGCTTAGTTGTACATGCAATAAATATGGATAGTTAAAGCTAACTAAAGCTAAGTGTGCTTTATGTTTTGCTAATGTGCACATCCACCACATGCAAGCAGTAAGTTAACTAACTAAGCAAGTGCACATCGCATGCAAGTAGTAAGTTAACTAAAGCTAATTTAGGTGCATGTACACCAACACATCTAGTCTAGGTGCATGTACACTAACAAAGAAAGCTTCATGCCTTCACGACTATTTCCCATTCGAATTGAACAATATTTTATGATGGTCATTGTTAGTTAACCAACAAGCCACTGATTAACAAATGGCTGGCTTGAAAAAAAATATTACAATTGCATGATTGGTTCCCATCTAAATTGAACATGCTTTTGTTATCATTATTGAGACTCAAACGAGTTTCCAATATAAATTGAACATGTTCTTATCATCACTATTGTCAAACCAGTGGTTAACCAATGGCGGGCTTGAATCAAGCTTACTTATTCATGGTGGTTTCCGATATAATTCAGGAGTTGTTTTTAATATCATTTTTTTGGCAGAAATATATGAGATGAAATTTTAATTTTTGTTATTTAAGTTTATTTTTTTTATTATATATAAATTTAGCACTCTGAAAAAAAACCTTAAATCACTTCAAAAAAATTTATCCATTTCTTCATCATAATTGATAGTCACACAAGAAACAATATGATCTCATTATCATAATTAAACCATATGATCTCATTATCATAATTGACAGTCAAACAAGAAACCACGGCTTAAATGATGGTGAACATGATTTCATCATCGTACTTCACAATGAAACAAACACCATCTCTTAAAAAATAGCGGGCTTTTCCCTCCATAAATTCAGTCACTTTCAAAAGATGGGAATTGAGATGAGGCCGTCACAGAAAGGTGAACATTATACACCCTTTTGAAATAACAATGACAATCGTTGGGCTGGAAATTTCAAAGAAATTAGTTTTCAAGATAAAGCACCTCTCGCTTGAATAGTAGAATTTTTTATTTCTATAGTAAGATTTTTGAATCCATGATTGCAGCACTGAAAATGATAAAATGCAGTTATATGATTTTGTTACTTGTTATATGGTAATTTATAAAGTGGTGGTTGAGTGTTTGAAAAAGAGTTAAAAATATGTAAAATATAAGAAAAGGTAGGAAAGGCATTTTTTTTTTTGAGTTTATCATAGATGTAGATTACATTAGGTTTGAGTAGCGCCTTGAGAAAATTGTGATTGAGGGAATTTAAGGGGTTTAATTTGTTTCCTAATTTAGAGGGCATAATAACCTTTTTGAGGTTTGATCTTTGGTCGCCCTTCTGACTAGGTCCATCTTCAACCCGTTGTGCTAGTGAGACTTGACAAAAATTAATAAATTGGAAAAAATATATTTAATTGAAAAGGATAAGATTTATCCTGGGTGTAAGTGCTGGACTGAGTTAAACAGTGTCGCCACATGGCCGCAAGGTTGCAAGACACCTGTCCTAACCACACGGACGCACATGCCCACCCGAATTTGTTTAAATGCTGGTGTGTGGGGTATTTACTTACCACCCTTGCTCGCCTCCCATCGTCCTCCTCTGCCATTAACTGTGTCCTCTGTACATTTATTCCGACAGACATGCCATCGCTGCCTCCTATGACCCTTAAATTCGCCAATCAACTCTCCCTTCAGCTTTGCGCAGATGCTCTTGGTGTCTCAGCCAAGCCTTGGCTCCTCTGCTCAATTCCTTGCTCCTCTGTTCTTTTTTCTCTGGCCTTCAGCTCTCCCTTTGCTCCATCTGATGCTTCAGCTATTCCTCAGTCGTCACAACCCCTCTCCCACTCCTCCACCATGCCTAGACGCCATCGCATGTGATGTCGTAGGGCGTGGTCTTCCCTCCAAAACTCCCATCTCTGCCTCAGCGAGCAGGACAGTGAATATCTCAGCTGATTGGGCGAAGCCAAAAATCATTGAACCCATAAATATTTCTGCTCGCCTATCTCTCCACCTTCCGATTTCTCCTTCTGAAGCCTCTAGCTCCGGCCTCCACCCCAGAAAGAGATGTTGCAAGTCTACCATCTCTCTTGCTCCCACCTTCTCCCCCTGTATGATGGTGGCCTTACCAGTTCAGAGTGCCTCAAACAACGATCATGACAGCTCGAGCTCGGAAGAGGATGGCACCAGTGCGAGTGATAAGGCTCACGCGGCTTCCTCCATTTCGCGTGATACCCATGCGGCACTTATTCCTCCGTCGAGAGCCCACAATTCCAAGAAGGAGGATGACGAGTCTGAATATGCATGTAGAATTGTGGAAGAGCCGCTCCAACCTCCAGAAAATGATGACAATTCTCCATCTACTTAACTGTTGGGTGCTTATCTCTTATTCCAGTGAATTTTCTACTATTTTGATATTTCTAGTTTTTTGGTTCTATCTTAAACATGTCACATGTAATGATGGTTTCCCACTATGGGTAGCTTATTCTAGAATCTCTATGCTCTACTATTGGGCTGGTTTCCCCGTCTTGGGCAGCCCCTTTTTGTGGTTTTGAAATCGTGATTTCCCTCCGGAATTGGCTTGCCAACTCCAGCAGATGAGAACTGTAATCTTTTGGACTGTATGATATAATAGAAGTAGCCTAATTTATAAAAAAAATAAGATTTATTTTTTAAAAATTAGTTATCCAATTGTAAATAGATAAATACATTTTAAAATAATAAAAAAATAAATATCTAATTTATCAATATAAATATTGTGTATTTAATAAAGATGTTAATTAATGTGAAAAAATATGTGAGAAAAATATAACAATTTTTTTTTAAGAAATTAAAGAGTTATATCCGTCTATTTCCATTAAATCCACATTATATAAACATTAAAATAAAAAATAAAAATTGTTTTCTCTATAAGAACAAGTTTACTTGGAGTTGACATCTTTTGGAGTATTTATTTAAAGGACATATTAAGTGTGTTAATTAAAAAAAAAAAAAATCTGTATAAGAACACGTTTACTTGGAGTTGACACTCTTTTGGAATATTTATTTGAAGGATATATTAATTTTTTTAATTAAAAATGGTTTATTTTTATTTATAAGGGAAGTGTTTTTATGTAAGGAGAGTATGTATACCTTTTATAGATTTTGTTTGAAAATAGATTTTGTATCTCGTAAATAAGAAAGTCTTATACATTAATTAATTTGGTGGGTAACGTGATTTTAATCTTTAAAATTGGATTTTATATATTTAAGTTTAAAAACTTAATTTTTCAATATTTTATGCAGAAATTCAATTTCCAATTGACTGGTTTTTGACTTTCTGAAATTTGACCAGTTTGGGTTTCTAAATTTTGACTCTTTCTCCCCACTTAGCAAGCACTATTCTTGGGTTGCAGAGTCTCCCTTTGAATCTACAAACTCCCTCTAGAACTTGACTCCCTATGAGCCTCTGTAACCTAGACCTTCTCTAAAAATTGTACCTTCTTCTTGGGAACCTGTACCTTCTCCTGTGAAGCCTGTATCTACACCTGCTCCTGCTCCTGCTTCTTTAGAACCTGCACCTACCCCTACTTCTTCCCATGATCCTCAAACTTTCCCGTCAAACAATAGAGACCATACTCCCTGACTATAAGCACAATCCCATCAGATATAGAGTCTCTAGGCCTCAGTCTTGCCTTCCCATCCTGGAACAAGACCTCAAACCCCTTCCTCTCAATAATTGAGATGGAGATCACACTATATCTGAGTTTTGGCACAAACAATACATCTTGAACCCACATCATACATCCTGTATCCATCATGAATGGAACCACCCTTGATCCTCGGATCTCCAACTGACTCTTGTCACCAAATACCCTGTGCAACTTCAAGTCCCATTCAGCTAGAGTCTCAAAAACCTCATGTAACCCTATCATGTGCTTCATCGCACCACTGTCCACATACCAACCATCCTCTCGAATAGTAATTTGCGAGAAATGAGAAATCATAGAAGACTCATCTTCTTTCAATCTCCTTGCGAGATTACACATCTCTGATAAAGCGGCAATATGCTTTCCTTTCTTCTTCCCTTTCTCGTCATCTCCTTTCTTTCGAAATCTTGATGAAAAATAACCCATCTCGCCACAGTTGAAACACTTCATTTTACTCAAGTCTTTCTTTTTCTCACCCTTCATTCTCAATGCAAGAGCCATGTCTTTATTTGCCTTCCTTGATGGATGAAGATCCTTGTCTTGCAATTCTTCTTGAATGAAGTCATCCCATAGTCTATTCCAGTATGGAAACTTCTCCCTGGGAAGGATTACTTTGATGAAGGGCTTGCATTCCTCAGTGATTCAAGGGCCTTTCAAGGAAATCCTTACCATCTCTGCATCTAAAATTTTGACACCGATGACAACAAGCTCATCTCTAACCTGATACAACCTCGTCAGATACAAACTCATTACTTCACCCTTTATCATCTTGGTGGATTTCAATTTATCCTCCAATACCAGTAGCCTATTCTCATTCTTATTCTGGAACAAATTTTGAAGAGCCATCCACATCTCATGTGCATTATTCTTCCCTGATAAATGAGGAATCATGGAGTCCTTCACACCATCAAGGATGATCAATCTTGCTTTCGTATCCAAATGTTTCCATATATCGAGCTCCTTAGGTTCGGTTGGCTGCTTGATCTCTTCTCGGAAAAATCCCAGATCTGGTTGACCTGCAAGAGCAACTTGATCCTTTCCTTCCAAGGAGTGTAGTTGGACAACCCTCCTAGCCTGTCCTCATATCGGAGACCTGCCTGCAACTTCAACATTGTAGTGACTCCTTTCACTCACAATATGACCAACTCCCTCTCAGATTATACTTCGTTACACAAATTTTGATTTACTAGCTTCCAAAGTAGCTCAGACGCACTCTCATACCATGTTGAATTTTTGTGACCTTGAGTCTAGGTTAGAGTCTTAAATCACTCATGATATCAAACCAATAATCTAAACCCTAAATTACATTGCATAGTGGAAAATATAAAGGAGTAAATTACATATGCACAATATACACATTTTTAAACAAAATTTTACAATAATGTCCAATCCCCAATCTTCGTTATATTAAACCAAATATGAATAATGAAACAGTATATGCTATACAAGATATAATGAAAAACATAATTTCATATCTCCTCCTGTCGGTTCTTCACTTCTGTACTGCTCACTAGTAGTGCCTTATTCCATCAAGGCATCTACACATCGAGACTCCAGGAGGGCTGCCACCTAACACTGTTGCACATCCTTCTGTAGAGTGCACTTGGGCTGATCCAATCTTCTCTCTAGGTTGGGCAACACCTGAGCTCCAATTTGCTAGGCTAGCAACCACTTTAGTCCATCAAAGTGTTACACTTTAGCACCTTCCTTCACCCAACCTTCAACTTCTCTTCGTCCTTCAAGATAGCTCGTCTAAGGCTACTTTGGGTAGCCAACATGCTTCCCTTCAATAGCCTTATGGCTCCTGTTATGAAGGTAAATCCTCTCTACAGACAGAGACGATCCCTCTAGCCCTAGAGTGGGTCTAGTAACAAAGAGATAAACTAGAGTGTAAGTTCCTAATTAATGAATGAAATAAACGAGTTTGATCAACCTACCTGGAGTCCAACGTTGTTGTCATGGCTGTTGCAATGGTGGCCTCTCGATTCCTGTCTTGGCGGGTCACGATCCTTCCCCGGTGATTCTTGGCTATCTGTAGTAAGATCAACAAATAAGAGCAGCATATGAAACAACAATCTCATCTATAACTACTAACCTGTCAAGGAGAGTTAAGCATATTGCATCAAATAAAATACATCAACACAAAATGGGAACCAGACCATAGTCATGCATATGTATTGATAAAAGAAAGAGTTACAACCAAGCCTTGACATTACAGCCTCCTTCAGTGGGGTTCAGTCGAAGCGCATCTCAATGAATGTCAAGGAATTCGGATGAGATGAAGACACAAGCCTAAGCTCTCTCAATAGGGGTCTCTTCTGTTCTATATTTTTCTAGCAAAGTGAATAGAAATATCTTCAGTGTTTCTGCAACAATATGTTCAGTTCAACTAGCACATCAATGGAAGATGGCTATATTTATAGAGGGAGAGGAGGAGGATGGGATCCCTACTGTGGTGGAAGGGAGGCCTTATCTCTTGGGAGGTTTCCCCAAAAGGTGGATACAAGAGGCCAAAGGAGGAAGGTCATGGTTGTTCAGTCGAACCACTCCCTATGACTCACCCACGAAGTTTTTATGATGGAAAATTAACCTCTATTTTTAGAAACCTTCCATAAAAATATTGGCATGGATAGCTAACTCAGACACAGTGCCAGCTGGTGCAGGGGCTAGTGTTAATCTTCCTCATTGGCATGAGGGCATAATGGGCTACCAGTGCCAGGGAAAAAATAGGCGTTCTGATGGTCTGTTTAGGAAAGTGTCAACAGAAGGAATGTTTTACTCATGGCAAGGGATGCAATGATGGTCTTTGCAAGGCATGACACTTTATTTTGGTCATAGAAATGAGCCTCCAATGTTCGGGATGGGAATTGCAGGGACAGTGACAAAATGTTGTGTAACAGATGCCCCCTAAAGCATGAGGTCCAAGAAAGAGGAAGGGGTGAAATGCTTTATGAGAATGCGTTTGAACGAAACACCGCTGTCGGAAGACCTACAATCACAAATATAACTGATATCTCTGATACATGAACATGTGGCATGGGTGCAGCCATGCTGTTAGTATGAATCTTTTGTCGAGGCATACGAAAAAGGACCACTTTAGCTACACATAACTTATAGCCCTAACATCAAATATGGCTGCCAATATCTTCAGATCTGCAGTTAGTTGATCAAGACAAGTGCTGCAAAAACCAGATCTATGCATAGAAAGACATTAAGCAGTAAAATCAAGAGTTTTCTCCATACATCCAATAGACAAGACAAGAACAATATTTTTTTGAAAGAATTTTTGTATTAAGGGCACCTGGGAGGAAAACAAGAAGGTGTATCCAATTCTCCTCAATGGGATGGGTTCTTGGAAGTCCTCAGCACTTCAGATCTAGAATCTCTCTCTCTTATTGGTGTAGAAAACCCAGACAAAGATAGAACTCAAAGGGAGCTCACACAGCAAATAATGAAGAATGTGACCAAGTGTATAGATCCAGAGTGATCTAATAGGCAACAAAAGGTGAAGAATGGTAGGAAAAACCCTCCTATTTATAACAAAATATTGGGTCATTCTAGATCTTGGTGCATGATTAAAATAGCATTAACCAAATCTAGATCCACCTTTTATGGAATATTTTATTATATTTGTTGGAGGGAAAAGGTATTTGACTTGGGTCAAATCCATTTATTTGTGAATAATAAATAAATAAATGATTTATTTATCATTTTAAGGAAGTGGTTGGAGGATAATCAAATAAATAATGATTTATTTAATTATTTATGGGTGATTTAGTCATATTTAACAAGGAATATTATTTAAATAAGATTTAAATAATTGTTCTTAGAAAATAATGAGATAAATAAATATTTATCTAATTAATTTCTTTGTTTTGGGTTAAACATGACCAGGAAAATCAAACAAATATAGGTTTGTTTAATATTTCCTTTTGGGGTTTCCTGTTTAGACCATAAACAACCTAATAAATGTGTTTTATTAAGTTATTTTACATAGTGAAGACAATTTTACTTAGGGTAAAATTGGTCTTACATGGTGTACTTGGGTACATCTAATGATAGTAGGTTAGATGACCAAAAAATGGTGTAACAGATTGCCCCCCAGCGTGCGAGTGTTAGGAGCAAATCGTATGACCGAAGTACGTTGTAAGAACTCAATCACCAGACATCAAAAGGGAAGTCAAAGAGAGAAATGTGAGGTAGACTAATGTGCTGAAGAACTAGACCCTGAGGAGACGAGACTTACAGGTGCAACAAGTCTCTTTTTATGAGAGGGTACCTGTGCTAAAGGCGGCGGGGGAGGCATACCTATGCCCGCTGAGAAAAAGTACAAAAGAATAGTGTGTCCAGTAAACAAGGGACCAAACCATAAAGTACAGCCGACATAAACATGAGCCAGATAGAAATACAATGAGGGATCCCATATACATGTTGTGCCTGGGATAACAGCCAAGAATTATACAATAATATCTGAGTACATGAGATACCAATACAACCCAAATGCCCCATACAAGCGGGGAAGGGCTCACAAAATCTGACTGATACATGCAAATCAAAGAGGCGCTGCAAGCAGCTAAGGTCGACATCATCAAATATATGGAGCTGCATCGAAGGCTACAATGAAGAGGTCATGTTGGCATGCGGGGGGCTACCTACAGGGCCACCCACTCATGAGGGCTGAGACATCTCACACACACCCAGGCATCACCAAGAGTTGCTGCTGCATCACTGGACGATCAAGAATACGGATCTCGATCATGCTAAAAGGAGCTAAAGTGGAGAACAATCAAGGCAAAAGGAAATGAGAGATCCCTTTGCCTGATCCGAGGCACCGAACAAGAGTGGAAGCTGGAACTAAGGTACACCGCTCTCTAGACTTGTCCTCTGGAATGAAGAAGCTAATGTCGATAGAAGGAGGTCCGTCGTAGGTGAGGCAATAAGAGATCATCAACTAAGGCACGAGAGAAAATAGTAGAGCGACTGACAGACTAAGACCAATGATGATGATGGAATGGAGGGGACTATGTAGCGAATGGACGACTTCCCTTGTTAGAGCATAAAGGGCAGGAATGACTTGGCAGCGACTGACACAATATCAGGAGGGATAGGGGACAGTGGGACTGAAGGCCATAATGTGCGACACAAGAGAGGGACCAAGCAATGAAGGATGGAGGACTATAGCGGTGTACAAAGGGACTCGGGATAGACTCCATGAAAGCGATGATGACTCATCTTGGATGCTCTAAACAAGGGCGACTCGATGGTGCTGCCACACAGTAAAGGTCCCATGGGGGACCATGAAACATGAGTATAAGATGGTATCTCATGACGAAAATTGACACGAACAAAGACAAGCATGGAGGCAAAGTGGTGCCCCAAGTACAAGTGTTGTAAGTGAAGAAATCCGGTTTTGGGGGGAGGTGAAGTGACCCTTCTTGGACAAAGTATGTCCTGGCGAGGTATCAAAGTATGAAAACAAAAAGATGCTGGCTATCTAACAGAAAATAAGATGTGCATTTCAGAAGGGAAATGCTAAGGGTAATATTTCTTAAGATAGAGTGCATTGCGAGGATTAGGAAGAGGATTGCCTTCAAAGTCCTCTAAGAGGTATGCCCCCTTACCAAGATCCTTACTGATGACATAAGGGCCTAGCCATAATGAGTTGAACTTCCCGTGACCGAGGACATCATGGGCCTGGTCATATACTAGAACAAGGTCGCCTTCGTGAAAAGTACGAGGCTTGACTTTTCGGTCATACTGAGCTTTGGTGTGTTTTTTGGCCGCTTCCATGGTTTGCAATGCAACACAACGGTCTTCGAAGGCGCGCTCAAGCATGATAAGTCATTTTTCTAGAGGTTGGGTGTAAGGGAGTAGTTCAACAGCCAGATGAAGGGAAGGGATTTCACACTCGATCAGTAAGACTGCCTCCTCTCCAAAAACGAGGTGGAAAGGAGTAAACTCGGTGGTGGTTTTAACAGAAGTTCGATAGGCCCACAAAGCAGGGAAGAGCATGAGATGCCAGTTGGTTTTGTGCTTATTCACCGTTCGTTGAAGCATGGTCTTGAGGATCTTGTTGACTGCTTCAACTTGGCCATTACCTTGGGGGTAATAGGAGGAGGAATATTGGTGCTCAAAACCCAACAGTGAGGATAGCTCACGCCTTATCTCATCTTCAAAATGTCGGCCGTGGTCAGAGACGAGTTGTTTCGGAACTCCGAATCGAGCAATAACGTGGTTAAAGAAAAAGAGGGCGGGGGTAGCAGCCATATTGTTAAATGTGGGCATAGCCTCGACCCATTTGGTGAAATAGTCAACCGCCACAATGATATACTTATGGTTACTAGCGGATGGAGGTCAACACTCCATAAAGTCGATGGCCCATTTACAAAAGGGACCAATTGTGATGACATGATGGAGGGGAGCTGGGGGAGCACGTGCCTTAGGGGCAAAATGCTGGAAATTGGGACAGTGTTTGACTGCCTCAATGCAATCACTAAAGAGGGAAGGCCAAAAATACCCAGCGCGCATGACTTTCTGGGCGGTAGCAAGACCGGAGAGGTGGCCACCGCAAGCGCCGCTATGGCAGGCATTGAGGACCTGTTTAGCTTCAGCATGTGTGAGACAACGACGAAGGAAAGTATCGATACCACGACAATAGAGGTTGTCACCGATAACAATATAGGCACAATATCTGGTTTTTGCTCCATACATCCAATAGACAAGACAAGAACAATGTTTTTTGAAAGAATTTTTGTATTAAGGGCACCTGGGAGGAAAACAAGAAGGTGTATCCAATTCTCCTCAATGGGATGGGTTCTTGGAAGTCCTCAGTGCTTCAGATCTAGAATCTCTCTCTCTCTTGTTGGTGTAGAAAACCCAGACAAAGATAGAACTCAAAGGGAGCTCACACAGCAAATAATGTAGAATGTGACCAAGTGTATAGATCCAGAGTGATATAATAGGCAACAAAAGGTGAACAATGATAGGAAAAACCCTCCTATTTATAACAAAATATTGGTTCATTCTAGATCTTGGTGCATGATTAAAATAAAATTAACCAAATCTAGATCCACCTTTTATGGAATATTTTATTATATTTGTTGGAGGGAAAAGGTATTTGACTTGGGTCAAATCCCTTTATTTGTGAATAATAAATAAATAAATGATTTATTTATCATTTTAAAGAAGTGGTTGGAGGATAATCAAATAAATAATGATTTATTTAATTATTTATGGGTGATTTAGTCATATTTAACAAGGAATATTATTTAAATAAGATTTAAATAATTGTTCCTAGAAAATAATAAGATAAAGAAAGATTTATCTAATTAATTTCTTTGTTTTGGGTTAAACATGACCAGGAAAATCAAACAAATATAGGTTTGTTTAATATTTCCTTTTGGGGTTTTCTTGTTTAGACCATAAACAACCTAATAAATGTGTTTTATTAAGTTATTTTACATAGTGAAAGAAATTTTACTTAGGGTAAAATTGGTCTTACATGGTGTACTTGGGTCCATCTAATGATAGTAGGTTAGATGACCAAAAAATGGTGTAACACATCCATAATAGAGTACATATATGAACTGAGATCTGAGGTATGAATGCATCCATCCAGCAGTAGAGATCAACAAATAGACTCAGGTATGGTCGCAGCCATCCAATCGAAAGAGTCATGTAAAAAATCATGATAAATCATAATATCCCGTAGCCTGGATCTTATCAGACAAAACCCAGGGTCTTGCACTCCATCTCGATCTGAACAAGTATAATTTCAAGCATGCGAACATGTGAGCTGAAGTCAAACATGAAAAAAAATCACCTTATTACCATCTAATGATGAAAGTTGTTAACAGGTATGAGAGAAACCACTAATTATGACAATGGCTCTCAAGGTACAACAGGTACAATCCACGGAATGTGAACAGTGATTTGGCATCTAACACCCGCAGAATCACTCAATCGAAATCCAATGATGTGGACCTATTGTAAAATGCAAATAACTTGCCATTGAGGCTTGCAGGCTCCAAGGTACTGGTAGAGAGTCTCTAGACCAACTTCCTAGATAATGAGTTGAAGTCGACAGGAAGTGACCTGGTCAAAGGAGGGTCATAATGTATCCCACATCATCGACATGGGACAGAGGAACATGATGAAATTGAATCAGGACCAACATAGAATCAGAGGGAGGTTGAAAACTGCAGAGGCAAACTTCTCTTGAACATATCAGCGACACGACTCTAGATTTGCCAGTATTTGAAATCAAGGTATCTGAGGTCATGATGATGTGGAAAAGAGCAGATGAGAGGTCAAAACATATTACCCAAACCCATGAAGGCAAGAATGATGAAATGAGATGTCCCTGACCCGACACGAATGCAGACGAGTGTCATGTTCAAGAGCGACATACTGCTGACAAAACTAAAATCTGGTTCAATTTTCCCCCACCATTTCTGGTGAGTACCCCAATTATTTTTTAAAACAAGCTTAAAGGGGATAACATATTCTTGCGTTGTAAGTTTTTCCTTCGGAAAAATCCATCCTAGTACATTTTACGAGCCCTAGGAAGGAGGAAGGAGGTGAACGTCATGGTGACAATGTCCGATGTCTTCAGGGTTTAACGAGTCTAACAAAGAGAGAACTCGACATCTTTTCATGTTTAGAGAGTTTGAAAAGAAGCGGAAAATAAAACCCCAGCATGTCCCTTTTCATAAATAGTCTCTCAGATCAGAAAATGTAGAAAACAATATTTGAAAGAACCTCTTAGTCACGATAGGCTAAGGTATTCCTTTTTCGTAAATAATCTATCCCAGCCTGAAAAAAGGGTAAACATATACTGGGTAGATATCGTTTCGCAAACATTTAATGAGTTCAAAATGACAAGAGTCTCATCAATATTTTTAGTTTTAGAGAGTCAGAAAAGAGCTGAAAGATGACTCCAGTAGTGACCTTTTCATGTTTTTACCGAGTCCGAAAAAGTATAAAATACAACTCATTATTTCATCGCTATCTCATTAAAAACCTGTCAGTGCACAAGAGACAAACATAAAACCCATTTCTCGAAATAACATAACATAATAATCGAAAAACATGTCTTAAAACCTAATTAGGGTTCTGAAAAGTCATAAAATGCCAAAAATGGTAAAAAAAATTACTTTTCATTTTTACCTCTTGTGGAACAATAGTTACCCATTTTACACTGCGATTTTGCGGCGACGATAGCGGGAAATCCGGCAAACCAATCTTCAATCCGTCAGTTCCAGGTAAGAGATGACATCCTTCCCCACATTTTAAATCTTCTTTTATTACTTTCAACCTTCAGTTTTAATTTCTGAGGGGGAAATTTTGAAAACTAGGGCACGGCGGTCAGCGCAAGTTTCGGGCATGGACTCGCATCAACTACCTGATTTCCTGAACGAAGGCGCGCCCATTGGCGCGAATGTTTCCCAAACAGTCGCGCCAACCACGCAACATTTTTTTAAACTCAAAATGCAAGCTTTATGAGCCTAAATTTCACAAATTTCATCTTTTTATTTGGCTAATAATGTCCATATGAACATGTTTTCAAGTAAAAAGTAGCAAAATGGTGATCGAGTGGAAGGAAAGGGAACACAGTGAAGAAGATGAGCTAGCCATGGATAATGAGAGATGCATGGAAGCTCTGAGAGACTGTGGACTAAAAAAGTTCTTCATGACACTGTGCCTCAGAGCTCAACAAGAGCTGTTGCAATACTTGATCAGTATCTGAGACTAGGATCAGGAAAAATTCATTCTTCGAGATCAAGAACTCGAGATCGATGTTTCAAACATCTATTTCATAACAGGATTGTCGTGGAGGGGAGTAGCACCAATCTTGACTGGTACCCGACCTACCATGGAGGACATGAGCATGGTAATAGACAGGGTATGTCTAGGGGCATGGAAAGGATCAAAAAGTTGGAAGGTGTACATCCAGACTATCTCGGATTTAGAATTGAAGGTAGTGCTACACACAATCACACAAACTGCGCGATCACAAGCACCGGACGAAGCAACAAAAACACAGCTACTTCTTGTTGTAGACTGCTTGACAACGACCATCTACAACTAGGCATAGGTAGCAACAATCAATATAAAACGTCAGCTAACAAAGTGCAAGAAGACCAAATTGAAACAGTTTGGTTATGGGTATATCTTGGTATCGTTCTTCCTGGAAGGACTACCAATATTTCAGTGTCGGGAGGTGATAGACCCGACACCACCAACACTGGAACCATGGATGGCCTGATGGGCAACACTGATGCCAAGATCAAGGGGCGGTCAACAGATGTCCTGGAGACTGGAATTCTTCGATTGGCTCCGCTGACAGTTGATTGTCATGGAGGACTAGCCCTACTCTGGCACAGATTTCACTGGTGATCCAAACCTCCCACTCCTGGAAGGAGAGGATTGGGATGAAGTACTTGGTAAGACTCATTTTTTATTTTAATGAGTATTATGATTTGTTTTTGTATGTATGTCCTGACAATTAATCCATGCATTATGCATATGTAGGCCCAGAGAGACCTGCAGAGATGTCTCTGATAGCAAGGTGAATCACTCGCGATTTTGATGTTTCCCCTTAGGGTGAGGAGGAGGAGATCGTGCACTACTTGGAGGGAATTGCCCGTGGGGTCCCAAAATATGCGTGATTTGACGATGTTCCTCATGCGTATCAAAGACACATTGTGGGGGTGTCAAACAGAGTTCACCGCTTGCTGAGGTGGATTTTCTGAGTAGTGACATGCTATCACGATCATCATGTCGATTAGACACCTAGGATTTATTTCTGCATATTTTTGAGAGACATGATGTCTCAAGATGTAACAGAAACACACATATTTTTTGAAACTTATGGTGCACATTGATGCAAACATTCGATATATATATATATATATATATATATATATATATATATATATATATATATATATATATATATATATATATATATATATATATATATATATATATACATCTATTTTCATATTTGATATGAGTCACTCATGTGATGATGATTTTACATATTACACAAATGTCTATCCAATAAAATGTTAGCCACTGTATCAGTTAATGCATTCATTTCTCTAGGAATATGTTGATATGTGATATAATCAAAATGTCTTTGAAGCAAATGAACACGTAAATACAATCTTAAAATGTGAGGGTTTCTAACTGAATAATGCCCATTACATTGAAGAACAGAAAGTTGCGAGTCTCGATTTACAACCAATGCAAAAATGCCGAGGGTAATCACCTCAGTTAACAATTCAATGACAACAATATATTCAGCGACATTGTTTGTAGTTTTTCCTAGACAAATACCTTGCAGGTCTACCAACTCACCAGCAGGATCATAAATCACCCAGGCTGCCGAAGACAAGTTCCGCGTACTGCGGGAAGCACCATCCGCGAAGCTGACATAGGGGGTAACAGACATCTGCACAATAAGCAACGACCCAATAAGTAGGAAAACACTAGCAAAACACACCAAGCCAAAAATGTACAAAATGAAAAAAACACCTATGTACACAAAACATGCACGAATTACTCATGCATAGTACTTTTTGAGATACAACCCATTTCTAGGCTGATCTAAAGGATGACCTTCATAATCAGTGAGCTCATAGGCCCCATTCTTCAAAACGCATTTAACAATGTAAGGCCCATGCCGCATGAGTTGAAATTTTCTTGCCCCCAACTTATCATGAGCTTGGTCATATAGGATGACGAGGAGTCCTTCTACAAAGGAGCGAGGGGAAACCGACTGGTCAAAATGGGCTTTAACCCACTTTTTCTGTGCCTCGATAACCAAAGCAGCAAAGAAGCGAGTTTCATCCAGCCTTTCTAAGTAAAGAAGACGCTCTTATTTAGGTGAATTGTTGGGCAGTAATTCAATAGCCAACTTGAGCGAAGGTATTTCACACTCAATCAAAAGGGTAGCTTCCAGACCATAAACAAGCTGGAATGGAGTGAATCTGGTCACATCCTTAACTGAGGTTCAGTATGCACAGAGAGCTGAAAATAACATGAGATGCCAATTGGATTTGTGTATCCCAATCGTACGTTGAAGCATGGTGACAAGAACTTTGTTCACAGCTTCAACCTGGCCATTGGCCTGAGGATAGTATGACGTTGAGCTTTCATGACGCAAGCCCAACATGGAAGTCAACTCTGCCACCACATAATGCAAAAAATGGAAACCATGATCGGTAACGATGGGTTGAGGGACACCAAACCTAGAAATGATGTGATTGAATATGAAATGAGTGGTTGTCTTACAGTCGGCGACAAGTGTAGGCATTGCTTCGGCCCATTTGGTGAAGTAGTTAATGGCTATGATAATATAAGCATGCCCCCCAACCGAGTGACGGTTACACGTCATAAAATTGATTCCCCACTTTGCAAAGGGACCCACGGTAATGACAGGGTGGAGATGTGCAGGTGGCCTACGCATATTGCGTTTGTAGATCTGGCAATCATGACATTTTCGGACAGCAAAAATGTAGTCCTTAAAGATAGAGGGCCAGAAATACCCAGAACGAAGAATATTTTGTGTAATGGAATAACCAGACATGTGACCACCACAGACGCCACAGTGACAATCATTCAGAACTTTCTCAACCTCCTCGAGAGTCAAACACCGGTGGAGAATGGAATCTACTCCGATGCAGTAGAGTGTATCTCCAACAATATGATAAGGTTGCGATTGATGGCAGATGCGTCAGTGAGCATCCTTCGTCAACTCAGATCTAAAAGTGGAAGTCTGAATATATACGATGATTTCACCATACCAAGGATCGAGGGTGCTAATCAGAAAAAGTGTATCGTCTGGAATGCATTCTTCAGAACCAGACGGAGTGGATTCAGAGGGAAGGGAGCAGATCAAATCGGCTAAGACAAGTGATTTATTTGAATTGGCAGTAGTAAACATGAAATCGAACTCTTGGAGGATAACAATCCACTTTGATTATTTTCCCCACAGCAATTGTCGAGACAATATATAGCTCATGGGGTTGCATTCTGAAATCACAGTCATAGTACACAATAGAATATAATGACGAAAACTTTGAACCACTTGAACCACAGATAACGCTAACTTCTCAACATGAGAATAGTGTGTTTCTGTATCGAGAAGGTTACGAGAGAGGTAATAAATAACATGCTCATCATTGTCATCATCGTCTTGAACCAAAAACACGGTAATCATGCTGAAAGTCGCAGCTAAATAGAGGGAAAATTTGCGATGATAGTTTGGAGGATGAAACAGAGGAGCGTTGACAAGCAAAGTCTTCAAATCATCAAAATACTTATAGGCAATCTCATCCCAAAGGAAAGGGACACCCTTCTTTAGTAATCGCATGAATCCTTTAGCTACTTTGGCATATTTAGGTATAAAACAGCGTAAAAAAATAGCCTTCCCCTACAGAGTCTGTAGCTGATGTAATGAAGATGGAGAGGGGAGATTAATAATAGCCTCGAATTTGAGCGGATCAAGGTGAATCCCATGTTTGGACATGATAAACCCTAAGAGTCTACCCGAATCAACGCAAAAGATGCATTTGTGCGGATTTAACTGGATATTGTAGCGTCGACAACGAAGAAAGATCTGATGAAGATGGTCAGGATGGTCCTTACGTTTAGTTAAATGAGTCGGAAGGTCATCCAGATAAGGCTGAACGATGTCCTTAATATCATGAAAATCTTATGACATCGCCCTCTAAAACGCGGCCCCAACATTCTTCAAACCGAAAGGAAGCTTTTTCTACACAAAAGTACCCCAAGGACAGATAAAAGCAGTTTTATGCTGATCATTCGGGAGAATGTTAATCTGGTTATAGCCAGAAAATTAGTCCATGAGGGAAAAGAGCTCACTCCCAGCACAATCATCAATGATCTGATCAATAAAGGGAGTAGGATAATTATCCTTGGGACATGCCCGATTGATGTCACGATAATCAACACAGACTCGAATGGTACCCTATTTCTTATCCACAGGGACAATGTTGGACACCCATTCTGTCAAGGGAATCGAGTAGATGAAACCAGCGTTGAGAAGTTTTTCAACTTCACTTTTAATGGTGGCAGCTTTCCGAGGGTGCACAGGATGAAGGCACTGACGAACAGGCTTTGAACCAGGGTAGGTAGGAATCTCATGCACCTCGATACTGTGATCAATGCCAGGAATTTCTTTGTATAACCATCCAAAGACGTCACGAAACTCACGGAAAAGGCTAGTATAAACCTGAACTTCATTTGAAGAATAGGTGACCCCGAAATGGATGTTCTTGACAATTCCCGATTTGACAGAAATGTCAATAGGCATTGGTTGGGTAATGTTACTCAAGTTACCCTCTATAAAAACTTCATGTGTCAGAATAGGCGTTTGAAGCGGAGGAGAAGGAACCTGAGATCCAAACCTCTCAAGACATGTAGATATGGCTCCGAGGCCGGGCATGAACGTGAAACGATGATGACCATCATCCCATGGTAAATCCTTGAGAGACATAGTTTCCATGATGGCTTCATCAGAGGGAAATATCTCCTTCAAGGGGTCAGACGAATCTGAATCATCGAGCCAAGGGGATTGAGAATAAGCATCGAGAGACACGCTTAAAGGATCATGATTATAAGATGGAGGTTCTGAAGCCATGATGAGTTCATAATATTCAATCTCGATCGGACTCAACGACATCGAATCTCTGAAAGAAATGATCTGTTCAGGAAAAGGGATGATCCATGTGTCATCAAACCATGAGATCATATTGATCTGAATAGTGTTTCGTGGAGGAAAGGGAAAATACCCATGAGGGTAGGATATTTGAAGGGACCCAGCCCAACACTCTCGTAGGGAGTAGGAATATGATCCACATATGGAACGTTGTTCTAGGAAGAAGAGGTGAAGAATGACAATTGATCAACAGTAACAATCTTTCCTTCGTGCGGGAATTTTAGGACACGAAAGAGAGTGGAAGAAATGCACAGCATGGCATGAGTCCAACTATGACCGAGGAGAAGATTGTAATTGAGCTTGGTATCAACTACTTCTACCTCGACATTGAATGTCTTCCCTTTCAAGGTAATCGGTAAACTAGCGAGAACACCCAAAGGTTTTAATTCCCTTCCATCAAATGCTTCAAGGGAATTTGGTGATGAGTTCAAGTCTGGAGAACCAATGGCTTTCCAACAAGAAGATGACATGATGCACGTAGATGCACCTTCGTCCACAACTGCTCGATGGATATTGAGACAATTAATGACAACTTGTATAATGAGTGCAATCTAGTGTGGGAGTCATGGAACAAAATTCTCTAAATCGAAAACGAGAAGGCTAGTATCAGCAAGATCAACCCACCAATCGCAGATAATAAAGCCTTTCGTTGAGACGGACAACTCTGAAGTATTTCTAGTGCAGACATTGCAGATGGTGCGTGAGCCAAATCCTCAGCAATACTGTAATGTTGAGTAGCACGGGTGTTTGGATTGTAAGAATACTTGCGGAGTACACCTTTGGAAGGTGGTCATACAACGGGCTCAGTACTGGGCCTTTCAATCTAAAGAGGGCCAGAAGCAGGCGGAGGAGGAGGACCATCAATGATCTCTTTCCCTGCTGCCTGACACGATTCGGTATAATATTTCGATCGAGTAGCAATAGAAATGGCTGCAGAACCGTTCATCATGAACACCTGAGAGCCAAATGTGGCAGAGGAATGAGGTTGCTCTACCATCTGGGTCTGCTGAGATGGAAAAGTTTCTTTAAGAATAGTTGTAGTTCCCTAGGTGCCTTTGAGAAATCTACTTACATCGGCCCATCGATGGCAGTCCTTAGTGTAGTGCTCTTCATCATAAATCAAACAAGGGTACTTTGGCTTGCGATGTGAACCATCATTAGCACGAGGTTTTGAATAATCTGCTTTCAGGGTATCGGCTTTGGCCTTACCTTTAACCTTCTTTTCCCCCTTGAAAGTTTTATCCACCAAATTGGCTTGAACGAAATTGACTTTCGAGGTTTTACTAGGATTCAAGGTGGACTAAGAAGCAGCATCATTGGAAGGATTCGACTTTTGCTTCCCAGGATTTGAAGGAGAAGAGTTACGAGAAGTATGAGACACAAAACCAATAATACCATCAACGGATGGGGTTTTGGTGCTTTAGAAGTTCCAAGTCGAGGGGCATCAGGAAAGATATCATACAGTGTGCCAGAATGAGAGTACACAAGATCAAGGTACTGGGCACAGGAAATGGTCTGTTCCTCGGTTACACATGCTCCCATAGCTATGTCTTTCGCAATATGATTGACAAAGGAGGTAGTGAACTAATCAGTTAGAAGCTGATCAGGAATATCAAACTTGATCAAGCGGCAACAACGCCTCCATTCATAAATATGATCCAAGATGTGAGTAGCTCAATCCTGTTTCAAGGATGTAAGGAGATGTGTCTCGGTCTCATAACGAACTGGTAACTGAAAATGCATGAGGAATTCCATGGCGAGAGAGTTGAAGTCTTTAAAAATGCCAAGAGAAAGCTCGACGTACCACTTTGCAGTGGCAGTAGTAAGATTCCATTGGAAAAGATGGAGTCAGACGAAATCGTCAACCCAAGAGTTAGAGGAACACCACAAGTGGTAAGTCATAACATGCGCTTGGGGGTCTTCTCCAGAATTGCCCTCAAACTTAGGACAATCACCAGGAATCTTGGTCGGAACTGGAGGCCAATACAGGTTATGAAGAATCAGATCATTCGTAAGCTTTGACACATTAGGTAGTTCCAATGTAGTGAGAAATGGTAATTGAGGATTAAAAGGAATTGGAGGTCTCTGATAAGGACCCATCCTAAAATTCCACCCAGTCTGCGAGAAACTCTACCCGCATATGTTTTTTCCTGGAGGATTCTGACCATAGGGGTTATAAGCCTAATAATTTTTCTGATACTGGGGTTGAGGACCAGGATACTAATTCTTGGCATACCATTGAGTTCCTTGCTGAGCAATGTATGGATTTTTTTGCGGAATGTAATCATGGCCTTGAGGTTGATTATACACCAACTGAGATTGATTTTTAGGGTAATAATTGAAACCTTGGGGTGCACTATATACCAGTTGATATTGAACTTGGGTGTAATAAGTGCCTTGGGGTTGAGCAGGTGGACCCTGTTGAGCAGGTTGAGCGGACTGCTGAACAAGTGGACCCTGTTGAGCAGGAGGACCATGCTAAGTTGGATAAACAAGCTGAACCGGCTACTGAGCAGGTTGAATAGGTTGAACCAGCTACTGAGCTAGTTGGGCAGCTTGAATCGACTGCTCATGTTGGGCAGGTTGCCCCTGCGAAGCAGGTTGGCCTAGATACTGAGGGCCACCAGGTTTCCCTTGTGGAAGAGGTTGGCCCGATGGTGGAGATGGAATAGGTTGTCCCTCATAACTAGGTTGACCTGGAGCAGGAATGTAGGGTTGTCCTTGTTGCACAAAGTTTTGGCCATACGGAACATACAACTGTTGCTGTTGTACAAGAGGTTGTCCCTATGGTGGGTACATTTTCCCCCTAGCAAGATAAGACGTTCCTGGTTGAGGCTGCTTGAAGGACCATAGGGTTGTCCTTGTTGGACCGAAGGTTGACCTTGTAGACCGTAAGGTTTTCCCTGAGGACCAAAGGGTTTTCCTCGCTAGGCTAAAGGTTGTCCCTATAAGGGTTGTCCTTGTGAGCCTGAGGGTTGTCCCTGTAACACGTGTCCTTGATGAGAAACAGTCTGATAAGGATTTGCCAGAGGCAAATAGACAGCCTTATTGGGATCGAAAGGAATTAAATAGACGGGGTTACTGAAAGCATCATAGTGATGGGGAGGACTAACAGGAGCTTGGGGCTACTGAGAACCCTCAGAGTTCTGTTGCTGAACAACCAAAAAATACTCTTCAAAAGTAATACCACCAGGAATCATAGGGACAATTGAATTCATACTAGAAACAGACGTAGCCTCAGGAGAAAGAGCATCCCGATAAGGAGCATATCATCGGTGAATGTCCAAAATGTGCTCATCAAAAGTGTAAGTAGAAACCATAAGGGTAGTCGTAGCCACACCAGCAGGTGCAGTCTTTAGAGCGCGATCTTGTGATCTGCTTGGAACCTAATTGACAAGCCACGTTGGATTAAGAAAGATAGACCTGCGAGTGTGAAAATATCCCGACGACTGAGTCGTAACAACCAGTGTATACGAAGCCACACAGATGGTAGGTTGGACTAGGAAAAACGTAATAGTGACTGACGAACTCATTGTCGAAGGTGACAGTCCCAACGAAGGGAGGACTGAACTCCTTGGGGGAGTTGATGTACTGGATTGTGCTATGGATGCAACACTAGACATAATCTAACTCAAATTCCAATAACTGGGTGGAAGTGACACTGATTGTGGAGAATATTGACCAAAAAAATGCGGGAGATCTTCCGGAAAAAGTTGATATTCCCCTGTAGAAACAAGCATTTATTCACTGCCAACAGGACTCGAAGAATCCATATTTGACAAAGCCGTAATATTGTCAAAAAGACGATGAGGAATAGGAGGTATAGAAGCAGCTATAAATGGTGATCCCAAAGTAAGAGGAGGAAATTCTTTCTCGTCCCCAAAACAGACCAAGCACCTAGAGGGGGCCAATTGAACTCAACTGACTTTTCAAGAGGAGATCGGGTAGTAAGAGGTAAGACAGTCAGGATAATAGGCTTCGAAAACTCGGTAGACCTATTGGACTGAGGGGTTTTGTAAGAAACGTCAGGAAAGGAACTACCACTAGGAGGCAGTGAACAAGACGACGAAACTGGTGGTTCTGCCACTGTGACCGTATTTCAAAACAGAAAGGAAAAATAGATAATAAAACGAAGGCTTCAAGATCAAATTCTAAGGAAAAACAAAACAAGCCAAGTAACAAACTTTTAATGGGCATGTGATCGTGGGTAATTAATTTTACAACATTGAAACCCGAATTTGATGTTTCATGTTTTAAGAGTCGAGAAACAGACAAAAGATGACTCTAGTCACTTTCAATTTTAAACGAGCGTGAAAGGACAAGTGTTCAATGATCTCTTCTCTTTTTAAGGAGTCACGAAAAGATCGAAATGACTACTCAAGTAATATAAGAAAGAGGGTGTACCAAGTTTTTGTGAACTGCCTTATACACCTCGGTGATCAAATGAAAGAAAAATTACCAAGGACTTAATGTACGTGTAGGTATTCTCCCTGAATGCTTTGTTCGGTGTATCACGGTTATAGGGCAGCATACTCGGCTTCCTATGGATAAAGGATTTGAACCTAATGGGGTCTCCCTTTATATACTCAATCGTATGGGGAGCACAAGTCCATACTAGCACTATCTAAAGCCAGAAGGTGAATGACAACTACTAGGTTTTAAGACCCTGGAACACATCTCTAGCCTAGACCACTAAAATATTTGTGTTAGGTTCCAATGTTTCGTTAGGTTAATTGAATTTATTTTATGAGTTATCCTGAATTAGTGTTTCAATTTCAAGGCCTTACCAAATTTTGATCTCAAATTTCCTAAATGAAAACTATATGAAAATGAACACCATTTTCCATTCGATGAATGCTAATTAAGAGAAGGATAGAGCTCTTTCAGAAAATAACAATCAAATGAAATCACATGAATAAATCCACTAATGCATCTAATACAATCAAGCGAAAAACGAAAAACTCTTTCCTAGTTATGAGGCACTAGTTATGCAAAAGAAATTTTCCTTTTTCATTCAAACGAAAGAACACAATTTTTTTTATTTTTTCAATGAAATGAAGCACACAATGCACTAATTAAATGAAAAAAATAAAACAAGCACTAATTCAAGGATTGCGAATGTAAAGAGCTAAATCGAATGATTCGATGAAAGCAACACAAACACAAAAATGCACTCAAACCAATGAAGCACTCTTCCAAACAAAGAGAAAGCTTTCGAAATGATCCAAGTGAGTAATGTGATCTATTCTCAGAGTGGTGGGAAGAAGAATAAAATGAAAATCAAAATTATCATTCAACCAAAAAAAACGTTCAAAGGATCAAGAAATACTTCAACGTAATTGATCAAAGGATAAGACCGACAAGAATAAAAAAACTTGACCTCCAATTAGAAGGCTCAGTGAGTTAAGACACTCAGAAACCCTAAGGCCATAAACTGCACTGATAAGAAAATGGACGAACAACTAAGAAGAGAAAGCTTATGACAGTCAAAACAATCCCAAGAAAACAATTACAAATCAGAAAACCACACAAAGCCAAGTAGAATTGACCAAAAACTTCAAAAGAGAGGTTAAACCAAACCCTATAGGATTTGGCACGACTGTAAGGCTGTAATCCGCACCAAACAGGGCTTGGTGCTACTGCATCATAAGCAAAATGCGCCAATTGGTGTGACTATTCAATCAAAAAGCATGCCAAGCTAGATATCTATGGGAGAATGGGAAAACCAATGAATAGAGGTCAATCTTGACACTCTAGAGTTGAGTAAGAAGACTCTAAACAATCAAACAAGCCAGAAAAGACAGAAAATCAGGAAAACGACCGAAGTTGAATTGACAAGGGAAGAAAGACAAACTCACATTGATCCCCAATGAAGTCGCCAATTTGTTATGAAGGTAAATCCTCTCTGCGGATAAAGATGATCCCTCTAGCCATAGAGTGGGTCTAGTAACAAAGAGAAAATCTAGAGTGTAGGTTCCTAATTAATGAATGAAACTGAGGACGTAGATCAACCTACATGGAGTCCAACACTGTTGTCGTGGCTATTGTAGTGGTGGCCTCTTGATTCCTGTCTTGGTGGGCCACGATCCTTCCGCAGTGATGCTTGGATACCCGCACTAAGATCAAAAAACAAGAGCAGCATACGAAACAAAAATCTCATACATAACTACTAACCAGCCAAGGAGAGTTAAGCATATTGCATCAAATAAAACACATCAATGCAAAATGGGAACCAGACAATAGTTATGCATATGTATTGATAGACGAAAGAGTTACAACCAAGCCTTGTCGTCGCAACCTATTTCAACAGGGTTCAGTCAAATCACGTCTCAATTAATGTTAGGGAATTCGAACGGGATGAAGACACAAGCCTGAGCTCTCTCAATAGGGGTCTCTTCCGTTCTATTTTTTTCTAGCAAAGTGAATAGAAATCTCTTCATCATTTCTACAACAATATGTTCAGTTCAAATAGCACATCAATGGTAGATGGATATATTTATAGAGGGAGAGGAGGAGGTTGGGATCCCTACTATGGTGGAAGGGAGGCCTTATATCTTGGGAGGCTTCCCCAAAAGGTGGAAACAAGAGGCCAAAGGAGGAAGGTCATGGTTATTCAGTCGAACCGCTCCCTATGACTCACCCAAGAAGGTTTTATGATGGAAAATTCACCTCTATTTTAAAAAAAAAATCCATAAACATATTGGTGTGGGTAGCTAATTGAGACAGAGCGCCAGCTGGCACAAGGGCTAATGTTAATCTTCCTCATTAGCACGAGGGCATAACGGGGTACTAGCGCCAAGGAAAAAACAGGTGTTTCTGATGGTCTGTTTAGGAAAGTGTCAACAGAAGGAATTTTGTACTCATGGAAAGGGATGCAATGATGGTCTTTGCAAGGAATGACACTTTATTTTGGTCATAGAAATGAGCCTCCAATGTTTGGGATGGGAATTGCAGGGATAGTGAAAAAATGTTGTGTAACAACTCCCAATCTTGTCATTGCTAAATCTACTCCTAGTATGATGCCTCGCCACCTCGGAAGGTCCTACAATTGGCTCCAACATGCTTTTCACTAATCTCATCCAATATGGTCACTGCTTGACCCAACAATTCTCCCAAACACAATTTTGTTGCACCTTGTTGCACTTGCTGATTATTGCACCACTGGTTAGGGCACACCTACCAGCCCTTAACCTCCACACATTTCAGTAGTACAAGCTTTAATTAAGGCTTTGGTCCACCTAGGAGAGACCCTCCAACAGCACATTTTCCTTTTTCCTTACTTAACCACTTCAAAGCAACATAGAAAGAACCTCAAGTTGTTGGCTAGGGCCTGCGGCCTAGCTCAATAACTTTTTGTAGCCTTCAGTCTCCTCAACATGCCCAAAAAAATACCATTAACAGTTGCATTCTCCTCTATATCTCCTCGCCCTTGTTGTATGCACCTCACTACACTAATCCAAACCTAAGACGAATCCCTACATGGATCTTCTAGCCTAGAACCAACCCTTGTCAACGTTCTAACTACAACCCTTGTCTATGCTATCTAAGGTAAATTCCTCCACGCAGAAGCTTCTCCTCTTTTTTGCAAATTCTATGCTATACAAATGTACCCAAACAACCCTTAACACAATCCCTTGAATAACCCTTCAATCCACACACATTTACCTTTATAACTGCATCCCAATCATAGAAGTTTCATCACTAATCTAATAGCTCTCCACACTTTCATATGCTACATTGTTACGACCTTAGCTTCTTCTCTCTACCGAGTTTCTTTAGAAGATGTGTTGAAGATTTTGGATTACTTAAATAAGGATCAAATACCTATTATTTATAGCCTTTAAGGCCTCCATGAATTCATTTGAAGAGAGCCATATATTGGCACCCTTTTACACCAAGCCTACATGACTTGGCAACCAATAATTACATAGTCAACTTAAAAAATTCATCTCTCTAACGACATCTCATATTTGGACAAATCATGATACATTGGAATTGTATCACCGATCATTATCATCCTCATCCATCACATGTCATGTATTCATCAAGATTTTGGCCCAAATCATGATCAGTGTAAAACCCCTCACTTGGGTTCCAAGCCCACAAGCTTCCCTTGTGGTGCTTAGCCCTCCAAACCCTGTACCCTTGGGCTTGGAGTACCTCCTAAGCTATACAAATCAACAAAAGTAAGATCTAAGAGCCCAATATGCTAGGTTGGACCACTTTCTTTGTTAATTTTTGGAAACTACGTCCAAACGCCATGTTGCACTGCTCATATGACGATGGTCAGATTTTTGTTAGATTCCTCTTTCAGAGAGGTGCAAGATTGATCTAAAGATCATCTTGATTGGATGAGCAGAAAATTGATTTTGAGTTTATTTTCCACATTTGCAAGGTCGGCCAGATCTATCCCACATGCCTAAGACATGTGTCACACACCCTCATTGAGGAATATAAATTGGAGAGAATAGGAGGTCATTTTCTCATAATTTCATCACATATTCTCTCTTTGTGATATGATTGGTTCGATAGCCTTTGGAGGCCTTTTTCTTCTCACACATGTGGAGCGAAGCTGCTATTTTCTACGCTGATGTTTTTAGGGCTTGTTGTTTTTTTCTGAGATGATCTGTTTAGGGCTTGATGTTGTTTTCTACGTTGATCTGTTTAGCGCTTGCTACTGTTTTCTGCACTGATATGTTTAGGGCTTGCTGCTATTTTATGTGTTAATCTATTTAGGGCTTTTCTGTAGCATATTTGACTGTGGTCAACCCCTTGTAGGTTTACCTCAATCTCCTGCAAAAATTCTAATTTTAAGCTTCCCTACAGCTGGGCACTAAAATCGAGGAATTGCGGGTTGTTTGACTGAAAACCTAGTTTGCTGCGTTGACTTTTCTGAAGGTGCTTGCGTTGACTATTCTGCGTTGTCACTGGTTTGAATTACGTTGACTTGTGATGAGCTATCTTTGAGGGTTTTGGGTGTGACACATGAAAGTGTTGGCTCACTGAGAAAGACTTTGTTGGTTGAAGCATCCTGCTAACTGCCGTAACACAACAATATCTCATATCTTTGATAGACATAAGGAATTGTAAATATGATATATATTTGGCTTATCTTATATTGATCTATTATTGTGTTCTATCAACATTTTATTTTCAAGTTTATGTGATTTCTATCTTGTATTGGGCCTATGAAATATTGATGTAAAAGTGCATCAAGCATAGAACACCATTGTTATCTAAATTTAATATGGTATCAGAGCTGAGGTGAAGACAAAGTCGAAGAGTCCAAGTTGGTGTTAGAAGCTATCTCTGAAGGAAAAAATGCTATCAAGGATAAATAGCCTCCTCAACCTACAAGGGTTTCCACTAGGGGAATTTTGAGGTCTAAAATGGGTCTCCTAAGGAAATTATAAAATAACAGTGGAAATAATAAAATAATATTTGATTACATCATCAAATGTTAGAGGGATAAAAGGAAAAAATACTTTTTCAACTCGTATCTTCAACTTATCTCCCAAAATTTTTAATCACATTTCGAGCGGGAGTACTCATTGAATGCAAAATTTAATTCCTCATCAAAGGAGTACTCACTGGATGCAAAATTTAATTCCTCATCAAAGGAGTACCCATGTTGCATACTTTTGATGGACCCTGCTACACAAAAAATGAGAAATACATGAAAAACGTGATTGCAATCACATTTTCAATGTATTTCTCATTTTTCGTGTAGCATGGCTCATCAAAATTATGCAACATGGGTACTCCTTGGATGAGCAATTAAATTTTGCATCCAACGAGTACTCCCGCTCGAAATTTGAGTAAAAAATTTGGGAGATAAGTTGAAAATACTGGTTGAAAAAGTAGTTTTATTATTTTATTATTTTTTAATATTTTTACCCTTTTACTTAAAAATGGTGAATCATCCCCCATGGTGGACATCATCATCTTGAATCCTATTGGTTCTTATAAAGTTTATTTTGGTTGTACATTTTTCTTAGGAGGCCCATTTTAGACCTCAAAATTCCCCTAATGAAGACTGATGATAAATTGATTGATAAGTTTGATTGTCATGCATGGAAGATGTCCTTGGATTTGGCACTAGAAGATCAAGATGTCATGGACTATGTACAGAGGAATATTCAAGAGCCTCCATCAAATGCAATTTTTGCCACGAAAATAAAGAATAGAAAAGGGGAAATCAAAGCAAAGATGATTATCCAGGATTCTATTCATAAGCACTTGGTTGCTTACATTTATGAGCTGAAGACATCTAAGGAGATGTATAATAAGTTGGTGAGCATGTTCAGGGCTAGCAATGCTAACCAAATCCTCTTCTTCAAGAATCAATTGAAGAATATCAAGATGGATGAGGATGAATCTATTCAATTCTATTTTATGATGCTCACTGAAATCAGGAATAACATCCTAGATATTGGGGAAGCAATATTTGATCGAGAGATGGTTCTTATTGCACTTGGAGGTCTCCGCCGTGATTGGCATGTATTCAATACCACTATTCTCAATAATAATGTGATTCCTAATTTTGATGAAATATTAACGAGATGCACTCAAGAGGAAACAAGAATGACGGAGTATGCCTTTAATGGTAATGGAAGTGACCCTACTTCCTTTGTCGCTAATGCAAAGAAGAAGAACCATGGTGGCCCGAGAAATCAAAACCATGGTAGAGTGGGGCCCAAGGAAGGAAGGAAATATGTTACACTTGTAACAAGACTGGTCACTATGCAAGAGAGTGCCATAATAGAAGGGACTCTCCCATAGATGATGACAAGGACAACTCGAGAAGGAATGGCAAGAAAAACAGGTTTGAAGGAAAGAGGAAGGCTCCCTCTGATTGTAGTGGAAATGGGAAATATTTCAATAGGTTAATAAATTCCAGGTACGATGAGCCTAAAGTTGTTGATAATAAGATAAATGATTTTATTCTTGTGTCTTCCCTCTCTGTTGCATCTCCACCTGACACCCTGGATGTCTGGTTAATTGATAGTGGTGCTTCAAGGCACCTCACTGGGTATAAATAAGCCATTTTTGATTTGGTTGAGAAGGATACCAATCTGGAAATTATCCTTGGAGATAATGCCACATATCCCGTGAAAGCGACAGGGACTGTGACCCTCCTTTTATCTCAAGGTCAAGTCATTCGATTACAAGATGTGTTGTATGTACCTGAGTTGAAGAAGAACCTTGTGTCCATTTCATCAATGGAAGGCAAAGGGTTCAAGGTGGCATTCGTTGATGGAAAGGTACTTATCTGGAAGAAGAAATTCAAGGAATCTCTTTCTATTGGTTTTAGAGTTGATACAATCTACCAGGTTGGGGGAAGTCCATTAGGGGCTATGACATGTGATAAAACTGTTCAAATAGAGTTATGGCACTAGAGGTTTTCACACCTTCATTACAGAGCCCTTCCCGAAGCAAGGAAGGTGGTGACAGGGATGCTTGAATTTAGAGATGATCATGAAGGTATATGTTAGGGTTGTGCCGAAGGGAATCATACAAGGGACCATTCCCCTCAAGTGTCACAAAGATAACTGAAATATTTCAGTTTATACATTATAATTTATCTGGTATGCTTCCTGTGACATCCATGGGAGGATTTTCCTATTACATGAATTTTACAGATGACTTCTCCCGCAAGACCTGGATATATTTTTTGAAGAAGAAGGATGAAGCATTCAAATGGTTCCATACTGTTAGAAAATTATATATTATGGAGCAATGCAACACATAAAATATGCAGAAAAATACAAGCACACAAAACACATAAAACCAGAGAGACACAGATATACGTGGTTCACCCAGTTTGGGCTACGTCCACCCCGAACAGCCAGTCCTTCCTTTCTATTATCCAGCAAAAATGAAGAGACAAAACCTATAGCATATTTTCTGTAATATCCTCTGTTCTCTCTCACAGTCTCCCTCTCTATTTCTCGCTTCGAAAATACACACGTAATAATACATAGCCGCAATACAATGCCCTCATAAAAGCGATGGGTTGCCTTCTAGGGCAAAAAACCCTAATCTAAACATAACTTCTACTGTCAGATCATTTGCCTAATGAACGACCCAGATTGACTATATATTACTATACTTTTACAAGGAAATTTTACATCTGTTTTTAGCTCCGAGGGCGCTGCCTCGAAAACCCCCACTAGGGGGGGGCTCTGAAAAGCATTGCCGCCCCCCCTAGACCCCCCACGATAGTGATTAATTACGGGCGGTGTTGCCACCCCTTTTAAGGTACAGGGGTCCAATGCTGTGATTCAAAGTAAACAAGATAATCAGGCTCCACACCCAACACATACCTTTAAGGCCTTGGTGGAAAATCAAACCGAGAAGAAAATCAATTTTTTGAGGACCGACAATGGGACCGAGTATGATTCAAATGAGTTCAATGACTTTTGTAAAGAATATGGCATTAAGAGGGAGACCACAACTACGTACACTCTTAAGCAAAATGGTGTTGCTAAAATAAATAAGCTGCGAACACTACTGTGTATGTTCAAAATAGATTTCCACATTCTGCTTTTGACTCCAAAACTCCTGAAGAAGTCTTCTCTGGTAAGAAACCTGATGTTTCTCATTTTAGAGTTTTTGGTTTTCTTTGTTTACTTTCATGTGCCGAAAGAAAAGAGAAGCAAGCTGGATGCTTCTTGAAAGAAGGGAATGTTTGTGGGCTACAATGAAAATTTGAAGGCATATAGAATCTATGTGCCTCGTGAAAGAGAAGTGGAGATATGCCACGATGTCACCTTCGATGAAGATGCTACCCTCAAGAAAGTAAGAAATCTTCCTAGCTCCAAGGAAGAAAAAGAATATGAAGAAGCATGGAAGCTGGAAGAGTGGAAATATGACCTAATGCCCAATGTTGAAGGACCTATGGATCCCATTGATCTGCCTCCTTCGAATAAGATAATACCCTCATGGCTTAGGGATACTCTCCAAGATGTCGAGAGACATATTGCCCCAAGGGGGACATTCCGTGGAAACAAGAAGCTGAAGAGATACCAAGGGTATCTAGCAGTCATGAGTGAGAGCCTGGAACATTTGAAGAAGCCATAAAGCATCAAGTTTGGAAGGATTCTATGCACGAATAATATGAGTCCATTATGAAGAATGATGTCTAGGAAGTGGTCTGGAGACCGGAGGACAAATCTGTTGTCACCTCGAAATGGCTCTATAAGATCAAGCATGGATCTGATGGAAGTGATGAAAAGTACAAAGAAATATTAGTTGCCTTAGGCTTCTCTCAAAAACAAGGCATAGATTATGATGATATATTTTCACCTGTGACCCGATATACCACCATCTAATCTATTATTGCCCTTGCTGCTACGCAAGGATGGAGTCTACATCAGATAGATGTGAAGACCACTTTTCTGCATGGATCTATAAAGGAAGAGGTGTATGTGGACCAACCTCTGGGGTTCGAAGTCCAAGATAGATACATCCATGTATGTGGGTTGAAGAAAGCCCTCTATGGGTTGAATCAAGCCCCCGGGGCTTAGTACGAGAGGATAGATAGCTACTTGATGAAGTTTGGCTTCACTCGAAGTAATGTTGATTCGAACCTTTATTTTAAGGTTGATAGGGAAAGGCCTGTCATTTTTTTTTCTATATGTATATGATCTCTTTGTGACAAGTGCTGACCCTCTCATTCATCAGTGTAAGAAGGAGCTAGTTTCTAAGTTTGAGATGAAATACCCAGGACTAATTCACTACTTCCTAGGCTTGGAGGTCTGGCAGAGTCCAGGTGAGATTTTCCTTTCTCAAGGAAAATATGTCGTGAAGCTGCTGGAGAGATTTGGTATGGTGGAATGTAAGTCTCTTTCGACACTGATGGAATTCAACTTTAAAATTTGAGTGGAAATGTTTTTGGGCCTGTGGTAGAAAATCCTACTGAGTATCGACAACTCATGGGGGGCCTGATGTTCTTAGTGAACTCCGGTCTAGACGTACATTTTGCAGTGAACACTTTGAGTCAACATATGGTTCATCCTCATCACATTCACTAGATTGGTGCCAAGAATCTGTTGAGATATCTTCGGGGCACAATCAACCATGGGCTAAGATACACTGTCAGGGGTTTGATACTCCATGGATATACTGATGATGATTGGGTTGGCAGTGTGGTGGATTGCAAGAGAACATCTGGATGTTGCTTCACCTTGGGTTCTGCTTCGATATCTTGGATGAGCAGGAAGCAGAAGTTAGTGGCTTTGAGCACTGCTGAGGCTGAATACATTGTAGCGAGTATGGTTTTTTGTGAAGTTGTTTGGTTACGAAAGCTCTTTAGTGAGTTGTTCGGGCATGTGCTAGATAAGCCCATTATCCTTTGTGATAACCAGAGTGGGATTCGTCTTTCTGAGAATATCATGTTCCACGATCGATCCAAGAATATTGATATCAGGCTCCACTTTATCTGGGATATGGTACAGTGAGGCGTCATAAGGCTTGATCATATAGGAACCGATGAGCAGGTCATGAATATTCTCACAAAGCCCCTAGGGAAGTTCAAGTTCCTAACCTTCTGTGAGAATCTTGGAATCGTCGAAAGACCCTATTCTAAGGGTCCTGATTGAGTTGGATTATGAGGTCTGGGAGCTATAGGGGGCTTGGGGATAGCTTCTTGGAACTATAAGCACATACGGGGCTAGGGTTGCCAAACCTTGTTGTGATTTCTCCCCACCATTATTATATTGAGTTGGTTCGCCTCTCTCTAATCTATGCCCCGCACGCATCCTACCCATGGAGTTTCAGACTCATGGGAAGTACCTCTCATTTTTCCAATCAGGTGGGAAATGTGGATAGAGACCATAGCAAGATCGATGGATGCATCGAAGATTGTCGTACTCTCTATGTCTAGGATGGAATGTGTCCAACACCTTGATCTGTGATCAAGTATGATGAGGTTTTATTCTCTAAACTAAATTTGGGTTAGTACACTAACTTCAGGTTAGTAGGAGACTATTTTTGAGTCTGAGAGAGGTTTTTAAATCTATGCTAACTCTAGGTCAGCTGTGTGTCATGTCTTTGTGACTCACCTTTTGGTCTTAAATAAAGAGCTAGCAAAGCAAGTTACGGCGGGATGACGCACGATGTTTGGTTTGGTACATGATGGATGGCAGTTTTGGATAGATGGTGTTCTCCCTAGTTGATAGGTTGTGTTAATTTTGGGAAAATAGGTCCAAACTCCATGTTGCACTACTCATATGACGATGGTCATATTTTTTTTTTATTCCTCTTTCGGAGAGGTGCAAGATTGATCTAAAGATCATCTTGATTGTATGAGCAGAACATTGATTTTGAATTTATTTTCCACATGTGCAAGGTCAGCCAGATTTATCCCATATGCCTAAGAGATGTTTCACACACGCTCATTGATGAATATAAATTAGAGAGACTTGGAGGTCATTTTCTCATCATCTCATCACACATTATCTATTTGTGATATAATTGGTTTCATAGCCTTTGGAGGCCTTTTTCTTCTCACGCGTGTGCAGCGTAGCTGTTTTTTTCTGTGTTGATATGTTTAGTGCTTGTTGTTGTATTCCGCATTGATCTGTTTAGGGGTTTTTGTTGTTTTCTGCGTTGATCTGTTTAGGTCTTGCTGTTGTTTTTTGTGCTAATCTATTTAAGCATTTTCTGCTGTAGCGTTGACCATGATCAACCCTTGGTCCTTTGACATAAATCTTCTGCAAAAATTCTGATTTTAGGAGGCCATACAACTGGGCACTAAAATCAAGGAATTCTGGGCTATTTGACTGAAGCCCTAGTATTTTGTGTTAAATTTTCTGAAGCTGCCTGCATTGAGTTTTTTGTGATGTCCCTGGTTTGACTTGCATTGACTTGTGATGAGCTATCTTTGAGGATCATGGGTGTGACACATGAAAGTGTAGGCTCACCAAGAAATACTTTTTTGGTTGAAGCATCGTGTTGACCGCCGTAATGCAACAATATCTCATATCTTTGTTGGACATAAGGAATTGTAAATCTGATCTATATTTGGCTTGTCTTCTATTAATATATTGTTGTGTTCTATCAACATTTTACTTTCAAGTTTATGTGATTGCTATCTTGTATTGGGCCTATGAAATATTGAAGTAAAAGTGCATCAAGCATAGAACACCATTGTTATAAAAATTTAACAATTTTCAACAACAAGGTTACACAAGAGGAGTTGCTGAAAATAATATATGCATTAAGATGGAAAATGACAACTTATTGATTAAACTTGTATATGTGGATCATCTTATTTTTGTAAGAAATAATGATGATATGAGTCATGGATTTGTGCAGGAAATGTCATTGATTGCAAATTTTTCTTTCTTCCTTGGAGTATAGGTTTCTCAAACCAATGAAGGTATATTAATTTCCTAAACCAACTACCTCAAGGAGATGCTCAAGTAGTTTGGAATGGAATAATGTCCACTAGTTAGTACCCCTATGATTACCAGATGAAAGTTAAGCAAGGATGGCGAATTTCCCGAAGTCAATTCGATAATTTCCAAATCTATGATCGGAAGCTTACCATACTTGGAAGTTTCAAGACGAGACATCACATAGGCAATTGGAATGGTTGCAAGATTTCAATCAACACCAAAGGAATCACATATGAAAGTAGTAAAAATAATATCTCGATACTTAAAGGGCACAATCATTTTTGGGACTTGGTATCCCAAGAGTATGGATTTTGAATTAACAAAATACACATATGCTAATTGGGTAGGTAGCATTGATGACAAAAAAAGCACCATGGGATTTCACTTTTCTTGGGAGATTTCCTTGTATCTTGGTTAAGTAGGAATCAATCATCAAATTATATTTTTACAGTTGAAGTGGAATACATAGTAGCAACAGATTATTGTACCCAAGTTATCTAAATAAAAAAAATTTCACGACATCAAACTGGAATATGATTAGCCTATTGTCATTTTCTGCAACAACAATAGTGCAGTTAATATCTCCAAAAATATTGTCATAAATTAAGAAACAAAGAATATTCCAATTAAGTATCATTTCCTAAGAGAACAATTTGTTGAGAAAAATTTCAAGATGGAATATATTGGCACCAAAGAACATGTTGTTGATGTATTTATCAAGCTTCTTCCTAGAGAAGCCTTTGAATATCTCAGGTAGAAATTGGGAGTGATCTCTCCTTTCTCGAAATAAAGGAAGGGAAAACATAGGGGAAACACGCTTTTGTATTGATCTCAAAGGGGGAGGGAATGAAATCAAAGGGAGAAACTGGCAAGAAGTATGAAGAGAGCATAGTAAGGGGAAACACTTGTCAAAAATATAAGATGTCAAATTGTTTCCATAAATAACAAAGGGGGTGATTGTTGAAAATGGTTTTTATTGATTTCAAAGGTTGTCTAAATGAAGGATAAGATTAGATATTCAAATAGTACATTCTAAGGCCTTTACCATTGTGGATCGCACCTCTTAGATGATTGAGGAGATATGAATTTCTAATATATATATATATATATCCATATCCCATAAGTCAACCGAAATAGTGACAAGTCGGTCGCATAGTGACAAGTCACACCCCAAAGGACATTATATATATAGGGGTTGGGGAGGAGTCATTTATGAAACTCGCTCAAGCACATTTCGAATATATTTCAAGGAAACAAATGAGTGCTTATTTGGTTCATACCACATGAATCAAGAAGTCAAGTGAAGCTGAGTTGATGCAAGATTTTGTGGAAGGGTTATGGAATGTCTTTTGAAGTTTTTTTTAGAACCTTTTCTTGGGGACAGTTCTTGGTTTATTTATGGTAGGATTTAAAGGTTGAGTTGCTACTATATTGAGGTTGAATTATAGGTCTTGTTTAGGTTGATTTGTAAGAAAATTTTATACCCAAGAAGAGTTGCTACCCTCCTGAGGCGAAGTTTTCTACCTTGTTAAAGCTAAATTGCAGGTTATGTTGAGGGTGAGTTGCAAGTCAAATTCAAATTCTTGTTAATGTTGATTTTTAGACCTATTTCGAGGGTCAAATTTAGGTGTGTCTATTTATATGTTGAGAATGAATCGTGGTGTTTTAGAAGGCTAAGTTTAGGGGAAATTTAGGTTGTTTTGGGGGCTAACTAAAAGGCCAAATTTAGTTTGTCTTCAGGGTTGACTACAAGACCAAGTTCAAGTTTCTTTGAGGGATAACTTTAGGGCCACGTTCACACCAATTTTCAGAGATCCAAGTATAGGGTTCAAGGAGGATGACATGTGGCTATCAATAAAGGTCAAATTCTTGACATCAATCTTGTGTGAACGATATTGGAGCAGTTTCCATGAGGGAAAAATTTATTTGAATAATAATTGACTCTTAAACAAGTTAACAAGTTGGAAGTTGGACCTAAATAAGGATTGGTGTCCTCATCCTCTTGGAAAGTCAGAGTATGCAATCTTTGTATGTTGGTGCTTACTAAAAATTGGTGTCCTCATATTATTGATAGGTTGGAGCTTGTTATTTCTTTTCGTAAGTTCGTAATTGGTGGTTACAGAGGAACGATATCCTAAAAAATCATTGTATTAAATTGAATATTGTTTTCAAGTGTTCCTTCCTCAATCCTTGACTTGCACTTTGATTTTTGTGTTCATTGTGGAGGATTAGTTATGTGACGTGAATCTGTTTCAAAATTAACTAAGTGAAAATTTATTAAAAGGAACGAATTCACCCCATCTCTTACTATTTCCGACACATGTCTCATGATACATCTCACATTGCTCAGATTAAATGAAAACGTAAAAATTCGCTAAAATATAACTTTATTACTACTACTACTACTACTACTATTATTATATGAGTTAAACATATATACATCTAAAAAAACATAGGATGTGAATCTGTTTCAAAACCAAATAAATAAACATGTCCCCAAGTCCTTAAACTTCGATAGCTTTTACACTACAAGGGAAAACATCAAGTCTAAACCATGGCCTTGAAAAATGAAATTACAATGTAACCCTAATAGCAACACTACTCAGAAGCATTCTACAGACACAAGCACAATCAATGATGAGAAATTAAATGCATATTTACTTAACACAGAGAGTTCAAGCTGGCCTGGATCAAGAAGAAACCGCAGACAACCCAAAAGGGAGTTAAATCTAGACCAGATCCGAGAGGAGCTGCAGACCACCCAAGAAAGAGAAATCATATAAGAGCTAAATACAAATCTTTGATTCTTTTTAAAGTCATGGGAAGTGGCTTGTGTCAATGGATGCATCACAAATCCTTACGCGTTCCCTAGAGGGGGGGGGGGGTCTTCAACGAATTTGTTCTTTGCAATAATTTTCATTGAAACAAAGCTTCACGCCTTCACGGTTGTTTCCCATTCGAATTGAACAATATTTTATAATGATCATTGACAGTTAACCATCAAGCCACTGATTAATAAATGTTTGGCTTGATAAAAAGGCTAACAATTGCATGGCTGGTTCCCATATAAAATATTGAACATGTTTTTATTATCATTATTGAGACTCAAACAAGTTTCCAATATAAATTGAACATGTTCTTATTTTTAGGTTCTCGTGATTTGGCAGATTGTTATACCAAATGATAGGGTAACATGAAACCAGTCTTTGGATTCCTAGGACCTAGCCTTCCTGGACTTAGAGAGGGATCTCTCTATTTGTTTGCAAAGGATATGAACTTGTTTTCTTTATAGGGTTGATTTTACGCTAGTTATTAAGTGTGAGGTTTTGTTGTTTGTTTTGGTTGGGTATAATGATCAAGACGCATAGGTAGAAAGAGGAAATCTCTAATTCATTGGGCAATGGAGTCTAATGGAAGTCATGATAAGTTCCTCAATGGATCGGGGAGCATCATAGGGTGGATCTTCAAGATTTTAGGGGTAACGATATGGACATCAATTGTAAGAATGAAAAGTAGGACAAATGGAAATCAAGAATCCTTTATTATATGTACTTATCAACAAAGGGACTTAAATATCATAAACATGAAGAAGCAATCAATAGACAAGGAAAACCATAAATTCTTTGATTCAACTAAAGCAGATGATAATTCAAGACAAAATTTTCCAACGAAATATAGAAGGCAAGAAGCTCATTTAACTTCTAGTGATTTCACTTTCAAGGACAGAAAACACTTAAGACACACATATAATTGTAATAAAAGAAGAGGGAACTCCTAAACATCCTTGATTATAGTTATGAAGATCTCTAGAACAATTAGTTAAGCAACTACAAAGGGTATGATCAAAACAAAACCTCTTTGGAAGGCTATAAAGAATGGTACTTTAGAGAGAGACTTTAAAAACAATGTTTTAATGACAGCAAGTAAGCAGGGCTAGCCATAAATCATGCTTCATACCAATTGTATTCAACTATTTATGAAATAAAAAAGCTTAGGGGGTCAAGAGAGCAATTAAGAATTCTCTAAAATGTCCTAGCAGAAGAAAAAATTAAGGTAGTGAAGAATAAATAGAACTAAGGTGCTTTCAGAAGACATTTCTTAGTCTAAATATTTTATTCTATTGCAACATAGAAATGTGGAAACATAATGAGACAGGAAATAACAATAACAGATTAGAAGCACTTCACCAACAACCAAACTCAGGGATCCAGTGATCTAGCCTCCTCCATCAACAAACAAATCAGGGCATCCACAAGTTCCAAGACATCAATTTCTTTTCAACTTCCAAGAGACTGTACTAATTCAAAGAGTCATCAAATGCCAACAAGATAATGAGTTCAGATGCAATATTTATGTTGCAAATGAGGAGGTGAAGCTAAGCTAGGGTTTGAGTGTCATTTATTACATAGTTAATGAATTCCTAACCTTTAAGACCATGCAAGGCTCAAGGCAGGAATATCTGCAGATATTTCTCTAAATAATAACTTCTATCTTAACTCCTAAGGAAAAATAGGTGAAATGTTTGAATTTAAGTCCTATTCATAACTATTACAATAACTGTCTGGTAGATATAAACATCTCTCACTCAGCCTAATAACTGCTTAATTCTTTATTGAAGGAAACAAAGCACTAGGTGGCACAAATATATTTTGAAACGAGCAACTGCCACAGGCTAAGTCATTCAAATTTGTTTTGGGTGAATCTATCCTTTCTTTTATCTTTAATCTCTATCATTAGGCTTTAAACTCTAGCTTTTATGCTCTGACTGTATGCTTTTATCATTTTTCTTTAATATGTTTATGATCTCTGTCTTGTTCTTTTAATCCTTTTTAATTTATTCTTTCTGCTTTTCTTTCTTTGTCTTCTACTTAGATGACTAACCTTTTGGTTTTGTCTTCTGATTAGGATTAGCCCTCTAATCTTTCTGATTTCTTCCTTTCACATGTTTCTCTGACTGTTTGTTTTCTTTGTGTGTAGGAGAGGTTGTCTTCGTGGCTGGAGGATTCCTTTTGGTCCATCGGTGATCATGTTTCATCGATGATCGGTCTTGATGTAAGGCTTTTGGTCGCTTTAATTTTGAATGAAACCACTAGATCATCACCCAGTGTTTAATCCAATTTAATTTGGCCCCATGAAGTGAAGTTTAATCATCTTCGCCATTAAAACCTGCACAGAACACAAACAATTAGTTAAAAACCTGCAGGGAGGGTTTCACTGCCTTTTTTGAGGTTTTGGACTATTGGAAGGTGTTTGCAAAGGAGGAGAGGGTGCAAGGGGAAAGGTTCCAAAGGTGGAACCAGGAGGAAGTTCAAATGGAGGCGGGAGGTTTTGAATTTTGGCGTGGAGGACAAAGGCAGTTTTGAAAACCATAAGTGGTTTATCATGCGGAGAATAGGCGGTAAGTGGTTTTGGGCCAAATGGACGTGATATACCCCATGGTTCGACGTGTGGCAGGGAGAAACCGCCCATTTCGTGTGGGTTTCAAAAATTTAAACTCGACACCATTTAAAATGTGATATGCATCTTGGGCCATTGGATCTCGAGTTTGGAGATCAACGGTGCGGAATGGCTCAGGGGAGTGGCGAGCAGGTTTCGGGAGTGGAGTCCGGGGATAGGTGGCATAATATGAATGGATGCGGGGTATAGTGGAAGGCAGGGCCCGAGGTTTAAATAAATAAAGGGTGAATGTAGCCTTTTCTAAGGTTTGATGGGGGGATTCATATTAACAAGGTGGGGAGTCATAGCCGTTGGATCAGGGTCCAGGGCTTGGATTGACGGTGTGGAGTGGCTGGACCAGACTGAAAAGGATTCACGGAGGGCGAGTCAGAGGTTTTTAAATATTTAACGAAATGCATTAATTTGTAAGGTTAACGGAGGGGCCGGATGTAACGAAATGCAGCGGCCCACTTTTGATTTTTCAAAGGTTATGGGGTGGCCTATTGTAAGGTTTTGGGGGTGCATAAAAAAAAAGGGGGCAGAGAAGAAGTTCCACGAGGAAAAGGGCTTAGGGATAAGCAGAAGGTCAGGGTTTCATGGGTAAAAGGGGTTGGGGCTTGGAAGAGAGGGGATTAAGGCCTATTATATTAAAAAGGGGCGGGTTTAGATATAAAACAGGGTTTTTAATAGAATTAAAAGGACCCGATAGGTTTTAAACCTTCCTTTAAACAATGTAAAAGGAACCTTTTACATTGTTTTAATATGTCAAAGGGAAAAATGATAAATGAATGGGTTTTTATGAGGGTTTTGAGGAAAGGAGAAAATGGGATTTTACAGAGGAAAAGGTCATGAATGAGAGTGAGGGTAAGGTAGTGAAATGAGGCAAACAAGCCCAAATAATGAAGTCCTTCTTTGTAGAAGTGGGGTAAACTTTTTAGGAAGCAAAGAGGGGAAAAGATAGTGAAAATAGTTCAACCTTGGATAATGAAGGCAGTGAGATTTCTAAAACTCACAATATTTCTCAAATTTTGTTTTTAGAAATCTAGGATCATAATTTAGTCATATTCTGATATTAGCAAAAATTACTGATGACTAACATTTATCATCACTATTGTCAAATCACTAGTTAACCAATGGCTGGCTTGAATCAAGATTACTTATTCATGGTGGTTTTTCATATAATTAAGGAGTTGTTTTTAATGTGATTTTTTGGAGTTTCTCTTGGATTTTTTTGCCATAATTCCACAAAAAAATGTGAAATGAAATCTTAATTTTTTTTATTTAAATTGATTTTTTTACTACATATATAAATTTAGCACCCTAAAAAACCTTAGATCACTTTAATTGTGAAAAATTTACCCATATTAAATATGATTTCATCATCATAATTGACAGTCAAACAAGAAACACTATGATCTCATTATCATAATTAAACCATATGATCTATTTATCATAATTGATAGTCAAACAAGAAACTACGTCTTAAATGATGGTGAACATGATTTCATCATCGTACTTCACAGTGAAACATAAACCATCTCTTAACAAATAGCAGGCTTTGTCCTCCATAAATTCAGTCACTTTCAAATGATGGGAATTGAGATGAGGCCGTCACAGAAAGGTGAACGTTATACACCTTTCCGAAATGACAATGACAATTGTTGGGCTGGAAATTTCAAAGAATTCAGTTTTCAGGATAAAGTGCATGTCGCTTCAATAGTGGAATTTTTTACTTCTACAGTAAGATTTTTGAATCCATGATTGCAGCATGCAAATATTAATAGTAAATCATCAGTCACTTGACATATCACTGAATGTGAATTAAATTTGACTTAATTCACTTGACTTCTCACTAGTACAACAATCAGTTACAACTAGTTAGACTAACTTTAACTCACTTAATTGAGTTAACTGATTTCTCATACATTAAAATAATACCCTAACTGCAAGTTGGACTCTAAAACAAATAGAATAACTCTACATGCATCACCAACCACCCTCAACTCGAATTTCATGAGCTAACTGAGTCTATGACACTCAATTAACTATTACAAGTGATTATGAGATAAGATTACAGTTTATTGTCCAATTTAATTAAGGGAAAATTACATTCGACACGCATTTCCTGTTGAATTTTCAACACTCCCTCTCAATAAGAAAGGGATTATCAGCTACCCCGATCCTGCATCTGTGGTATTTGAATTTCCTCTTCGCAAGCACCTTCATCAGAATATCTCCATCCTAATCCTCCATGGGAATGTACTGAAGTAACATAATGTGTCTCTAAACACAATCTCTAAGATGGTGGTACCATATGTCACTATGCTTGGACCTGTCATGGAATAATAGATTAACTGAGAGTTTTATGCAACTCTGGTTATCACAATGTATCACCGTCGGGTTCATATGATGACCAAAAAAACCAACAAGTATCTTCCTCATCTAGATGGCCTCACATGCCTTCTGACTGGATGCCATGTACTATGCCTAAGTTGAACTGAGTGAAACTGATCTATGCTTCTTGTTGTACCAAGAAACTGATGTCGATCCTATGTTGAAGATTCCTCCTGATGTGTTCTTCCTATTTGATCGACTTCCTACCCAATCTTCATCGGTGAAGCCTTGAAGCTTCACTCCCGCTGTATGTCTGTACCATAATCCATGCTCTATAGTGCCCCTGAGATATCTCAAGACATGCTTCCCCGCCTTCAAAAAGAGCTTAGTCAACTTAACCATAGCTCGAATAAGCTGGTTAAATCCGTATCATATGTCTGGTAGTTTGTTCACCAAGTACATGAGTGAACCCACAAGTTTTCTGTAAACATTAGCATCCACTACCTCACCTGAAGTAGCTTCCTCCTTCCTCCAGTTTCTTGCAAGAGGAGTCTCCATGGGCTTACAACTTTCCATGTGGAACTTCCTCAGAATCTCTTTGGCATACTTGTCTTGAGAAACAAATAGCTCCCCATCACGCTGCCATATCTCCAAACCAAGGAAATAGTGAAGGAGTTCCATGTCCTTCATCTGAAACTCTCTTGCAATATCTTCTTTGCAAGAAGTTATGAGCTTCTCATCACGTCTCAAAATAAGATCATCAACATAAAGTATGATAATCAAAATCTTACCAACAACCACAATCTAGTACAGGTTCGCATCCTCTTCACTCTTTGTGAAGCCCAACCCGGTGAAATAGTTGTCAATCCTGGTGTACCAACCATGAGGTGCTTGCTTCAAACCATACAGTGCTCTCTTGAGTCTGCACACATGCGACTCCCTGTCAAAGGTCTCAAAACCTTCTGGATGCTCAATATACACTTCTTCCTCAATAACTCCATTGATAAATGTAGTCTTCCCATCCATCTGATGTATCTGCCAAACCATCTGCGTTGAGAGTGCAAGGATAGATCTAATCGATGAGTACTGTGTAACTGGTGCAAAAGTATCCTCATAGTCAATCCCCTCAACCTGTGAGAATCCCCAGGCTACAAATCTAGCCTTGTACTTCTCCACACTCCCATGTGCTACCTACTTCACCTTATAGATCCATCTAGATCCAACCACTGAATTCCCGACTGGTCTTGGGACAACAACCCATGCATTGTTCCTAACGATGGAGTCATACTCCACAACCATGGTTTCAATCCAAGTTGGTTGCTGCAATGCCTCCTCAAAAGATGATGGTTCTGTCACAATACACTTGCTCATAAGAGCCATGTATCTAGTATACCTATCTGGTGACTATCTCTCTCTACATTGTGATGTAGGTGCTCCTACATGTTCTGCCACATCAAGTTTCAATCTGTCAACCTCTGTGGTGCACCTCCCACCATGTCTCATGGATGGCTCTGCATGAGTGGTTTCTACCACTCCATGATCCTCCTCATGTGGTTGCTCCACATCTTGAGCTTCATCCTTTGGAACCAAGAGTTCCTCATCTGCATGCAAATCATGCTCCATCTCAAGGGACATTTGCATGGCTTTCTGCTCATCAAATTATACATCTTGTCTGACAACTGTCATCCTGTTGTTCGGAAAATACACCCGATAGTTTTGGGGAGTATAAGTGTACCCCACAAATATCCCAATCTCCGTTGTTGGTTCTATCTTCATTTTGGAATATTTTTTCACATGGAAATAGACAGATGAGCCAAAAAAATTAAAATATGAAACAAAAGGTTTCTTACCAAAAAAAACCTCCTCTGGTGTACTCATGCTAGATATCCGGTGAGGACTATGGTTCTACACAAATACCGCGGTGTTGCATGCCTTTGCCCACAGATGCAACGACAGGCCCTGATCATGCAACATAGTTCATGCTGCACCCAAACTTGTTATGTTCTTTCTTTCTGCAACCCCATTCTGTTGTGGGTTATGAGGCGGAATCAACTCTCTTTGAATTCCTTCTTTGGCACAGAAGTTCTTGAATTCATTGGATATGTACTCACCACCATTGTTGCTCCTTAGAGCCTTCACCTGCTTCCTTGTATCTTTCTCAATCGGTGCTTTGAATTCACAAAATTTTGAGAACGTCTGATCTTTCTTCTGCATGAAGTAGATCCAACACCTTCTAGAAAAATCATAAAAAAATCACATAATACATGTGCTTTGCTGTAGAAGCTGTAGAGAATGGTCCACACACATCTAAGTGAACTCTCTCAAGGATTTTCGCTGCTTGATTCTCCTTATCGTGAAAAGTGGCCTTTGTATACTTCCCCATGGTACATCCCTTGCATGTGTCTCTCTGTGAAAGAGTGCCCTTTCAAAGCCCCGTAGAAATTTGTTGCATGACTTTCAAAGCACTGTGGTGTAGATGGCCCAATCTTCTATGCCATAACTCACCCTCATCCCGGCTCACCACTCTATCTGCTTTACTCATCAATGTTGCGCAACCATCTACATCAAGTTTGTAGAGGTTCTTCACACAAACCCCAATATTCTTAACCTGTCCTTTGGCTTTGTGATGAAGGAACGACTTCCCTTCACTGAAAACCACATCATATCCTATATCCTCCAATATAGCAACTGAAACTAAATTCTTTTTCAAGCCCGATATAGGCATGACATCTTTTAATAAGAAAGGTTTACATGGTTGTCTCTCGAAAGTAACTATACCAATCCCGGTAGCACTATACATCCCATCATCACGCATCTCGATGTGCATCTGAAGATCCTTCTCCTCCAAGCTAATAAAGAGTTCTTTGTCTCCCTTCATGTGGAAATATGCACCACTATCCAAGTACCACACTAATCCCATCGCACTAGAAACCATGCATGCGATTAGTGAGAAGTCCAACTCGAACTGTGAAGCCAAAGCATCACTTGCTATAGATCCTAAAGCCTTTTTGCTGTTGTTCTTCTTATGTGGATAGTTAATGGCATAGTGTCCATGCTCGTGACATTGAAAACATTTCACTCTAGACATGTCACGCTTCTTGCCTTCTTTGCTGGTATGAGATTTGGAATAGGATTTCTTTCCCTTTCCCTTCTTTGCCCTACTAACCAAGGCACAATTTCTTCATTATCTGTCTTGGATGAGTATCCATCCTTGCTATTCCGCCTGAATTCTTCTTGTACCAAATATGACCAAAGTTGCTCCTAATCGGGTAGCTTCTCCCTCCCATTAACAGAGTTCTGATAACTATGCTAACTCTTGGGAAGGCCTAGAAGTGCTAGGCTCACCAAGTCATCATCTGCTACAGTAATCCCGACACTTCCAAGCTCATCTCGAAATTTGATGAACTTGGTCAAGTATTTCAGAATAGTGTTGCCTTTCTCCTTTTTAATTTTCCTAAGCTTGTCCTTCAGTGCCAATTTTCTGTGGTCACTGATGTTCTAAAAAATATCTGTCAAGGCCTTCCACATTGCATATGGAATCACCTTCCCATGGAGACTCGAGACAACGTGATCTCAAACTCCCTCTAATAAGATCCTCCTCACCTTTGCAACCTTATTTTTCCAAGCATCAAGAAGAGCGGTGTCTGTTGTTGCGGGCCTTGGAATATAAGTGTCGATAAATTCTTTCAACCCGATGTCCTCCATAACTGCCTCCATTTTTTCTTTCCATGAAATATAATTAGAACTTCCCTCGAGTGCATATTCCAATATTAATCCATTGAAAGCCATCTTGATCCGCCTGTCGCACCAAAGAATATTTTGGAAATTCGAACGTTGTTCAGCACAAACTCAATTTCTTCTCCATTATAGTGATTTATGGCACTTTGATATCATGTAGAAACTATACAAAAAATATGTATACCAATTGTTTCAATCCGATCATGTAATATACTAAAACAAGATACTGAATCCTTCTACAATATTTGCGGAAAATAAACACAATCGCACAATCACACCAAGTAAGAGAAAGAATCGAATCAATTGCACAACACATGAAATTTTTTGGGGAAATCAATCTTCTTAAATACCCTCTATCTGTATTATATAAAAACAATTAATCAGGAAACAATTACAATGCACTCTTCTCACAAGAGTCTGCTACACTCTACCAACTGTCTCACATTGAGCCGGACAAAATCGACCAACACTTAGCCCATTCCTGCCTTTGCTCAGCGTGCCTTGCTTGCGTGATTCTAAAAACAATTGATCGCTATTAATTGGGAAATTAAACCTTCCAAAAATGCACAATACATGATGGGAAATCCTATGGTCGTCTAACTGTTCGCTGACAATTTTAATAATACAATAGATATATAACATCCCTTTAACCTTTGTCTCAATTGGGTCTTCATCAGAACTAACATGAATGCAACTATTAATAGTAAACCATCAGTCACTTGACATATCACTACATATGAATTAAATCTTATTTAATTCACTTGACCTCTCACTAGTACAACAATTAGTTACAACTAGTTAGACTCACTTTAAATCACTTAATTGAGTTAACACATTTCTCATGCATTAAAATAATACAGTAATTGCAACTTGGACTCTAAAACAAATAGAATCACTCTACATGCCTCACAAACCACCCTCAACTCGAATTTCATGAGCTAACTAAGTCTATCACACTTAGTTAACTATTACAAGTGATTATGAGATAATATTACAATTTATTGTCCAATTTAATTAAGTGAATATTAAATTAGACACACATTTCTTATTGACTTTTCAACAAACAATTTGTTGAACAAAATTTTAAGATGGAATATATTGGCACCAAAGAAGATATTTTTGACGCCTTTACCAACTTCTTGCTAGAGAAGCCTTTGAATATCTTAGGTAGAAGTTGGGAGTGATATCTCCTTTATCACAATAAAGAAAGCACAAATATAAGGGAAACACATTTTTGTATTGATGTCAAAGGGGAAGGGAATGCAAACAAAGGGAGAAACTGAAAAGAAGTATGAAGAGATCATAGTCAGGGGAAACACCTGTCAAAAATATCAGATATCAAAGTGTTTCCATTAATAAAAAAGCGGCCGATTGTTGAAAATGGTTTTTATTGATTTCAAAGGTTGTCAAAATGAAGGATACGATTAGATATTCAAATAGTACATCCTGAGGCCTTTGCCATTGTGTATCGCACCTCCTAAACGATTGAGGAGATATGAATTTCTAATATATATATCCCACAAGTAAACCTAGACAGTGACAAGTCAACCATATAGTGATAAGTCACACCGTAAAGGACACTATATATAGGGTTTGGGGAGGAGTCATTTAGGAAACTCTCTCAAGCACATTTCTAATATATTTCAACGAAACAAATGAGTTCTTATGTGGTTCGTACCTCATGAACCAAGAAGTCAAGTGAAGTTGAGTTGATGCAACATTCAGTGGAAGGGTTTTGGAATGTCTTTAGAAGGTTTTTTTAGAACATTTTCTTGGGCATAGTTATTGGTTTATTTAAGGTATGATTTAAAGGTTGAGTTGCTACTATATTGAGGCCAAATTATAGGTCTTGTTTAGGCTGAGTTGCAAGAAGAGTCACTACCCTACCGAGGCTAAGTTTTCTACCTTGTTAAAGCCAAATTGCAGGTTATGCTGAGGGTGAGTTGCAAGTCGAATTCCAACTATTGTTAATGTTGGGTTTTAGGCCTATTTCGAGGGTCAAATTTAGGTGTGTCTATTTCGATGTTGAGAATGAATCCTGGTGTTTTAGAAGGCTATGTTTAGGGAAAGAATGGGATGTTTTTGGGGCTAACTAAAAGGACAAATTTAGGTTTTCTTGAGGGTTGAATACAGACCAAGTTCAAGTTTCTTTGAGGGCTAACTATAGGGCCATGTTCACGCCATTTTGTAGAGATCCAAGTATAGGGGTTAACGAGGCCGAGTTGTGGCTATCAATAAAGCTCAAATTCTTGACATCAATCTTGTGTGAATGAGATTGGAGCAGTTGCCATGAGGGAAAAATTTCTTTGAATAAGAATTGACTCTTAAACAAGTGAACACGTTGGAAGTTGGACCTAAATAAGGATTGGTGTACTCATCCTCTTGGAAAGTGAGAGCTTGCAATATTTGTATGTTGCTTCTTACTGAAAATTGGTGTCCTCATCTTACTGACAGGTTGGAGCCTGCTATTTCTTTTCCGTAAGTTTGTAAGTGGTGGGTACCGAGGAACGACATCCACACAAATTATTCTAATAAATTGAAGATTATTTTCAAGTGTTCCTTTCTCAAGCCTTGACTTTCACTTTGATTTTTGTGTTCATTGTGGAGGATTGGTTATGTGATGTGAATTATGTTTCAAAATTAACTAAGTGAAATATCACACATTGCTCCAATTAAAAGAAAACATAAAAATTAGCTAAAATGTAAATTTATTATTATTATATGAGTTAAACATATATACATTTAAAAAAACATATAACAAGATTCTTGAACGTGAAAATTCACTTTACCATAATAATTCTTAATATGTACATAGAATTTGTTACAACACTATGGGACAATACAATGACTTATTGATATACATGTCCAGAAAATTATAACTCATATTCAAAATATTTTTCTTAATTAATTAATTTAATTAAAATGATAAAAAAATATAACTGCTTTTAAAATAAATCTTAACCTTTAATCTATAACTAAAACTAAAAATATTCTAAAAGATCATGTGGAAATTAGATCTTTATGTTCTCCTTATAATTATTACGCCGTAAGGCATTCTTATTTGAAAACAACTTCCCTAGCTGCCAATGTGTCCATGTGTGAGCCATTGGATCAAATGTTAGATGATTGAAATGTTTTAGGCCATTAGATCCACAAGTAAATAGTTTTATATTTAATTTTTTTTATAATGTTAGTTTTTATATATATATATAATAAGTTAGATTGATTTTAGGTGTATAATAGAAATGTTGTAATGTCATGTTTAACATGTTGACTATGTCAAATTACACAAAAAATAAATAAATAACAAAAATAACAAAAATAATAATAAACTATAAAAACAGCCCATGGTATTGACCTTATTTGAAAACAACTTCCCTAGCTACTAATGTGTCCATATGGGAGCCATTGAAATGTTTTAGGCCATTAGATCCACAAGTAAATAGTTTTATATTTTTTTTTTATAACGCTAGTTTTTTTTTCCTTTTTAATAAGTTAGATTGATTTTAGGTGTATAAAACAACCCATGGTATTGACCCATGGTATTCATGTGGAATATAGTTTATTAAATCATTTCACAGGAAATGAAATAATAAAACAAATAATTTATACATCAAAAAATTAGTTCTTTGGCATTCAATTCTTTATTAATATAGTTGTTTTAATTGGTAGGGAGTACAATAATTTTTTAATCAAATAATAGGAGAAAACATATTCACAATATAATTTATTTGAATAAATAGATGTGTATAAAATAGTTTAATAAGAAACTAGATTTGTAATTATAAAATATATAACTATAACTTAAAATTGTGAAATTACTTTGTATTTTTTGTTTCCTATGTATATAGAGAAAGAATAAACCAAGTTTGGAGTTAAGAAAATAAACCATAACATAAAGAACAATATCTCCTTCCAAAGATGTCTCCATATTAAAATGGCATTCACTTTCTTGTACACCAAGACTATTGTTATTCATATACAATATAAAATTTATTTGAATATGTAGATGAACTTGGAGTAAACTCTATTTATGTTAATAAAAATACACTTTATTTACATATATGCTAGATAGATTGTACTTGAATGTATTTAAAGTATCTTATTTGAGTTACATGCTCATTTCATGAGCTTGTTTCAAAGGATTATTAATCACCAAACGATTTTCATTCCCAAGTTCCTATTTCAATATCTATAACAAAATTTTTATATATGTGAACATATTATGTTGGTTTATATATATGTTTTCACCCACAATTGCTTATTTCAATATCTATATTATGTTGGTTTATATATAACAAAATTTTCTGGTTGATAACTCTTTTCATCAATATCTTTGAAACCTCCACGACTTGCTTCCATGGAAGAAAAAAATGTCTTTCATTTCTTCACAATGACTCTTTCTCCCCAACAACTTATTTCTTCTAGGCTACTCTTTCCTAGGCTATTTCCTTACTGCGTTTCTTTTGCAACATGTGGTGCAATTGCTAATTGTAAAAACTCTATTCTAAAACAGAGACAAGTTTCCCTTCCTATAGACTCTTAAAAACCCCTAGGACACTTTGATTGTGTGCAGATTACCCATCTAACTCATGATTTCAATAGATCCCTGTTTAATTTTAGAAAAATTACACAGGAAAAATACACTAAAAAAATTTCCAAAAAATTACACTAAAAACAATTCGGACTCATATTAACTCAACTTAATTTTTTCTTTTAAATGGATAACCAAACCAAAACAAAAAAACTAAAGAAAACCAAATAAATAAACATGTCCGCAAATCTTTAAACTTGGATAGCATTTACACTACGAAGGAAAACATCTGGTCTAATCCATGGCCTTGAAAAACGAAATTACATTGTCACCCTAATAGCAAAACTACTGAGAAGCGTGCTACAGACACAACCATAATCAATGGTGAGCAATTCAATGCATATTTACAGAACGCAGAGAGTTCAAGCTGGCCCGGATCCAAGAGCAGCCGCAGACCACCCAAAAGAGAGTTAAAGCTAAACCAGATCCGAGAGCAGCTGCAGACCACCCAAGAAAGCGAAAACATATAAGAGCTAAATACAAATCATTGATTCTTTTTAAAGTTATGGGAAGTCGCTTGTGGCCATGGATGCATCACAAAGCCCCTGAGGGGGTGTTCAACGAATTCGTTCTTTGAAATAATTTTCGTTGAAACAAAGCTTCACAGCTGTTTCCCATTCGAATTGAACAATCTTTTATGATGATCATTGACAGTTAACCAGCGAGCCACTGATTAACAAATGGCTGGCTTGAAAAAAAAGCTAACAATTGCATGGCTGGTAGCCATCTAAATTGAACATGTTTGTATTGTATTATCATTATTGAGAGTCAAACAAGTTTCCAATATAAATTGAACATGTTCTTATCATCACTATTGTCAAACCAATGGCTGGCTTGAATCAAGCTTACGGCTGCATAGTTGTTTCCCATATAATTAAATATGATTTCATCATCATAATCGACAGTCAAACAAGAAACAAACAATATGATCTCATTATCATAATTGGCATTCAAACAAGAAACCACGGCTTAAAGGATGGTGAACATGATTTCATCATCGTAATTCACAGTGAAACATAAACCCTCTCTTAACCAATAGCTTGCTTGTCCTCCATAAATTCAGTCACTTTCAAATGCTGTGAATTGAGATGGGGCCGTCACAGAGAGGTGAACATTATACGCCTTTCCGAAATGACAATAAATTCAGTCACTTTCAAATGATGTGAATTGAGATGAGGCCGTCACGGAATGGTGAACATTATACACCTTTCCGAAATGACAATTGTTGGGCTGGAAATTTCGAAGACTTCAGTTTTCAGGTTTTGGGAGAAAGCGGCTGTTTTCATTAGTAGAATTTTTTACTTCTACAGTAAGATTTTTTGAATCCATGATTGCAGCATGGAAAATGATGAAATGAACTTGTATGATTTTGTTACTTGTTATATGGTAATATATAAAGTGGTGGTTGAGTGTTTGCAAAAGAGCTAGAAATATGGAAAAATATAAGCAAAGGCAGGAAAGTTATTTTTTATTTTTATTTTTAATTATAAAAAAGTGGTGTGAGTTTTATCATAGATGTCGATTATATCAAGGTTGATTCTTGGTTTGATAAATTGTGACTCAAGGTATCTAAGTAGTTACCGGATTAGGTCATGTTTTAGCCACACCAACATTAAACAAATTGGGTTTAACTTGTTTCTTTTTCTAGTATGGCATAATAGCCTCTGTGAGGTTTGACCTTGTTCTCATGGAGTCCATTCTCAACTAGTTGTCATAGTGAAACTTAACAAAAATTAATACAATTAGAATATATATATATATATATATATATATATATATATATATATAATTGAAAAATTAATATTTTTAAAATTAATAAAAAATTGTAAATAAATAAATACATTTTAAAATAATAATAAAATTAAATATGAATAAATAAATATATTTTAAAATAATAAAAAATTAAATATCTAATTTGTCAATATAAATATTGTGTATTTAATAAAGATGTTAATTAATGTGAAGAAAATAAATTAATTATATATGTCACAAAAATATACAAATTTAAAATTAAAGAGTTATATCACTCTATTTCCATTAAATCATCCACATTATATAGACATTAAAATAAAAAATAAAAATGGTTTTCTCTATAAGGAACTGGGAGTTAACAGTCTTTTGGGATATTTATTTAAAGGAAATATTAAGTGTGTTAATTAAAAATGGTTTATTTTTATTTACAAGGGAAGAGTGTTTATGTAAAGGAGAGTATCTATACTTCTTAGAGATTTTGTTTGAAAACAGATCTTGTATCTGGTTGCGCGGAGAGGCGCATCTACAGCCCAATATGACCCCGATGTCAGGTATGTCACGTCCTCATACAAAATGTCGACTTAAGTTTTAATTAAAAAAAATAAAAAAAAATAAAAATCTCATTGTGCTAGAACATATATCAATTTCTAATTCAATTATGTATTATTTATATAATTTGAATGGATGGTAAATTATATACGTGAATTTGAATGGATCATCAATACCATTTCCTAAATCAAAGGAAAAGAGTTAATTCAACACAAACAATCAAAATCCAAAATATTTTAATATTTCTTTTAATTAAATATTTTTAAAATGAATTTATGCTTACTCCAGAGCTATGGTAAATAAATAAAAAAATATATAAACTAGATGTATGGTAAATAAATAAATATTCTTTTTATATTTATTCCATAAACCTTTTTATATTAAAAAAGCTTTAGAAAGAGGTTTTATTTAGATGAAGCCTATGGGACAAATACCATGGGACAAATTAATATTGATACCATGGGCCAAATACCATGGGTAAATAAACAAATATAAAAGAGGTATAAACAAGTATGATCAATAAATAAATAAATATAAAATAAATATAAAGAGGTATGGTAAATAAATAAATATAAAAAAGGCATAAAGAGGTAAGGTAAATAAATAACAATATATCAAATAGGATTATAATAAAAAACTAATATATAACAAACCTATGGGCCAAATACCATAGTAAAGAAAAGGGGTGTGGTAAATAAATAAAAATATAAATAAACTAGAGGTATGGTAAGTAAATAAAACTTCTTTTCATATTTACTCCATAATCTGCTTTATATTTACGAATATTTATGTTCATTAGTTTACATAACTAAGAAGAAATAGAGAAAGAGAGTGATAAGGGAGAGATAGAGAGAGAGTGCGTATTTTTAGGGGTGAGATAAAGAGACAAAGTAAGATGTATGGAAAGAAGGGGGGAGAGAAGAAGTGAGAAAGAGAGAGGGAGGGATATAGTAATGTAGTTGGAGAGAGAGAGGGGTGGAAAGAGAGAGAGAAAGAAAGGGATGGGGGAAGAGAGAGGATTAGAGAGAAAGAGAGAGAGATGTGGGGGAAGAGAGAGGATTGGAGGGAAAAGAGAGAGAGAGAGGTGGGAGAGAAAGGGAGAGGGAGAGAAGGGGAAGAGAGGGAAGAAGAGAGATATGGGGAGAGAGGGTGATCAACAAAGAGAATGATATATATGGAGTGCGAGAGCGTGTGTGTTTAGGGGGGTGAGATAGAGACAAAAAAAAAGAGATGGATGGGGATATAGATATGGATGGAGGGTGGAGAGAGGGAAGAATATTTTTTGCACTAGATGCATCGATTTTAGTGTAGATAATTATTTCTAATGATATATGATTACTTGCACTAGATGCATTGATTTCAGTGTAGGTGATGATTCCTAATACTATTTGATTTCTTGCACTGGATGTGTTGATTTCAATTTAGACGTCGATTTATAATATATTTGATTGCTTGCACTAGATGCATTGATTTCAATGTAGATTATTCCTAATACTATTTGATTGTTTGCGCTAAATGCATTGATTTCAATGTAGATGGCGATTTCTAATCCTATTTGATTTCTTTGAGTAAATGCATTGATTTCAGTGTAGATATTGGTTTCTAATCTTATTTGATTTATTGCATTAGCACAAAAAGTTATTAACAATGTAGATTGATTTCTGTGTTATAGTAATTTAAGCTATTAATATTGGAGAGCAAGAGAGACAAGGTATCATGTTTACTACAACAGATCGAGCTAAAGATTTAAATGGTTTACAATTTAAATTTTCTTTTTCATATAATCGATATGAAAAGATAACAAAACTAACAAGGGAGGAAATAAGAATAGTAGAAGAAAATAGTTTGAGATTGATTGTAACATGAGTACGTTCTTATTATTCACATTTTCTATCTTTCAACACTATTATTGTCACTTTGCATTTAAAAAAAAAATATTTCATCATTTTTCATCATTATAGTTATTAAAAATAATTATCATCTCAACGAATTGAGGTAACCAAGTTAATATTAGAAATATTTAGCATATTTAAAATGATTATATTAATATTTGATATATTTACATATTACTGATAAAATTAATCATATCTTTGATAGATTTTCCTTGGCAGCACACTACTGAAACGAACCTAGATCCATCTTACATCTCAAAAATATACAAAAATTTTAATAATCTGAAAAATGTGACATTGATGCCTCCGACTGGAACCAACCTAGATCCATTTGACTCTGGATCTATCATGCACCGAGAGGGATCAAATCTCTCGAGATGCAAACCTTTCCTCAAGTTTTGCACTCAAAAAATAGGTTTGCACCTCGAGAGATTTGATCCCTCTCGGCGCATGATAGATCCAGAGTTAGATGGATCTAGGCTGGTAATTAAGAAAGTCTTATAAGTTAATTAATTTGGTGGGTAACATGATTGTAATCTTAAAAATTGCATTTTATAGATTTAAGTTTTAAAACTTAAATTTTCAACCATCTACGAAGAAATTCAAATTTCCAATTGACTGATTTTTTACTTTCTGAAATTTGACCAGTTTTGGTTTTTGAACTTCGAATTTAGAGGTTGATAAAAAGAAGGTCACTACATAAATTTTAGATGGACAATTTACTTATTACAGTTAAAAGTGATTGGGCCATTTTTTTTTTTTTAAATCTTATAATAAAATTGTTTGAATCATGATTTTGATGGTGAAAAATGAATTCAGCATCATCAAAAATCTTTAGAGCACCTAAAATATTGAAGTTTGATAGTTATAAGGTAGCAGCCAAAATATTGAAGTTTGCTAATTTTAACGTGGATTTACAAAAATCTCTACCAAATTTCTTAAAATCTTACCGAAATTCCCATCATTTTCAAAACAAAAAAGCAGTGTAGTTAGACTAAAGCTTTACTCATTTGCTCCATGTACATTACTTGGGATGGGGGGCATAGATTTCGTTAGATTGTTTTTAGCAAATTTCATTATGAAAGCGAGAGAGCAATAATGGAACTTGAATCCCGAAGTTGGATCAAATGTAACTTCACGCATGCAACTTTATCCCAAATAGGGAATCCGTGATAAAGCACTGGAGCAAGATAGCGTGTAACAAAGAAATTGATCATAAATTTCTGTTTGTACCTGGATAAGGGTGGGCCTGATAAGTTTGAAATTTTGTGCAGCTGTACCCATCCCGCACCCACTGTATTTATTTTCCCATAACTCATTGAAATCGTCCTTTGTAGCCGCACATTTCTAACAGCACCTCATTAAATTCTTGGCAGTCTCTCACATCACGATTGTTGCCTTCAAACAGAAAAGAATAACCTTCTTTCAACTTTAAGTTGAATTTCACACCTATAAGAATCCCAGTCAGCCCCAGATCTTGATCCCACACAGCCCTCCCCCACATTCAATTCTGTTCGCTGACGGAAACAGCTTCTTCTAAGTATGATGAGAAATCTCCTATGCATTTCTGTAATGGTGCTTATTTTCTCCATGAATAAGGCTGTGCATGGGCAACTGAGCTCAACCTTTTATGACGAGTCGTGTCCGGCGGCGCTGTTAATAGTGAAAGCTGCCGTGAATCTAGCGGTCATCCAGGATGGAAGGATGGGGGCATCGCTTCTCCGACTTCACTTCCACGACTGCTTTGTTAATGTAAGAAAAGAAAGTAATCATTTAGTTGATTATGACTAATTAATTACTTTTCTTTGCTAGCTTGGATTAGGATTATGAAATATCAATTTTTAGGGTGGAAATTATGGATATTTTTAGAGTGGAAATTATGGATTTTTGATAAAAAAAATTTAGTACTTTTCAAATTAGTTTGGAAAATAGATATTATGAAGAAATCTGCACTTATACCAATTTTTGTAAACTTTCCAAACAAATAACTAGGATTACTGATTCCATAAAAATATGGTGATTCCTCTAACAAAACACTATAATAAGATTATTTTCTTTGTTTTGCTAATTTATAATAAAATCCAGAAACATCAAGAAAAGTTGTTTAAAGACACCTGAGTAAGATCTTATTGGTCATTATTTGAAAATCAATTTACTGTATTTTTCCTTTTCTAATTTTAAATAACCTTATATTACCATAAATTCACATAAATCTAGAATTGGAAAATGACTAATGAGCCAAATTAAGGGAACCGCGTAACAGTCTCGTCATGTTGAATTTTGGTTGGGAACCGCGTAACAGTCTCGTGATGTTGAATTTTGGTTTTGGTTTGCTACAGGGGTGCGACGGTTCGGTGCTGTTGGACGATTCCTCGACTATAACCGGAGAAAAGACTGCAGTTCCAAACGCCAATTCCCTGAGAGGATTCGACGTGATAGATATTATCAAAAACCTAGTGGAGGTAGCATGTGAGGGTGTCGTGTCCTGTGCCGATATTCTCGCCATTGCTGCTCGCGATTCAGTGGTGGAGGTGATCATTTTATTCCCTAACGTACTAATTCCTATCTTTAATTATGGCTAAATACAACAAAGGTTGAAGCCAGTTTAGTTCTACCACAGTCTAGGTATAAATTATATTATTAGAAAAAATGCATACAAATTTATTACTTTATTAAAAAATGTATAAAATATCATATTTTATATTGATTAATATTAGATAAATTAATAATAATTTATAGGCAAATAGAATTTTATAAAAAAATTTCCAAAAAAAATTAATGAGATAAAACAAATATATTTGTTTAAATTTTGGTGAATAATAACTATTAATAAATAGTTATTATGCGATTGCCATAATAGGAATTAAAATCAAATAACGCTGTTTGGTCATATGCGATTGCCATTTGTTAGCTGGGAGGGCCAACATGGACGGTACTCCTGGGAAGGCGAGACTCAATTACTGCGAGTTTAAGCGCTGCGAACACCAACCTTCCATCGCCAGCTTCTAGTCTCAGCACTCTCATCTCATCCTTTCAAGCTCACGGTCTTTCCACCAAGGACCTCGTAGCACTCTCAGGTATATAAACTATTAGTGGCAGCCACATTCGATATATTTAATACCAAATATAACAGCAATTAACATTCACTTTTTATTATTATTACAGGTGGTCATACAATCGGCCATGGGCGCTGCACCACATTCAGAGCTCGCATCTACACCGATTCCAACATTGACACCTCATTCGCGAATTATGTGAAGGCAATTTGCCCAAGCACTGGTGGAAACGACACCCTGTTTCCCGTAGATGTGGCAACTCCCTATTCGTTTGACAACAATTATTACAGTAACCTGATGGGACAAAGGGGGCTTTTCCATTCAGATCAGGAGCTATTTAATGGAGGTTCCACAAATTCTCAAGTTACTTCATACAGCGCCGCTCAGGACACCTTCTTTACAGACTTCGCAGAAGCCATGGTGAAAATGGGTAACATCAGTCCCCTCACTGGCACCAACGGGCAAATCCGCAGAAACTGCAGAAAGCCCAATTAAAATTCTGAGGATTGTATTGTATTCTGTCAGAAAAGTACAGACCCATGAGATTCTGTCAAAACTTATGACATCTCAGACAGCACATAGAACATTTGGCACGTTAAATGTTCAGTGAAATAAGAAATGTCGAACAAATGGACACACGCTCTTGACGAGCATAAGCTATCCTTTGAGGAGGTTCAGTAAGGATTATGCTTACTCTAATTGAACCGGATTGGTTCTCCTTTATATTTTTGAATTTTAAATATTGTAATAAAATCAAGAGGAAAAGACGAGGTTGAGTAAAGGTTATTGTTTACAGGATTTATTAAAGGTTATATATTCTAAATAACATAATTTTATTCTTAATAAATTTAATTATAATATTATTTTAAATTATTGTTATTAATAATAAAAATAATTAATATATATTCGTCAAATATGTTTACAAGCATGTAACAATAATTTTAACTATTTAGATTTCTCACTATTTCATAATGAAGATTTTCAATGTTTAAAAGAGTTTTATGGTTTATTAATATCACATATCAAAAAACCAAAACTTATTTTGTATAATTGTTGTTCATAATATTTTTTTAATTAATCAATTTAATTAAAAGAACAAAAATGACATAACTTAAAGATAAACATCAATCTTTAAATTGTGATTATTGTCAAGAATATTCTAAAATATTTTGTTGAGGTTAAATTCTTACTATCCACTTCATAATTATTAATAATCAAATAAATATTATGATATTGTTATTCAAAATAAGACACAAATATTATATAAAATAATTAAAAAAAACCAACTTACTGTTATTCATATTTATTTAAATAATTTATATTGGAAAGAAAATATTATATTTTAATTAAAAATATTATATATATTTAAGATTTAATTAAAAACAGTGGATTTAGTTGTATTTTACAAATAAAGATTAGGAATCATATAGGTTATTAATTATTTTTAAGCCATATATATGATTGAGTTGTGACTCTAAAATTTGAAATCTTATCATACAATTTAATTTAGGAGAAATATTTACTTTCTTCACACGTGATCTTTAAAATGATATTGAAATTACAACCAAACATCCCATTGTATTAAAGGAGATATATAATTTAATAGCATAAATTAATACAACAATTATATAAAAACATAAAAGCTTTCGAAGTAAGTAAATAATTTTTTAAATATGTAGTTGAAACCTAAAAGGTTTGGAAGTAAATAATTTTTTGAATTAATATAATAAGGAGATGTATAATTTAATTCGAAAAATATTTGAAAATAATGTTAAATAAAATATTTTAGTCATTTCAAAATCAACTTCATATATATTTTCCAGATATGAGAGAGAAATTTAAAAAAATAATTTAATATTCAAATAACATTTTAATGTAAATTATATAAGATATAAATAGAATATTTAAATGTAAAATTATGCTTATTTTATTATTTTTATTATATATTTTTTGAAGAAATTGAAATAAAAAAATGTGTAATTTATTTTTTTATGGAATATATATAGAATCAACTTACATTTATTTTAATATTGGATTTTATTTTATTTTATTTTTGTCAATTTAGTAGTGCCTTGTGCCTTGCTATTTTCTATTTATTTTTTGCAAGCCTGCTTGGAGGAAACCAGGTCTGTTAAGCACCTAAATGCGTTAAAAGCCATCCAAAGTTGAAAAAGTTTCATTCTACCATTTGTTTCATTTGCTAACTGACTATTTAATCTATTTTCTACTTAGTTGTTAAATAGGATATGTCTTTGCATAAAACAAAAATACATATTATACACAAGATAAAGCTCCTATCCATCTGAAGAATCAATCTGGGCTGAGTCCTTTACTGTAGAACCTGGCATATCCGCTTGTTGCATCTGCTAGATTTGCTTCTCTAGTCTTCCAATACGATCATCAAGTCGGGCAATACAATCAATGGCCTGGTACTATGTGACTTTGATGTGTTGGCCTAGTACTATGTGACTTTGATGTGTTTCAGTTGAATGTCAATGTCTTGTAACAAATCCACTATTTTGGGTTATGTCTTCTCTCTGTGAGGGTGAAAAATCTGCATAGCGTTAGCTAATAGGCATTTGAAAATCCAATAAGTGTGAACTGTTTGACTAAACAGTGATAAGCGACCTCAAGTATTACCAGGATTTGTAATAAATTCCATAATTTCTGCTTCAGCTTCATTGTCTTCCTCATTGTTCTGAATTTCTCTTTCCCATCCTTGAATTTTTATCTGACATGTGAAGAGTTTCCAAGTGAGTAGGTGTCTCAGAGGTTCATTAAAACCTCTTGATTTGTCCTTCTCCCCCTCTTCCTGTTCTTATCTTCAGGCTGTAACATCTTCTGTTTCCCTTTCTTTGAGGTATGGGCCAAAGAATTTCTTGTTTGCCTCTTATCCATGATGATGAGCTGACTTATAATAAGAGTGAGCTTTGGAATAAGAATAAGTAGATACAAGAAATAGATAACAATTAAATTTTGAACCTTGTCATCAAGAATATGATTTGGATTATTCTGTTTCTCCTCGATTGCATAAGACAAGTTTACTCCTCCATGTAGGTTTTAACCCTGAACATAGATTATCTACACACGAATCTTATAACAGAAAATAAACAATAGCGAGAGCATAAAACATAAAGCAGATAAACACAGAGATTTTCCCCTGGATCCCAAATTGGGACGACCAGCTTGATTTTTCATTATGATCCTTTTAGTGTTACAACACATATATATACATGCCGAAGCATACATAAACCCCAATCAATTAACCCTGGATTAGAACATAACCGTAGTTCCCTTGACCGGATCTACAAAAATACCAGGGGCCGAAAACCATCGAACCCCAAAACCATGTGAAAAACCATGCACAAAACCATGGGCGGATCCGCCTATGAGTCGGTCCGCACAAAAAACAAATTTTGGCCGGGGCGCTGCCCTGGACCCCAACGGTGGGGACTGCTTCGCCCTTCGTGACCCCCCAGCTACGCCCGACGCAACATACAGCGCGTGGGGCTAATCGTGGAAAGAATATAACACATACCTAACATTCTCCCACTTGTTGTTTTCTTTCCACAGGGGGGCACAGGAGAGCTTATTCATTGGCCCAATTCTTCAACACCCATTGTTTCTCTACACCAAGAGAACTTCTGAGTGCTCACAGACTTCGTCAATGCATCTGCAACATTCTTCAAAGTGTCCACCTTTACCAGCAACACCCTTTTAGCCTCAACCATATCTCTAACAAAGTGATATTGAATATCAATGTGCTTTGTCTTTGAATGGTAAGCATGGTTCTTAGCCAAGAAAATTGCACTTTGGCTATCACAGTCTATCCTTATAGCTTGCTATACCAACCCCATACTTGAACACAATCTCTGCAACCAAACTGCTTCCTTGCTTGCATGAGTGGCTGCTATGTATTCTACCTCTGTAGTTGAAAGAGCCACTACAAACTGTCTTTTACTCATCCAACTGACTGCGCCTCCAAATAGGCTAAACACATACCCACTTGTAGATCTTCTTTGGTCCAGATCTCCAGCCCAGTCTGCATCAACAAACCATGAATGTCCAACATTCTTTCCAATCCTGGTCTTCCCTGGTAGCACAAGCCATAATCACTAGTGCCACGTAAATATCTGAAAACCCGCTTCAATGATGTCCAATGCTCCTTTCCTGGGTTTGACATAAACCTGCTCAATACTCCCACTGCATGTGCAATGTCTGGTCTAGTACAGACCATTGCATACATCAGGCTACCCACTGCACTTGCATATGGAACACGGGACATATACTCCTCTTCTTTTTGTGTCTTGGGACACTGTTCAGCAGACAGCTTTACACCTACAGGAATAGGAACATTCACCGGTTTACTATCCTGCATATTGAACCTCCGCAATATAGTCTCGACATACTTCCTCTGGTTTAACCAGAGCTTCCTCTTTGCCCGATCTCTCTTAATTTCCATGCCCAAAATATAGTTTGCAGCACCAAGATCCTTCATGTCGAATTTGGAGAACAGCTGGGTCTTCAAATCTTAGATAATTTCTTTGTCATTTCCAATCAACAACATATCATCCACATACAAGACCAAATAAATAACACTGTCACCAATTAATTTAAAATAAACACAGTGATCCTCCTTGCTTCTGGTGAAGCCAAGTTCCCGTATATAGGTATCAAATTTCTGATACCACATCCTTGGTGACTGTTTTAACCCATACAGAGACTTCTTCAACCTGCATACTAGTTCTTTCTTACCCTTCACCATAAAGCCTTCTGGTTGCTTCATGTAGATCTCCTCTTCTAGATCCCCGTGAAGAAATGTTGTCTTCACATCCATCTGTTCTATCTCAAAATCAAATGCAGCAGCAACAGATAAAATTAATCTAATAGAAGTAACTTTGGCAACAGGAGAGAAAATATCACCAAAATCAATTCCCGGCACCTGGGAATAACCTTTTGCTACCAACCGAGCTTTGTATTTCTCCACCTTGCCTTCTACATTCATCTTCTTCTTAAACACCCATTTGCTCCCAATGGGCTTCCTTCCATCCGGCAACTCCACCAGATCCCATGCATCGTTTTTGTGCAAAGATTCCATTTCATCAACCATGGCCTCCTTCCAAAGTTTTCTATCCTCTGAATCTACTGCCTCCCTGACAGTTCTGGGTTCATCATCAGTTATAGTTAAGGCAAAACCTGAACAGAAAGCAGATGGACTATACCTTTCTGGTTGCCTTCTTTCCCGAACCGATCTTCTCAAAGCTGGAGTTTGTGGCTCTTCATCTTCTGAGTCTTCTTCTGTTGTAGAGTCTGATTCATCCTCCTTTAGCTCAAACTCTATCTTCTCAGGTTCCTTTGGTAGGACTTCATGTTTAACAACATCTTTCACTTCTCTAAACACCACATCTCTGTTGTACACAACCTTCCTTGTTTCTGGGTTCCAAAGCTTGTAACCCTTTAAACCATCCTTATACCCAATAAAGATGCACCTTTCAGATTTATTATCCAACTTGGTCCTTTTTTCCTTTGGAACATGTACATATGCATCACATCCAAATACCCTTAGATGTGAAAGAGAGGGTTTCTTACCAGTCCATACCTCATGTGGATTCTTATCCTCCAACGCTGATGAAGGTGATCTGTTAACTAAGTAACATGCAGTCTCCACTGCCTCTGCCCAGAATTCTTGTCCTAACCCAGTACCACTGAGCATGCTTCTTGCCTTTTCCATTAGCGTTCTATTCATTCTTTCTGCAACTCCATTTTTCTGAGGTGTGTATGGAGTAGTTTTCTGCCGTGCTATACCACACTTCTTACAGAACTCTTCAAATTCCTTCTTGCAGAACTCCCCACCATTATCTGTCCTTAGCGCCTTTATCTTCTTCTCTGTCTGGTTTTCCACCAGAACCTTAAATTCTTTAAATTTTTCAAAGACTTCAGATTTCTTCCTCAAGAAATATATCCATGTATTCCTTGAGAAGTCATCTATGAATGAAACATAGTACACATAATTTCCCAGTGATGGAACTGACACAGGTCCAAACACATCACTATGCACAAGTTCTAATATCTTGTTTGCCCTCTTAGCACCAGAAGGAAAACTCACCCGATTCTGCTTCCCATATACACAATGTTCACAGAAATCGAAATCCAGAGAACAATTAGCATACCTTCTACCATACCATCTCTATGCAGTATCCGAAGGCCCTTCTCTCAATATGTCCAAGCCTTTGATGCCATAGCATGGTCTTTTCTCCCGAGAGGCAGTAGACTTTAGTCCCACTTTCGGGAACATGAGCCCCATTTACACCCATCAATACTTGGGTGCTACCTTGTAAGCTTTTACAGAGTTCGGTCAGGAACTCCCGCATTAATACGAGTCTCCACGAACCATCTTGCAGGCATCTTTCTCGAACACTGTTTTTACACCTGCATCATCCATCTTGCTTACAGAAATCAGATTTCTGGCCAATGTAGGAATATGCAGAACACCAGGAAGTGTTCTAATCCTCCCACCTTGTAGCTTCAGCTTGACCTTTCCACGTCCGACGATTCTGGCCTTCCTATCATCCCCTAGGAAGACATCACCACCATCATATTTCTCATACTCGCAGAACCACTCCCTATGAGGAGTGAAGTGAAAGGATGCACCTGAGTCAATCAACCATGACTCATGATCTACATGTGTATTTGAAGAAGAAGCCAAATACACATCCCCACCTTCATCCGAGGTGGTTTTTGCCTCTGCAGAAGGACCTTCATCAGATCCCTTTCCTTTCTCAGGAGCTTTAGATCTGCATTTCTTTTTGTAGTGCCCTTCCTTTCCGCATTTCCAGCACACCTTTACAAACTTTCCAGGAGATTTAGATCTCCCTCTAGATTTAGATCTCCCACTCGAAACCTTATTCTTGTTTCTGTTCTGGGACCTTCCTCGTACAGATAAGGCATCTCCATTCCGACCCTCCATATTTCTCCGTCTCATTTCCTCCGACAGCAAGGCTGAGACAATGTCATCAAAATTCAAGGTAGTTGTATTGCTACCTATTGCAATAACCAGACTGTCCCATGAGTCTGGTAGAGAACACAACAAACCGATGCACTTATCTTCATCTGAGATTTTAATATCAACAGATGACAGCTGACTTACCACAGTATTGAAGGCGTTCAGATGCTCTGTCACCGAGTCTCCATCCTTCATCCTCAGGTTATACAGCTTTTTCCGCGGGAACAACTTATTCACCAGAGACTTAGATTGGTACAAAGTCCCAAGTTTTTCCCACAAATTCTTCGCCGTAGCTTCCCCAGATACATTCAACAATACTGAATCTGACACACACAACCGTACTGTGCTCTTAGCCTTCCGATCCAGTTTCTTCCAGTCTTCATCTGACATTGCCGTTGGTTTAGTACCTGGATCTACCGCGATCCACTGATCTTTATCCACCAGCAGATCCTCCATCTTGAGCTTCCGCAACTCAAAACTCTGACCATTAAATTTCTCGATCTCTATCTTTCCGCCGCTCGCCATATTCTTTCACCGCAAGAATCGATCCCGCAGATCTCCCACTGCACAGGGTCTACCACAGGCCCGAGCAAAAAACCCTCAACAACAAAGGCGTCCCCTTGAAGCCGAAATACCTCTGATACCAAATGTAGGTTTTAACCCTGAACAGAAATATCTACACACGATTCTTATAACAGAAAATAAACAATAGCAAGAGCATAAAACATAAAACAGATAAACACAGAGATTTTCCCCTGGATCCCAAATCGGGATGACCAGCTTGATTTTTCATTATGATCCTTTTAGTGTTACAACACATATATATACATGCCGAAGAATACATAAACCCCAATCCATTAACCCTGGATTAGAACATAACCGTAGTTCCCTTGACCGGATCTACAAAATACCAGGGGCCAAAAACCATCGAACCCCAAAACCATGTGCAAAACCATGCACAAAACCATGGGCGGATCCGCCTATGAGTGGGTCCGCACAAAAACAAATTTTGGTCGGGGCGCTGCCCCGGACCCCAACGGTGGGGACTGCTTCGCCCCTCGTGACCCCCCAGCTACGCCCGACGCAACATACAGTGCGTGGGGCTAATCGTGGAAAGAATATAACACATACCCAACACTCCAATTGTAGCAATGGCATTATATTGAATCTAGAAATAACAGAGGGTCGTGCTAATGGAAGAAAACCAGCAAACAGGCGGGACAAGCTAGAGACAGAGACAATTTTTAATGAACAGGCGAAGAAAATCAAAATAGACTTGAAGTCTCTTAGTTTGGGTTCCACAGTTTTTATGAAAGTAAGAAAGAACCCCCCACATTTTATACCCAAGGCCACAAAAAACCTTCATGACCTTCCTCCATCTTCTTATAGCAATGGGAGAAGAACGATATAACCAGAGATGTGTTACACTATCAGGATTAAGCTTAGCTGACTGTCTATTATGAAAATAAATTGTAAACATAACAAAACAACAGGGAAAAAGATTCATAATAATGCTTTGAATACCACTACATACATTCACACCATTGCATTTCGAAATTGGGTATCCGACCCACCCAACACAGAGTTTGCTAATAGGGCAGGGCCAGGACTTTCTCTTTATCAACAAATAAGTTTTAATCTTAGAGTGGTAGGGATATCTAAAGCAAGGTTCTACTGGGTTTAGCATAACAAAGTTAGACCAGTCTACACCCTGATTAAAACAACGATTAGAACCTATCCTAATCAGATGCATAGCCCAGGTTTTAGTAATGAACAGAGACTAAAAATGAAGAATAACGTACCCCAACAGAGCAACGAGCCTGGTGCAAACTATGGTCACTGTCGTCCTCCTTCACCGCTTCTCGATTGCTACCACAGAGAGATGGTTTGTTTCACAATCAGTTTTCTGGTTCATACTCCCTGCCCTTAACCTGATTTTTCCTTCTAGCTCTGACAGCACAGGCTGTCTTACCCAACGCAACATAATACCCTTATCCTCCGCATGCTGCCATGATCCGGCTGAGGAAGGCTTGTGCATGTCAACTTAATGATGCATGAAAGGATACTGCCATCTGGCTAACTCCATAACCGGCGGCCTCATTCAATGAGCACCTCGATCAGGGGTCTCATAATTCATTAGATCCTCGTCTATGATTATCTGAAGAGAATGTAATTCTATATCACAGACTCTATCAATTGGTGTTGCATCCAATTGTCTACCAACATTTCGACTCCCCCAATTTGCTAGATAGTTTGCAGCCTCATTCCCTGTCCGACGAACATGTGTAGGTATCAGATACTGGATATCTTAAATGAGAGAGCCTATTTCTCTGATGATATTTTTTGTCCTCCAGCTTTTGGAAATCTTTTCCCAGGGTGTGCCTTGTTGCAATTTCTTGAGTACTCCTGTGACCATTGCCGAGTCTCCTTCTACAATAAGGCGTTGAAAATTTTCTCATTTTTCTATCATTAAGACCTGTTTAACTACTGATAGTTCAGCTTCAGTATTCGTTGCATGTCCCATATCCATTGCATAACTCCTACAAGCTGCCCCTCCGGAGTTCTTGAAAATCCCTCTTACTCCCACCTGCCCCGGTTTCCCTTTTGATGCGCCATCATAGTTTAATTTGATAAATCCATGTTGTGGTACTTGCCACCTTTCATACTCAGTTCTTCTAGGAGGTATGAATTTCCATAGATTGGCTGACAACATTTGGGGTTTGAGGTTGAGCTTAGCCATGATTTGTGTTTCTATACCTTCTATCTTCCACTCCTCCTATGTCCACTTGTATGTGAGAATTGTCTCCTGAGTATTTTAAATCATTTTCTGCCACATTTGATCCTTGGTATTAGGCTCACCTCTAAATATCCTGTGGTTTATTTCCTTCCATATTCCCCATAAGAGAAACCTCGAAAATAGTCTCCATGCTCTGTTCAAGACTTCACTTCTGAATCCTCCCTTACGCCTTCGTAGAATTGTGGTATTTATATTTGTATTATCTCTATCCATTTGTAGAAATATCCTTTCAATGTTGTTCCACATTGTTTCAGCAATTTCACAACTATTTAAAAGGTGTTCTATTGATTCATTTGCATTCTTACACATGTAGCAAATTGATGGGCCATGCATTCCTCGATTTTGCATGTGATCCCAAGTCAGGATTTTCCTGTGACTCAACAACCAAATGAAATACTCCACTTTAGGCTAATGGTTTAAACCCCATATTTTTTTCCATATGGTCCTATCATTATTATTTCGATTATTTGCATAGATCTTGTAACCCTCTTTGATTGTAAAAATGCCTTTATTCTCATAACCCCATCTGAGGATATCCTTTCCTGTTGCCAGTGCAGTTTTTGTTGTACTCAATTCCTTTTCTAGATTATTCCACTGTCTTATTTCTGGTGCACCTGGCCAATGAATTTTCTCTTTCCATCATCTCCATTGGTTGTTTGGGTGGTTGCACCAATAATTCTGAATCAATCTGTTATCTGGAGTGTTTGTGAATAAATAGAGTTTCCCTAAGTCAAGTCTGCTGAATTTTTTTTCTCTTTGCTGCTAGGAATCTTCGCAAAAAAGTGTTGATTTTCCTTCCCTGACTTCCCAAAAACTATTTTTCTGTTTGATATGTCTATTTTGTGAAGCAAGATTCCAAATTGTGGACCCCTTTGGGACACTATCAATTTTTAATCTTCCTATTAGAGATTGAGGCATATTATACTTTTGTTCCCATATGAATTTCCAGAGGTCACATCCTCCTTGAAACCATCTCCACCATAATTTTGTGCCCATAATTTGATTTAATACATATGGATCTCTGAGCCCTAGGCCCCCTGCAGATTTTTCTTTTATGAGTTTATCCCATGATAGAAGTGCCCATTTCCTGCAATCTTGCGCTCCTTGCCAAAGGAATTTAAAAAAAAAAATTACTAATTGATTGCAAACACTTTTCGTTGCCGCTCTGCCTGACAATTGATATACCGGGATTGATTGTATACTGATTTGAGCATAGTTAGTCTACCTGGAGCATTCAGTACTCTAAATGTCCACTGTTGCAGTTTTTTCCCAATTCTGGTTATTAGATCTTTCTAGTTAGCTATGTGAAGGGAGGAAGTATTCAATGGTACTCCTAAGTATTTCATAGGGAACTACCATATTTTAAAACCTAAATTTCTTGCCAGAAATGTTTTCACATGCTCAGGAGTATGGAAGAAATATACATTTGATTTATCATTATTAACAAGCATACTTGAGGCTTCCATGAATAAGTTTAATTTTTTTAAGATAACTCTTACTTCTCTTAGCGAGGCCTGGTAGAATAGAAGAATATCATCAAAAAATTATGATGTGTCAAGGCAATATCCGAATCCCAAAGTTGTAGTCCCTGTATCTAACCTTCCCTCAAAAACATTTTGATTAATCTTCCCAGCCCTTTTGCCGCTAAAATAAATATAAAAGGAGACAACGGATCCCCCTGTCGGAGAACTCTAGAAATGTTAAAAGGTTCAGATGGAGTCCCATTTAGTAGAATTGAAAAATGAGGAGATGAAATGAACGAAGATAGCCATTGAACCCATCTATCATCGAATCCAAAAGCTTTCAGTACTGCTATCAGATAAGACCAACTGATACGATCATAAGCCTTAGAGAGATCTAGTTTGATAAGAATACCTTTTCTCTTGAGTTCTTTTAATGAATGAATAGCCTCCTGAGCTGTAACTATACCATCCAATATTTTCCTTCCCTTAACAAATCCAGTTTGCTCCTGGGATATCAAACTGGGTAGGAGTGGTTTAAGTCTGTTCACCATGATAGTTGATAAAATTTTATAGATAACATATGAAGGGACAATATCTCTCAAGGCTCAAGCATTTCTTTAAGTACAGGTGAAAAGTAAATATTCAATTTATTTTTAAGGAAACTACTTAGTAAATCATGGGCTATGTGGAAAGCTTAAGTGGAAAATTTTTATATAAAAAAAAGTTATGACATGTTTTGGAATTCACCCGAAAAGACCTAGATCGAAATTTTCATTTACTAGACAATTAGAGGACAATTATTTCCCTCCCTAGAGATAAATAATCTCAATTGAGACAAGGGAGCTAAGAGGGGGAACAAGAGAGAGTACATTAGGAAACCTTGAAGACTTGATACCTGATTTAAGGAATTCCAAGTGGAAAAAATGAAGTTGAAAGCTCATTAACCTGCAATAGGAAGTTGTTGAGCGCCATCCAGAGCCAGTGGAAACCATAAGAAAGACATAAGAGTCTATAAATTCTTGGCTAGACTGGGTGGTCTTATGCCATAGAACAAACCGTATTAAGTCACTATCCATATTTTTTTCTAGAATTGAAAGAGCTGGAGGAATTTGGTTCAGAAGACCAATCTCATTGGTTGGGAGGAATGGTCTTTCCCCTTGGTGAATTCCCTTGTTGCTTAAATTAACAAGATAAGTGTTGACAAAATAAATGCTTTATACTGTTATGCTTTCAAAACAGAACTGTTATTTTAGATATTATCACTACATGAAATCTTGAATCCTATAAAAACATAATTGTTATTCTAGAATTTGTATTTGCTAGTAGAACATAACTATTATTTTAGATAGTATAACTATGTGAAATTTTGATTGCTAGCAGTAATTTAATATAATGGTTTTTTGAAATTCTAGTGAGATAATGAAAAGAGGTCATGTGTCAAGATCTTGATTTTGTCTTGGTAAAAGTTTATCAAAAGTTTCAGCATGAGAGATTATTAAAAATATTTCCTAGTTTCATGACTCAAGTCTATTGAATATTGATATTAATAGATATGTTGCAGAGATAGGTTAGATCCTTACTATTATCAAGATAAGTCCATATTCATGCATATATTAGAATCTAAATACCATGAAGGGTGAATAGAAAGTCCCAACACAAAGCCAAGTCTCGCCTATCCTTAGTGCTATTCAAGAAAAGAAAAATAAAATAAAATAAAATAAATATTGCGTTAAATAATTTATTCAAGGCGGAAAATTATGATAATTGTACAAAAATATTTGAATAACCCTTACAGAAGCAAGTGAAGGATTGTTTTCATGTTAAGTAAAATCTATAAAATAAAATGAATCCCATCTATGTTTTGTACCAAGCAACCATAATACAAAGAAGTTTCCTATCAATGAAATGAATTACTTCTAATAAAGGAAAAGATAAATAAATCAGGTACATCAAACCATTTTCCTAACATATGTAGTTAAATCAATATTTTTCAAATAGGAACAAACACATAAAACAACACTTCGTTGAGAGTGAATACATATGCATTCAGTATGAGCATATATAAAATAAAAATGTATAAATATGGTCTTGCATGGGAATAAAAACCAAGAGGCAATAGCCAGAAATCTATCACTATCATTCAAAATATATTACCTATAGTGATTTTTCAATTTGGAAAAGAAAAAGGACTTATGTGGACTGTGGCCCTTGAATTACGTCAATAATCTAGAAAACTGGCAATTCATGAATGAGAGATAGAGCCTCAGGTTGATGAGAAATGACATTAAACAGTTAATATCTCAAACCCTTGACAGAAGGCTGTTATATCGATGAATTCTAAAGTTAAACATCTTCGAGAAAGGAAAATTGTACTTTGATTGCAATTTGTCTAACAAGAATTTAATTCCAAGTCGCCCGGTCGAGGCTTGAAATGGGTAGCAGATAGTTTGGCAAGTGTTCAAACTACTCTAGACCCTGCAAAGGAATGAGAGAATAATAAAAACCTAAGTGAATCCCAATGGAGTAAACCTTGGCATAGCCAAGGCAAGTCCCAAAAATGCACAGGAGGATAAGAAATTTAAGCGAACCTACACCTAGAAGCGAGCAACTATTCAAAATTAAACCAACACATATAAATAAAAATTCGTTTTCCCAAATACAAAAGTAAATATTAATGTACTTACTTTTCTGCTTCCCACTTGGGTTTACGACACCATGCTACAACAAACAAAACCCTTGTGGTTATTATCAAAGATCATAAAGAGAAAAAAACCTAAGTAATAATTTATATTATTAACAGAACAATGCATGAATTATAATTTACCTACCAAATGGCACCAGAGGGACTCATTACACATCTAATCTATAATACTGGAAAACCTAGTTATATAAACGGTAAGTGAAAGGAAAACTTACCTAAGTTGTAATTCAGAGAGGGCCAAAAACATTGCGACCTTGAGCGATAGAATACATAAAGAAATTTAATGTTTCTCACGGATATATTAATATATTTAAAAAAAGAGGACTTATGTAAGAGATGGCTTAGGGCTTCGAAGAAAAAAAAAACTTAGCAAGCACCGAGACTCATTGTCCTACTCTGGCACCGTGAGCTCCACAGAGAAAAACCACCATAATGATGCTTTATAGAATCTGCTAAATGTTGGAAATACTCCCAAGCACTGCCATGAATAAAGTGGTAGCAGTCCACACCTTCAATTGATTGTTTTGTGAAGGGAAGGACAAGCCCAGGTTTTTCAAATCTGAAGGCATTCATGCAGAATCAAAACAAAGTGTCCGAGCCCATTCTCTACGTTATTTCTTACCCACCGCCGTTGACTTACCATTTGCTTGCAACCTGCAACTTTTAGCGTTTAACTCTTTAGCACTTTGACAAACTTAAGTTTTTGCCGATGCGATTTGGTGGGACCCGCAACCTACCTTACCACATTATAAACTGCTACAAACCTTTGTTATTTCACACTTACATTGTTTACTCCGTCACAACCCACACTTTGCAACATTTAAGATTTACCTTTAAGCACCTGCACCAAAACTTGCGATGTTTCAATGCGACATCGTCATCGCACATCGAAAGTCATAGATTTCGCATTTCACAATATTTCCCATTTACCTTTTTTAAGCACGCCCGCACTTCGCAACTTTTATGTTTTACCTTTTTTGACCGCCCACAACTTTGCACATCTTAAGACTTACCTTTTAGTTTCCCGCAAGTTATGTTATTTTAGCTACGAGGATAGTGCATATAAGTGCCCGCAAGCTCAGGAGGATAACACATATAAGCACCTGCAATCTCACGAGGATAGCAACTGCAAAGTAAATGATTTAAGTTGTGATACGATAAGTGCCACGTCACATCGCAATCGAAAGTTCTTAAGGTTTTCCTATATCGCGCAAATGTTAATGGTATTCGGTTTGTGATGGAGGCATGAACACAATGTGGTTTCGCAGGTGGTTTATGTGTTTTTTGTACGTTGTTTCATGTAGAAATAGAAAAATCAAGAGGAAGGACAATTTGTTTGTTATCAGTCCGATCCAGCATTGAATAGCATCGAATCCTCAGGCTTCACCAATTTGTATAAACAAATGTAATTTCATATGTTTTTTTTAGAGAGATGAATGAATATAAGAGAAGATTTGAATAAATTAAAAAGGAATTTTGCTCTTGTGTTTCTTTCACTTTGTCTGTGTAATGTTATTTCTGCATTTATCTGCATTCTCTGTGTTTTCGGGGGAAACGCATCCCTCTGTGTTTATTTACAATTTCCAACATGGTATCAGAGCAGGTCTAGGCTCTCAGTGAAAGAATGAACAACTCTTTACTGAAGAAGCTAAAAGGTTGTTTTGAGAAGCTCATTCTACAACAATTAGAAGGGTTTTTTTACATGGTCAAGATGGTAGTAGCTGGGACAAGCCTGAATAATCCCCAACTACCAGAGTTCAATGGGAAGAATTATGATTATTGGGCTATTACAATGAATGCCATGTTATCCTCACAAGATATTTGGGAGTTGGTGGAAAATGGTTTCCAAGAACTAGCAGATGCAACAACATATAATTCTTTGACACAAGCAGAAAGAGATTTGTTGAGAGATAATAAGAAGAAGGACTCCAAATCCCTCTTCTATATTTTCCAAGCAGTACATGAGAGTATTTTCCCAAGGGTTGCAGCAGCAACGAAGGCTAAGGAGGCATGGGATACCCTCCAGGAAACCTATTAAGGCATGGAAAAGGTGAAGACAACAAAACTTCAAATGCTAATAAGAGATTTTGAAACTCTTTGTATGAAAAGTATGATAATAGATACTCATTCTTTACACATGTGATTGGGGTGGTTACCCAAATTAGGTCTCATGGAGAGACACTTGAAGAAAGGAGAATAGTTGAGAAAGTCTTAAGAAGTCTACCATCAAGTTTTGATGCCATAGTAGTGGTCATAGAAGAGACAAAGGATCTCTCACAATTTTCAGTGGATGAGCTTCATGCATCACTAATGTTTGATGAGAACAGACTGAAAAAAGAATCAAAATCATCATTGGAGCATGCATTCAAGACACAAATGTATTTTGGTCAAGGTAGAGGTCGAGGAAGATCAGACTATCAAGGAAGAGGAAGAAACCCACATAGAGGTGGAAGAAGCAGCCCTGGAAGCACAAGTTAAAGGGGCAACAATCAGAATCCAAGCCAAGGCTCAAGCTAGAATCAAGCACAGGGACAGAGGTATGATAAATCTCATGTCCAATGTCATTATTGCAAAAATTATGGTCATTATGCAAATGAATGTAGAGATAAGAAAAATAACATGGGTAGTAAACCTAGTGTAAATTTCACAAAAGAAAATTAGAACCATAGGTTCATGCTTTTAGCTAGTAATGTAGCACAAGAAGAACAAGAAGATGTATGGTTCTTAGATTCAGGGTGTAGTGACCATATGACTGGAAACATAGCAATGTTTTCCTATCTAGATTAGAGTGTAAAATATGAAGTGACAACGAGGACTTATAGCAAGGTCTCTGTCATGGGGAAATGAAGAGTAAACATACTGAAAAAGAAGGGAGAGAAGAAGTTTGTGCTAGATGTGTATTATGTCCCTGGCCTAAAATGTAACCTTCTAAGCATTGAACAGCGCCTGAAAAAGGGCTACAATGTTTTTTTTTTTAAATGATGTCTGCACAATCATGGATAAACCTCCAAGTAAACAACTCATTGCAAAAGTGCATATGACAAGCAATAGAATTTTTCCTCTGAAGATCAGATCAGACTTCAAGGAATGTGGTGCTGTAGCATTTGTCACACAAAAAATATTTGATGAAGAAGTGAAAGATGAGAACTGGTTATGGCGTTTGAGATTTGGAAATCTCAGTTTCATAGGTTTGAATTTGTTGCATAGAAAAGACATGGTAAAGGGATTACAACTCATAGAGAAACCAAACAACCTATGTGAAGGTTGCATCTTGGGAAAACAACACAGAGAATCATTTCTAGCAGGAAAGAGTATAAGGGCAAAGGAACATTAGGAGATTGTCCACTCAGATTTATGTGGACCAATGCAAACGCCATCATTAGCTGGCAATTATTATGTTTTGAAATTTATAAATGATTACACAAGGAAGACATGGGTCTATTTTCTAAAAAAGAAAAGTGAAGTGTTTGAACAATTCTACCACTACAAAGCTCTTGTTGAGAAGAAAAATGAACACTACATAAAAGTGTTGAGAACTGATAGAGGTGGAGAATATATCTCCAAAGACTTCCTACATTTCTGCAGGGAGCATGGAATACACAAGAAATTTACCACAAGGTATACACCTCAACAAAATGATGTTGCAGAAAGAAAGAATAGGACCATCATGAAAATGGTAAGAAGTATGTTGAAGGAAAATAATTTTCCAAATGTATATTGGGTAGAAGTTGTCAATTGTGCAGCATATATCTTAAATATATGTCCAACCAAAAGTGTTATGAACAAAGTTCCACAAGAAGCATGGAGTGGAACAAAGCAGTTTGTCAGTCACATGAGGGTGTTTGGATGTGTGGCATATGCACATGTCCCGGATTAGTTAAGGAAGAAGTTGGAAAATAAGGGGATAAATGTATATTTCTTGGATTCAGTGATGAATCCAAGGCTTTCAAGCTCTATAATCCATCAACCAAGAAATTAATCATTAGCAGATATGTTCAGTTCATAGAAGAAGAATCTTAGGATGGAAGTCTAGAGAAGAAATTCAATGTGAAGACATGTATTTCACATGAAGACAAAGATAAATTGATTGAAGAAAGCAAATCCTCAATGGTGGCTCCTCCTCCACCCATACAAGCTCAACAGAGCACACCACAAGCAAGCAATAGAACAACATTGAGAAATCAAGGAAGTGCTTCTCTAAGCACACCACAATGATCAACAACTCCCTCGAGTTCAAGTGCAGCTCCAAGCACATCTTCAACAAATACAAGAAGACCAAGATTCATAAATTTAAGTGAAATTTAGGAGCAAGAAGAAGTTGACAATAATGCTGGTATGAATTCTTTATTTGCATTATTTTGTCATGTTGATGACCCAATCCATTTTGAAGATGCATTCAAAGAAGAAAAGTGGATTGAAGCAATGAATGAAGAGATAGGAGCAATAGAAAATAATGATACATGGGAGTTAGTGGACCTCCCACAAGGAAAAGAAGTTATTGGAGTGAAATGGGTTTATAAGACCAAAAGCAACATTGAAGTCAAGATAGAAAGGCAAAAAGCAAGGCTAGTTGTCAAAGGGTACAAGTAGCAACAAGGAAGAGACTATGATAAAACCTTTGCACCAGTTGCAAGGATGGAGAAGTGCAGACAATGCTGTCCATAGTAGCACAATAAAAGTGGAAAGTTTATCAAATGGATGTGAAACCAACATTCTTGAATGGAGTGTTGAAATATGAGGTGTATGTTGAACAACCTCCTGGCTATGAGATAGAAAGCCAAGAACACAAGGTGTGTAAGCTACGAAAAGCTCTTTATGGGCTAAAGCAAGCACCACGAGCATGGTACAACAGGATTGATGCTTACCTGATGGACAATCGGTTTGACAAGTGTGATGGTGAACCCATACTCTACATCAAAGAAAATGACAGTAAAATTATTATTGTTGTTTTTTATGTAGATGATTTAATTTTTACAGACAATGATGTTTCTCTCATTTCTGATTTCAAAGAAGCCATGAAAAGTGAGTTTGAAATGACTGACTTGGGTTTTTTAAGATATTTTTTGGGCATAGAAGTAGAGAAAATAGAAAAGGGGATTTTTATCTCCCAAGAAAAGTATGTTGCAGAGATTATAAAAAGGTTCAATATGCAAAACAACAAGCCATCATCAGCTCCAAATGTCATGGGGTTGAAGTTGAGCAAGGAAGATTGCAACAAAAATATCAATTCGACATTGTACAAAAGCATGGTTGGCAGTCTACTGTATTTGACTGCAACTAGGCCTAATATAACGTATGCAGTAAGCTTGATATCCAGATTCATGGAGACACCCAAGGAGACACATTGGCAATCAACCAAGAGAATTTTTAGGTATGCAAATGGAAAAAAAGAGTATGGTGTCCTATACTCCGCAACTGATGCTTTTAAGCTGATTGGTTACACTGATAGTGATTTGGCTGGAAGGGTAGATGACAGAAAGAGCACATTAGTGTTACACAACAATTTGTCACCGTCCCTGCCATTCCCCATCCCGCACATTGGAGGGCTCATTCCGTGACCTGTGAGCAGAGACAAGACTTGAAAATACTTTCATTGCATCCCTCTGAAGATGAGCTTTCATTGCCCTGAAGACATCTCCCTGCAAAAAACCCTAAAAATAACTCTTTTTCCACTGGCACGGCTCCACAGTTCAGCCCTCGCGCCAAGGGGGAAAATCCTCCAAAGAGGGCGCGCCAATTGGCACTCTGTCATAGAGCCACACCCACGCCAACCATATTAAGAGGTGTTTTTAAAAAATAAATGGTGGAGGTTTCATCCTAACAAATTCCTGGATTGATATCTATCCTGAGTTGGGAGGTTTGGCTACGAATTTCCATAGAGAGGAAGTGGTTTGCCACCTCTCATGGAAACTTCCTTGATGATAGGGCCAATCCCATAATTATAGGGATCCCAACTCCCCTTCCTCCATCTATAAAAGCTTGCCCATTTCCTTTGCAAGCTAGTTCCCAAGAGCTTTCACATCCTTATGCTGCAAGAGCCTTCTTGATTCCCTTAAGGCCAAATCCAAGCAAGGAGACTATTGTCAAGTATCCGGAGAGAGAGGCTTGTCCCATCCTTGACAGGCTTTATCAAAGACATGTTTTGCTAACGACCCGCCAAAGGAGAACTCGGCGTCGAAGCTATGTTTGTATTCTTCTTTTGACTCATTAATAATAAGCGACTATTGGTTATGGTTCCACTCTTGTTCTTGATTATGTTAATGAGTTATGTCCTCTTCGACTGACATTAAGTTGTATATAATGGATTTTATGCATGCGTTTGTGTTGTTTCTTGCATGTGCAGGTGTACGATCGTGGAGATCGTGAGGATTGTGATCTGCCAGGGCGAAGGAACAGGAGCACCACCTCTTCTACAAACGACAGCGTTGGATTCCAGGTAAGCCTTCATCGCAAGTCGGTTTATTTACAATTAGGAACCTGCACTGTAGCATGTTTGATTTTTGCTAGACCCGATATGGGCTAGTAGGGATCGCCTCTGTCCGCAGAGGGGATTTACCTCTTCAACAATTTGGCGACTCCGCTGGGGACTCAGCTTGTTGTTTGATTTATAAGCTATATACAGAGCCTGAAGTGTAGCTAGATAGCCTTTGAAACGATTTTCTCTGCATTAGCGGAGTAGATCAACGCTGCTTCAGTCAATCTCCAGTTTAGTTTACAAACTGAACAGCTTGGAGTTTTGTCTTCTCTTTTCGGTCAATTTCTTGGTCTTGTTTGCTTGGTCAGCTCTTTGGACTGTTTTTCTGTTTGTTTGGCTTTGTTTTAGCCTTGTCATCACTTGTCTGTGTCTGAGATTGCTTGATTTTCATTTTCTCATAGTAAACTCGGCTGGCGCGCTTTTCAGCGTGACAGTCGCGCCCATTGGCACAGGTTGCCTGTGTATCACCCGCACCATTTCCTTTTTGGTGCTAATTTGAAGCTCACAGTCGCGCCAATCCTATGAGCTATTAGGGTTTGTTGTGTTTCATGCTTTCTGGGACTGACTTGTGATTTGATCTTGTTTTTTCGGCTGTTTGAGTGCACTGGAATCTAGTTTGACTGATTGTAACCTTCATCCTTTGGTTGTTTGCCTATTTCTTTTGATTTTGCATTCAAGCCCTAGGGCATCTAGGTGATTTTGTGAGTCAAGCCTCCCTTGGGAGTTTTTGGTTTTCGTTCGTTCAGTTGACTTTGGGATTGCTTCCTTGCATTCATTTGACATTTGTCTATCATCTTATTACACTTTTTGAGTGACTGATTTCGTTTTCATTCGAATTTTGCTTTGCTTCATTTTGGGCTTAGATTACACGGCTCATTAGTGTCTTTGGGACTTCTCCTGGTTGTGAGATACTTTTGGTCGATTTGAGATCTGATTGTTTGTGACATTGAGTGAAATCTTCTTGTTTTTTCTCTCTTATTATCATTTCTCGAATTGCTTCTCATTTTTTTTCGGTTTTGTTTAGTGCATCTAGCTCTCAAACATTGAAAATAAAAAAAATCTCTTTTGCTTTTGATTGATTAGTGCAAATTGAAATCTTTTTGGTGGTATTAGTAATTAGTGACCTTGAAAGAAAAGTTTTTAGTTTCATTAGCTGCATTATAGATATCACTGATTGTCTTCCAATCATTTTGTTTGTGTAAAAAGCTCTTAACTCTTCTGTAGCTAGCTTTCATTGAACGAAATGATATACTGTGGCATGTAGTTTTGCATTTAGGAGATTTTTGAGACATCACATTCGTTAGGGCCTGAAAACTGAAACGTAATTGAAGATAAACTTTAAAATCTACTCAATTTACACTAAGGCAACATTGAAATCTAACGAAACACATTTAGAGGTCTAGGCTAGAGACGTGTTCTGGTGTCTTAAAACCTAGTAGCTGTCGTTCGCCTCTTGGCTTTAGACAGCGCTAGTACGGACTTGTGCTCCCCGTACTATCGCGTATATAAAGGGAGACCCCACTAGGTTTCAACCCTTTATCAATAGGAAGTCGAGTCTGCTGCCCTATACTCGTGATACATCGGACACAGCATTCGGGGAGATTGCTTGCACGTACGGAAAGTCCTTGGTTGATTTCTCTTTCATTATTGGAACCAAGGTGTATATTGCAGTTCACGGTTGTTTGGTACACCCTTTTGCCTAGTATTCCTGAGTGGTCATTTGATCTTTTCTGACTCCCTAAACTTGAAAGGATAACCAAGCGCTTGTCCTTTCACGCTTGTGTCAAATCTGAAAGAGATAAAGTCATCTTTTCGACCGTTTCTCGACTCTTAGAACATGAAACAGTGAAGTTTCTTATTTTTCAATGTGGTAAAAAATTAATCACCCACGATCACACGCCTTCTTAGATTCTGCTTGTTGACCATTTGATTGTGTGTCTTGACTCTTTTTCAGCTCATGTGTGTGTTTGATCTTTTTCTCTTGTCGTTACTACCACAGTGGTGGAACCCTCAGTTTCGTCTACTAGTAGTCCTTATACGGACGATTTATCAGAGGTTTCCCAATCCTCTGCTGAACCACAGCAGCCCATTGTTTCTGAGCAACCCTTTGGGGGACCATTTGATTTCAATTGCCCCTTTTCTAACCCTTTGTCTGAATTGAGATTAGGAGCTGATTTCCTTTCTCTTACATCGGGTTCGCCTTTTATAGCTGTTGCTTTTCCTCCTAGTCCTCGCCGTCTATTACGAGATCTAGCGGCAGGCTCAAACATGAGTGATTCTGGTGAGGAAATCCCAACTTCTGGTGAAGACTATCAGCTCTTCCCATGAAGATTATTTCTGGGAGACAACTCTGAACCAGCTGTTATGTCAGCATCCAGTCCCTCACTGCTAGTAGGGTATAGATCTTTGGGTCTGATCATTTCCGCCGCAGCCTCTATGGGAGTGTCAGCTCCTTCTCCGAGGCCGGCTGCTCCTTCACCGGGGGTGTCGCGTCAGACACCCGTCACTTCTGTACCCTCTCGGCCCACTGTCTGTGTGGCCGCCTCTCCACCCGCTGTCACGGCACCCTCAGCGAGGGCTATGCCACCTCCTGAAGAATTTTATTTAGCAACTGCTATACCGGAGAACATCTCTCCAGAGGAGTATCGGTTGTCCCTACAACAGCCGAACCCCGAGGTTGGACCATCCTCCCAAGATCCCAACCGCTCTTATTTCTCGCACTATGCACAGGATGGTACACCCGTGTATGCTTTTCTAGATCAGTACGATGAGCACGGGGACATTTTACGTCTACCCGCTCCTGAGGCTCACCTCCATGCTCAAGGTTTACCTTACAACCATGCTTATAACCCGCAAGGGCAACCTTTCCAAGGCCAACCTTCGGGCCAACCTAGCTATCCTTATAACCCATAGGGGCAGCCCATGCAAGGCCATCCTGCTGGCCAGCAAGGGTCATCGTACGGTCCACAAGGACAGTATTATGACCCTTCTGGTCAACCTGTGCAGCCTCAGCAGGGTACCAACCGAGACTGGTCTATGGTCCTGGGGGGAAAATCCAACCTTCTCAACCTATGCAACCGCAGTATCCTGTTGTTTCCAACGTTGCATATTAGCCAAGACCATCCTATGGTCCTGCTCTAGGTCAAACTAGTTACCAGCAACCACCTGGCTCCATTCCTCCACTAGACCAACCGGCCCATCTGGTACAACCTGGTGTTCTGCCTCCAGGCCCACCGGCCCATCCGGCACAACCTGGGGCTCCTTCATAGCTGGGGCAACCTGTGAAACAAACACAGCCTGTCTATCCGGGTCAACCTGTTCACTCAGGGCAACCCGTTCAGCCGGGTCAACCTGTTCACTCAAGGAAACCCGCTCATTCCATTAACCCTGCCCAGCAGCCGATTTATTCGATGCCGCAGCCAAATGAACAACTGCACCCTAGTTATCAGGCTCCGCAGGGTTCCACTTATCAACAGCCGACTCATCCTCAGGGCAGTTATTATCCTCATGGTAAATCTCAGCCGAATTATAACCAGCCCTGAGGTTCTCAGTATTATCCTCATCAACCTGGGTCTACCTATACTTAGCAGCCAAATCCAAATGCTGCTTACACTGGGACGACATATAATCAGGGTCCGTACTCTGGTTATCAAGCCCCACACACTGGTTACCAACAGCCAAATCAGTCTAGTTATACGACCTACACCCCCTACAGTCAGAATCCTACCAGACAGAACCCATGGGGGCAAGGATATTCCCAACCAGCGTGGAGTACAGGTACCGGTCCTCATCCTGGGCTTGGCATGCCAGTCAATCTGCCATTTCCGTTCCTAGCCACCTTGGAGTTGCCAGATGTTTCAAAACTGACCAATGATCTGATTTTGCATAATCCTTATTGGCCTTCGGTTCCTACCAAGATACCAGGTGATTGCCCCAGGTTTGAGGGTAAAGCTGGGGAGGACCCCCAAGCACATGTAATGACGTATCATCTTTGGTGTTTGTCTAACTCTTGGGTCGATGATTCAATACGTCTGCGCTTCTTCCAGCGCACTTTGACTGGAGCTGCTGCTAAGTGGTACATCGAGTTATCCCGTGGCATCTTCCAAGATTTCAATTCCTTAGCCATGGATTTTCTGATGTACTTTCAGTTACCAGTTCGTTATGAAGCCGGGACGCACCTCCTGACTTCTTTGAAGCAGGACAAAGCCACTCACATTTCTAATCACATTCATGAGTGGCGGCGTCATCGTAGACTAATCAAGTTCCATATACCTGATCAGATACTAACTCACTGGTTCACCACCTCCTTCGTGAACAAAATCACCCAAGATATTGCAATGGGAGCATGTGTGACGGAGGAACAAGCCATTGCGTGTGCCCAATATCTGGATCTTGTATATTCTCATTCCAGCATGCTTTATGATATCTTGCCTGATGCTCCACGGTCCAGAACCTCTAAGGCTCCACCTACCCCTGCAGTGGATGGTGTCATTGGTTCTGTGTCTCAGAATTCGAAGAAATCTTTGAATGGGAAGCATAAGTCTAATTCTTCCAACAATAATCCTGCTCATCCCGCCTCGTCAGATTCTGGCAAAATCGCGGAGGTTAACGCCGTCCAGGCCAATCCTACGGAGAAAACATCCAAGGGGAAAAAGAAGGGCAAAGGTAAATCTAAATCTGACGCCCCAAAGCCAGAATACAAACCTCACACTGAGGATGATTCTCAGCGTAAACCGAAGTATCCTTGCCTCATTTGTGAAGGAGACCATTATACCAAGGATTGTCCATGATGATATGAGGTTAGTCAACTTCTCAAAGGCTCTAAAGGGACTCCGGAAGTTCTTAAAGAACCATTCCCATCTCAACAGACCCAGATGGTTGAATAGCCTTCACCATCTACACCATTTGGGTCCCAAGTTTTTATGATGAATGGTGCTGCAACTATCTCTGTTGCCACACGTTCGAAGGATTACAACAAATCGCAGTAGGCACCCGAGAAGGCAGTTGTGGATGGACCACCTCCCCCACCTGTCTCCGGTTCATTGGAAATCGAGAAGCCTACTCCTGAACCTGTTGTGAAGCCACCTTCTAAAGGTGTTCTCCGAATATATTCTTACAATCCGAATGCCCGTGCCACTCAGCACTACAGTATTGTTGAGGATTTGGCATAGGCGCCTTCTGCTATGTCTGCACTAGAAGTTCTTCAGAGTTGTCCTTCGCAACGAAAGCCTTTATTGTCTGCCATCGGTGGCATCGATCCTGCCGATTCAAGTCTTCTCACCATCGACTTAGAGAATTTCACCCCCCGACTTCCACATCAGATCGCTCTTGTTATTCAAGTCGGGATCAACGGTCTTAACATTCATAGGGCCGTTGTGGATGAAGGTGCCTCTACCTGTGTTATGTCATCTGCTTGCTGGAAGGCCATTGGCTCTCCAGCCCTGTCCTCATCTCCCAATGCCCTAGAGGCATTCGATGGTCGAGAATCTAAACCCCTGGGTGTTCTCGAGAGTTTAGCGATCACTTTACAGGGGAAGACTGTCAACGTCGAAGTAGAAGTAGTAGACGCCAGGCTCAACTACAACATACTTCTCGGCCGCAGCTGGACTCATGCCATGCTATGTGTGCCATCCACCGTTTTTCGACTTCTTAAGTTCCCTCACAAGGGAAAAATCGTTACGGTGGATCAGTTTTCCTTCTTCACCTCCACCTTCGAGAACAACGTTCCATACGTGGTTCAGATCCCAAATCCCCCTGACAGTGTAGGACCCGGTCTCTTCAAGGATCCCATCCTCATGGGTATTTTTCCCACACCACCATTGCACACCACTCAAGTTAACATGATTTCCAGGTTTGATGACCCCTGGCTCATCCCTACACCTGAGCAAGTGTTTGAGTTTGGAGAATCAATGCCCTTGACTCCAGTAGAGATTAGCTACTGTGAAATTGTTGCTGCATCTGATTCTCCACCTCCTCAACATACTCCTTTGAGCATGGCTCTATATGTCTACTCTCAATCCCCCTGGCTTGGTCAGGCCAATTCGCCTGATCCTCTCAAAGAGACTTTTCCTTCCGATGAAGCCATTGTTGAAACAATGTCTCTCGAGGAGCTGCCTTGGAGCGATGGACATCATCGTTCCTCTTTCAGGCCTAGCCTGGGGCAATGATGGATTGTCTAGAGTGTTATGCATGTCAGGTTCATACTCCTCCTCTCCAAACGCCTATTTTGATGCACGAGGTTCTTTCGGAGGGAAACTTGAGTAATATCACTCAAACCATCCCAATCAACATCTCCGTTAAGCTGGGGATCGTTGAGAATATTCACGTGGGAGTGACTTGTTCTCATGATGAGATTCAAGTCTATACTGATATTTTCAAAGAATTCAGAGATGTGTTCGCCTAGTCTTACGAGGAAATGCCGGGGATCGATCCCAGTATCGTAGTGCATGAGATTCAAACCTACCCAGGTGCGAAGCCCATGTGCCAACGCTTATGCCCCATGCATCCTCGAAAAGCCGCTGCAATTAAGGCAGAAGTTGAAAAACTTCTGAACGCGGGTTTTATTTATCCCATCCCCCTGACAGAATGGGTTTCCAACATTGTCCTTGTCGATAAAAAGCAGGGTACTATTAGGGTCTGTGTTGATTACCGCGACATCAATCACGCCTATCCAAAGGATAACTATCCCACTCTGTTCATAGACCAGATCATCGACGAATGTGCCAGAAGCGAGATTTATTCCTTAATGGACGGTTTCTCGGGGTATAATAAGATCAATATTGCACCTGAGGATCAACACAAGACTACATTCGCCATAAAAAGCTCCTGTTCGGCTTGAAGAACGCTGGATCCACTTTCCAGCGTGCGATATCTTACGCTTTCCATGAAATTCGCCATATCGTTCAGCCTTATCTGGATGACTTGCCAGCTCACTCAAATAGGCGAGAGGACCACCCTGAACACCTTCGCCAGATTTTCCTTCGCTGTAGATGCTACAATATTAGGCTTAATCATCATAAATGCGTCTTTTGCGTAGATTCTGGCCGTCTTTTGGGATTCATAATCTCCAAAGATGGAATTTGCCTTGACCCTTTAAAGGTCGAGGCTATCATCAATCTCCCATCACCCTCCTTGTTATATCAGTTGCAGAGTCTACAGGGAAAAGCAAACTTCCTTCGACGCTTTATCCCGAACTACGTGGAGGTGGCTAAAGGATTCACACGCCTATTGAAGAAGAACGTTCCCTTCCATTGGGATGAAATTGCTCAACAATCCTTTGAGAAGCTGAAGACATTACTTGTTAATGCTCCTTTGCTTCGTCCTCCTGATTATCACCGCAATTTCACTTTGTATCTCGTCGCTGCATTTAGCACCATAGCTATGGTTCTGGTGCACGATGATGATGATGGTAATGAACATGTTGTTTATTATCTATCACGAAACCTTCTCGATATGGAAACACGTTATGCTCACATTGAGAAGTTGGCATTAGCCGCAGTACACGCTATGCAGCGTTTTCACCACTACATCCTGTTGCGTACGATAACAGTGGTTTCAGATTGCAACCCTATGACATATATTATTTCTCGACAATTATTGGGGGGGAAATACTCCAAATGGATCATTATCCTGCAGGAGTTTGACTTAGAGTTTACTACTACTAAATCAACCGAATCACTTGTTTTCGCGGATCTGATATGCTCGCTCCCGACAGACTCCACTCCTTCACTCTCTGAGGATCATATCCTGGACGAAACTCTTTTCCTCATCAGTTCTCGTGACCCTTGGTACGACGACATAATCGTGTATCTTCAGACCTCCACATTTCGGTCTAAGTTGACTAAAGATGCCCGACGATGGATTCGGCATCAGTGTCAACCCTACCACATCGTAGGAGATACCTTATACCGCGTTGGAGTAGATTCGGTGCTCCGTCGGTGCCTAACCTCGGAAGAGGTTGAAAGGGTCCTAAATGACTGCCACAGTGGTGCCTGTGGTGGACATATGTCTGGATATGCCACTGCACAGAAAATTCTACGAGCAGGTTACTTCTGGCCGTCAATATTCAAATACTGTATCGTTGCAGTCCGTAAATGTCATGCATGCCAGGTGTTTCAGCACAAGATGCACGCACCGCCTCTCCCTTTGCATCCTGTTATTATCGTTGGCCCTTTTGCAAAATGGGGCGTGGAATTTATGACGTGTAACCCTCGTTCGGCCGGGGGGCATGCGTATATAATCGTCGCTGTCGACTACTTCACTAAGTGGGCTGAAGCGATGCCTACACTTGCTGCTGACGATAAAATGGCTGCTTAGTTCATCTTCAACCACATCTGAATTGCATGTTTCGGGGTCCCTCAAGCCATATTTACTGACCATGGTACTCATTTCCGATATTATATGATGGCCGAGCTGACTTTAAGGTTGGGCTTACGTCATGATAGCTCAACACCATATTACCCTCAGGAAAATGGCCAGGTTGAAGCAGTGAACAAGGTTTTGGTCACTATGCTTCAACGAACAGTTGGTATTCACAAATTCAATTGGCACCTCCAACTGTTCTCAGCTCTATGGGCATACCGGACGTCTACAAAGAGTGCAACTGGATTCACACCATTTCAATTGGTGTATGGTCTAGAAGCAATTCTTCAGGTTGAATGCGAGATTCCTTCTTTGAAATTAGCTGTGGAAATTCTACCCGATACTTCTGCTGAGGAAGAACATCTTTTTTATCTAGAACGGTTAGATGAAACCCACCATTTAGCTGCTTTAGTCATTGAAGCACAAAAAAAGTGGGTCAAAGCTCACTTTGATCAATCAGTTTCTCCGCATTCCTTTATCGAAGGAGACCTCGTCCTCCTATATGGCCAAGCACATGACAAGCTTGGGGCTGGTAAGTTCCAACCTATGTGGCATGGGCCCTATATAGTGAAACGCGTTTTGCAAAATGGGGCTTATGAGCTTATAGATTATGAAGGAGTTCCGCTGGCGCAGCCCAGAAATGGGCTGTGCCTCAAAAAATACTACGCCTGAAGTGATTTTTGGTGTGGTGTGTGTACATAGGTGTGTGTTTTTCATTTGTGTACATGTGTGGTGTGGTTTTCGATGTAAACGTCTTTCTGCTGATCAGGTCTTCCTGATTGTGCAGATGTCCATCAATCCGTTTGTTGGTTTCGTGGATGGTGCCTCCCGCAGTACCAGGAATTTGTCTTCGGTGGCCTGGGTAATCTACGATCCTGCTGGTGAGTTGGTCAACCTGCAAGGTGTGTGTCTAGGACGTACTACAAATAACATTGTGGAATATAGTGCTGTTTTAGAATTATTAACTGAGGCTGTAAACCTTGGTATCCGTGAGTTACTTGTGTATCTAGACTCGCAACTTGTGGTACCACAACTGAACGGACACTATTCAGTAAGAAACCCATCCATTTTACGTCTGTATCTACGTTTTCTTTTACTGGAAAGGAATTTTGACTATATTACATATCATCATATACCAAGGAATATGAATACGTTAACTGATGAAGTAGCTAATTTGGTTCTAGAAAGACATTTGCGCAATTTGTAAATCATCATCACATGTAAAAGGAAAATCCGTCCAGAAATAGATATGTATATATATAGATATCAAATGTTTGCATGGTGTGCATCACATTAAATCAAAAATATACATGTTCATCTTAATACATCAGGAGACGACATGTCTCTCAAAAAATATGCATAATAAAAGCCCTAGGAGTCTAATCCGCATGGTGCTCATGATAACAAGTGACTGCACGCACTAAGCGTCTCAGAAGTCGGTGGAGGCGACTAGGCACTCCCACCATATGTCTCTGGTACGCCATCGGTACATCTGCTAGCCGGACATAGTCTGGGGTCCCTCGAGCAATACCCTCGAGATTCTGGATCAACTCCCCCCCCTCTGCACCCTCTGCCTGAGGGTCAGGTGCAGGAAGAGTCCTCCGTGCAATTGGAGACATACCGGCTGGTCTCTCTGGGCCCACGTCTCCATACATATAAAATGTGTCAGAACGGATATGTATTAACCAAAAATCAGAAAATATAAAAATAAAACAGAGAAGAGGTCATACCCAACTCCTCATCCCAATCATCTCCCTCCGGCAGTGGGAGATCTAGGTCTCCAGTGAAATCAGTTCCTGTATATGGCCAGACTTCCACTACAATCAACTGACGCCGCAACCACCAAAAAAACTCTGGCCTCTAGGACATCTGTTGGCCTCCTCCAGCTCTGGGCATCAGTGCTGCCCAGCGAGCCATTCTTGGCTCCCGTGGAATTGGCTCAGCTACTACGGCCCCTTGGCCCTGGAAGATTGGTAATCGTTCCAGAATGAACGATACCAGGATAGAACCATAACCAAACTATTTCAGTTTGGCCTGATTACACTTCGTGAGCTGTCTCTTGATATTTATTGTCACTGCTGTGGCCCAGTCGAATAATAGGGGACTCATGCACTCTGAGGCTAGTAAGAGTTGGGCCTTTGTTGCCTCATGCGGTGCCTGCGATCCCGCGGCCCGCGTGATGGTATGAAGCACTACCCTGAGTGCTAGATCAAGAATAGTATGGATGTCCACCTTTTCACTTCCTGATCCCAGTCGTGCCCCTCGGCACACTCGTGCCATCACTTGCTGCATCTTCTCACCAGATGTTCTGCTCCCTGTCAATATGGGCACCGGACCTCTGCGCGATAGTCCGATTATGAAGTATACGTCAGAGACCTCCAGTTCTAATACTTGGTCCCGTAATTTGAACACTTGTTCATGTTCGTCCCATATGCTGATCAGGTACTCCAGGAGCTCAGGCTGAGCTCGTAAACAAGGTGTCAGGAAGAAATTTTTGAGCCCACAGTTCTTGAGGGCATTCATGCAAGTTTCATTCTCCATGGCCTGTTCATCCTCTTCTCCGTGCACCCTCTCTTTCCACTCAATGACCATTTTGATCGGTTGTCTGCATTTACATGGTCAAAAAACTTCAATTAGACCTCTGCTATCTTTAAATATTCATGCAATTCACTCATTGTATGAAAATTTCAAACAGAAAATTGGGTTGCGCCGCTGGCGCGGGCCCTTTGGAAATAAAATTCCATTGGCGCGGGTCCATGCTGGATACCCGTGCCAATGGGCGGAGCCCTAAAAATTCAAAAATTCCTCATAATAAGTCTAATATGCAATAAAAATTTATGAAAAATGGATTGAAATGGAGTACAAAGAAGCGCCTCTTACCTGGAACAGATGAGAATCTAAATGGTAGTCTGGATCGGTCACAATCGCCGTCAGAAGTTCACACACAAAATGGACCACTGCTGCTCTTCAGTGAGGTAAATAGTGAAAAGTAATTTTATTTTTACCATTTGACATATTTATAACTTTTTGAACTCAAAATAGGTTTTGAAAGTCATTTTTTTGAATATTTTAATATATTTTGTCAAAAATGGGTTTTACACTTGCTTTTTGTGTAGCAACAGGTTTTTACGCGGCTTAAACGGTGAAACGAGTTGTATTTTATACTTTTTCGGACTCGGTAAATACACGAAAAAGTCACTCTGGAGTCATCTTTCAGCTCTTTTCTGACTCTCTAAACATGAAAATATTTTCGAGGCCCTTGTCGTTTCGATCTCGTTAAAGTGGACACGAATCGACATCTACCCAGTATATGTTTACCCCTTTTTCGGGCTGGGATGGATTATTTACGAAAAAGGAATACGCTAGCCTATTGCGACTAGGAGGTTTTCTCGGATATTGTTTTCTACCTTTTCAGGTCCGAGGAACTATCTACGAAAAGGGACCACTGGAGTTTACTTTTCTGCTGTCTTTTCAAACTCTCTAAATATGAAAAGACGTCGAGTTCTTCCTTTGTCAGACTTGTTAAACCTTGATGACATCGGATTCAGTTGAAATGACATTATTCGAGTTTCTCCTTCCTAGGGCTCATTATTAAAAATAATTGGGGTACTCGCCAGAAATGGTGGGGAAAAATGGAACCAGCATCATTGTCATGTTGGTAGTATGTCGCTCTTGAACATGGCACTTGTCTGCATTCGTGTTGGGTTGGGGACATCTCATCTCATTCTTCACTTGCCTCCGTGGGTTTGGATAATCCCTTTTGACCTCTCATCTGCTCATTGCCTCGTCACCATGACCTTTGATCTGTTGATGTCAAATACTGCCAAATCCAATATTGTGCCGTTATATGTTCAAGAGAAGTTTACCTCTGCAAGTATCAACCTTCCTCTGATTCTCATACGATTCACAAAAAAAACATCATGTTCCTCTGTCTCATGTCGATGATGTGGGAAACATTATGGCCCACCTTCGATCAAGGTCACTTCTTGTCGACTTCAGCTCATTATCTAGGAAGCTGATCTAGAGACTCCCTTATGGTACCTTGGAGCTTGCATGCCTCAATGGCAGGTTCGTCGCATTCAACGTGGGGTTTTCATCATTGGCCTCCGATCGAGTGATCCTACGGATGTTCGACGTCAGCTCATTGATTCACATGCCGCAGATTGTACCTGTAGTACCTTGAGGACCATTGTCATTATTGGTGGTACCTCTCGTGTCTGTTAATGACTTTCATCATTGGCTGGTAATAAGACGATGTTGTTGCATGTTCGACTTTAGCTCACATATTCGCATGCTTGAACTTGTACTTTGTTCGGGTCGAGATGGAGCGCAAGACCCTGGATTGTGTCTGTTGTAATCCAGGCTGCGATTTTGTGGATTATTATGATTATTTACATAACTCACTGATTGGATGGCTCGACCATACCTGAGTCTATTTATCAATCCTCTCTGGATGGCTGCGTCCATGCCTTGGATCTGGATTATTGTATACTCTGTTATGGATGGCTGCGCCCATACCACGTGTATATATCATGTATCTGAGATATTAGTTTTACTTCGCTCCGCAGGTTTTCCGATGGCAGTGTTTCCAGTCGGCATGATCTCGTAAAGCATTTCACCCCTCTCTCTCTCTTGGGCCTCATGCTTTAGGGGGCATCTGTTACACAGAAATTTGTCACCATCCCTGCCATTCCCCATCTCGCACATTGGAGGGCTCATTCCGTGACCTGTGAGCAGAGACAAGACTTGAAAATAATTTCATTGCATCCCTCTGAAGATGAGCTTTCATTACCCTGAAGACATCTCCCTGCAAAAAACCCTAAAAATAGCTCTTTTTTCATTGGCGCGATTCCACAGTTCAGCCCTCGCGCCAAGGGGGAAAATCCTCCAAAGAGGGCGCACCAATTGGCGCTCTGTCATAGAGCCGCACCCGCGCCAACCATATTAAGAGGTGTTTTTTTAAAATAAATGGTGGAAGTTTCATCCTAACAAATTCCTGGATTGATATCTATCCAGAGTTGGGAGGTTTGGCTATGGATTTCCATAGAGAGGAAGTGGTTTGCCACCTCTCATGGAAACTTCCTTGATGATAGGGCCAATCCCATAATTATAGGGATCCCAACTCCCCTTCCTCCATCTATAAAAGCTTGCCCATTTCCTTTGCAAGCTAGTTCCCAAGAGCTTTCACATCCTTATGCTGCAAGAGCCTTCTTGATTCCCTTAAGGCCAAATCCAAGCAAGGAGACTATTGTCAAGTATCCGGAGAGAGAGGATTGTCCCATCCTTGATAGGATTTATCGAGACATGTTTTGCTGACGACCCGCCAAAGGAGAATTCAACGTCGAAGCTATGGTTGTATTCTTCTTTTGACTCATTAATAATAAGCGACTATTGGTTATGGTTCCATTCTTGTTCTTGATTATGTTCATGAGTTATGTCCTCTTCGACTGACATATAGTTTTATATACTGGATTTTATGCATGCGTTTGTGTTGTTTCTTGCATGTGCAGGTGTTCGATCACGAAGATCGTGAGGATTGTGATCTGCCAGGGCGAAGGAACAGGAGCACCACCTCTTCTACAAATGACAACGTTGGATTCCAGGTAAGCCTTCATCACAAGTCGGTTTATTTACAATTAGGAACCTCCACTGTAGTGTGTTTGATTGTTGCTAGACCCGATCTAGGCTAGTAGGGATCACCTCTGTCCGCAGAGGTTTGTTAAGATATTTTTTGGGCATAGAAGTAAAGAAAATAGAAAAGGGGATTTTTATCTCCCAAGAAAAGTATGTTGCAGAGATTTTAAAAAGGTTCAATATGCAAAACAACAAGCCATCATCAACTCCAACTGTCATGGGGTTGAATTTGAGCAAGGAAGATTGCAACAAAAATATCAATTCGACATTGTACAAAATCATGGTTGGCAGTCTACTATATTTGACTGCAACTAGGCCTACTATAACGTATGCAGTAAGCTTGATATCCTGATTCATGGAGACACCCAAGGAGACACATTGGCAATCAACCAAGAGAATTTTTAGGTATGTAAATGGAAAAAAGAGTATGGTGTCCTATACTCCGCAACTGATGCTTTTAAGATGATTGGTTACACTGATAGTGATTGAGCTGGAAGGGTAGATGACAGAAAGAGCACATTAGGGTATGTTTTTCATTTGGGATCAGGAGCCATTTCATGGGATTCCAAGAAGCAGCTAATAGTTTCCTTATCAAAAACATAAGCTTAATATGTAGAAACAAAAGCAGCAACATGTCAAGAGGTTTGGATGAGAAGGATGTCGAGAGATTTATGTCATGAACAAGACAAAGGAACCAACATTTTATGTGATAATAGCTTAGCAATTTCATTGTCAAATAATTTTGTTTTCCACAAGAGAACAAAGCATATTGATGCCAAATACCGTTTCATAAGAGAATTAGTTAACAATGGTGAAATTTTTTTACAGCATTGCAGGTCAGAGGAACAATTTGTTGATATCCTCACAAAGCCATTGGGACAAAAAAGTTTTGTTTATCTTAGATAGTGTCTGGGAATTATTGATGACAACAGTTTTTATTAAGGGGGAGTGTTGGAAATACTCCCAACCACTGCCATGAATAAAGTGGCAACAACCCACACCTTCAATTGCATTTTTTCTGCACGAAAGGACAAGCCCATGTTTTTCAAATCCAAAGGCGTTCATGCAAAATAAAAACAGAGTACTCGAGACCATTCTCTGCGTTATTTCTTACCCACTGCTGTTGAATTACCATTTGCCTGCATACTGTAGCCCACAACTTTTAGTGTTTAAATCTTTAACATTTTGCGAAACTTCAGTTTTTTCCAATGCGATTTGGTGGGACCCCCGCAACCTACCTTACCGAATTACAAACCACCACAAACCTTTGTTATTTTGTTTTATTCCTTACCTTTCAAATTTCACACTTACCACTGTTTACCATGTCACAGCCGCACTTCGCAACATTTAAGATTTACCTTTAAGCACCCGCACCAAAACTTTCGATGTTGCGATGCGACATCGTCATTGCACATTGAAAGTCATAGATTTCACATTTTGTAATATTTACCATTTAACTTTTTTAAGCACACCTGCACTTCACAACTTTTATGTTTTACCTTTTTTGACCACCCGCAACTTCACACTTCGCACATCTTAAGATGTACCTTTTAGCCGCCCGCAATTTATGTTATTTTAGCTGCGATGCAATCGCAATCACACATGGAAAGCTCAGGAGGATAACACATATAAGCACCCGCAAGCTTAGGATTATAGCGCATATAAGCGCCTGCAAGCTCAGGAGCATAGCGCACGCAAAGTAAATGATTTAAGTTGTGTTGCGATAAGTGCCATGTCACATTGCAATCACAAGTTCTTAATGTTTTCCCATATCGTGCAAATGTTAAAAGTTAAGATCACTGATATGAGATTTGCGATGGAGTCATGGACGCAATGTCGTTTCGTAGGTGGAACCCATAATATTTCAAGTCCAGTTTATGTGTTTTTTGTACGGTGTTTCATGTAAAAACATAAGAATCAAGCAGAAGGAATATTTGTTTGTTATCAGTCTGATCCAACATTGAATAACATTGAAACCTCAGGCTTCAACCATTTTGTATAAATGGATGTAATTTCATATGTTTCTTTAGAGAGATGAATGATTATAAGAGAAGTGTTGAATAAATTAAAAAGGTATTCCTCTCCTGTGTTGCTCTCACTCTGTCTGTGTAATTTTATTTCTATGTTTATCTACATTCTCTGTGTTGTCGAGGGAAACACATCCCTGTGTGTTTATTTACAATTTCCAATAGTAAACCCTAAGGGATGTAATTTCCTAACAACATATAATAGTAACATCATGAAAGGAACAATTAAAAAATAACGGGAAAGTCCATTGTCTCGTACACATAATTCCATATCAAAGACCATCCATTGTAGAGCTCCTACCTCCAGACGCTAGGGTTTCAAATGAAATGATTATGCATGAGGGAGGGAGGAAGGTCATTACCTTCGTAACTCCAAACCCAAAATCGATTGCCCATATTGAACTTTATATCTCCACCGTTCAATGTATGTCATCCATTAATGAAAATGAAAAATGGTGGCCATTATGGCTAACCGGAAGTCCAAAAGTTTCTGGTGGGTAATGAGTAGTATCAAGTTTAGGTGAAGTTAGATTAACCACAATAATAACTCCATGAAAATGTTCACATTTGGGGTATGATTAATTTATAAGCTTCATATGTAGGTATATAAAATATAAAACATAACTTGACAATGACGTGGACATCCTAGCTACATTTATATTCAGACATATGTGTAATACTAAAAAAATGTTGCTGACTTGTAATATATATATATATATATATATATATATATATATATAAGAATATTTTGTTTAGACAATAAAAGGAAAATAGGTAAAATAAAATGTAAGTGTGTCCGAAATATGAGTGTGAACCTTCGTTACTTAGTATTTGTTTTTGTTTTATTGTCACTGAGGTGAGAGGAGTGTTACAAGTGGTATCAGAGCCATAGGTTCAATTCTTAGGCCTAAGGGTCAACCTAGAGTTCAAAAGTTTAATAATGATTGTCTTTGTCACGTAGAATCAAGAAATAAATATGATAGTAAAAGTAGAAGCACTTCTTATACCCTTGAATATATTAGATATGGGTGCACCAAGGAATTAATTATTATCTTCTAAAATAGAATTGCTGGAAGTAACCAAGAATGGAGTAGCTCTTAATGAAGTTGAAAAATAATGAAACTATTAAAAAAAAAAAAACTAATCTGACCGACGACTACACTCATAGTCAAGATGATTGGAATCTGGACTGGGGAATTTTTTTTCCAAAAATTCAAAGTGCTCAGAATCGCTCCAAACTAGAATTACTAGATATTTCTTGTTTCTAGGAATCCAATGTAATTCATTTCATCGAAAACTAACTTCGTATGGGGAAGATAGAGCATGTTGTTCATTTTCCTAAACAGTTAAATTTTTTGCAAAAAAGAACATAATGGTGACATCGTAGCCTAGTTAGCACAAAGAATATTCTGGGACTATTCCTTCATTTCGCCCAATGACACTATGCCAAGTTTCAATTTTTGGATGGTGGCTGAGTGGGTGATTTGTTTCATTTTCATTGGATTTGGAATGAACCAATTGGGAGTTGACACGTGGCTAGCCTGGAGGTTGCTACGTGCCCCACAAAGGCCGAAATATTATAGGTTCGAAGGTCAAATTTCATATTATTTAATGGCACAATATTTTTATATAGAGGTTGGGTGGAGGCCAGGGTCGACCCGGCAACCTCCCCCACACAAACCACATGACTTACCGCCACACTAGAGCTTTGAGACTTAATAAGTATGGGGTACGAATGTATTTGAATTTTCAAATGGTTTTGGGTGGGGTTTAAAAGTGCCAGCCCTTACCACAGGACCAAGTGCTCACGACTGTGGTGGGGTCGTATTCCTTAATGTTCTGATTAAGTTTTAAACAGGTTTTAATTAACCTTAAATAATGTATTATGCGCTAATCCGATTTCTAATTCGTATTTTGTTTAAAAACACACTTAGAGCGCTAATCACACATTAAAACTGCACTTAACATTAATTAAAACATACTTATTACTGGCAGAGAAGTTAGTGGAGTCCTCCTTTTTCAGTGCAGCTTCATTTTCGGCGGGCTTAACTGGAGTTTCTCCAGTTTTAGTGGAGTTTTTATAGGAAATACTGAAGAAGCCATAAATTTGGCATATTTCGATGAAATTAGGCTCAGAAAGAGTGAATAATAGATTATTTGGATGATCTGAGCATGATGGTGCAGGTTACAAAGAAAGAGGATCACTTCTATAAGTGTGTTTTTCACTTTGAAGATTAAAGAAGCCCAAGGCCACCAGGAGAGGAGGCCATGTCTAGATCACCTAAAGACCATTTGTTGAGCCAGAAGAGTCTACATTGAGGTTTTTGGGTCATCTGAGTCCATTGGAGAAATGTTCAGAGCCATTGGAGAAATGTAGGTACAAGTAATCATATAATTGACCATTAATCCAAACAGGGCCTAGTTATTGAAGTAGGTCCATGGAGATGTAGCCCAGGAGGGGTGAACTCTATTATAAACTATTATGTAATGTGTTTGTTGCACATTATTTCTCTACAATTTATTTTCTGTACATGTGTTTTTAACAGCTAATTAACTCATGAATTTATCATAAAAAACAAAAAACTTGACACATAAACCCTTACATAACTAGCTAATTTGAGACAATATTAATCACAATCATTTAATACTGATGAGGGAGCTAGCACATCAAACCTAGTTTTCCCATATTCAGGTCAAGTTGGTATCAAAGAATAATTTAGCTCATTTTAGCCCTGAGATGGTTTGCCAAGGTTAGCTAGAGAATTAGCTATTGGTTTTTTAATTGTGCAAGGAGAATTTAACTATGTGAAAGTTTATATGTGTAAGGAGAAGTTCAATATTGATGAATTAGCTCTAAAATCACATCAAAGAATATTTTTATACATTATGAGTGTGATGGCAGCTTCATCAAGCACTGTTTCTAGTCGATATTCCTTAGTAAGACTCTTTGATAAAGATATTTTGCAGAAGCTCTACATAATTAATGATATGATGCAAGTGATTTTGAATATAGGAAGGATAGCATTATAATTCATGACAAATTGATTGGCATGAAGGAGGAGAAGTAAGAGATTCTTGAAAATATGCATGAGATGGAGACTCAACTCCATATTGGAAAGGAAACTTTAACCAAGTATGTGCATGAAAAATAGGTATGAAATTCAGGTTTATCTTCAATTTCTTCTGTAGATGAATGTGTAGGTGATTTTGAAATACACACAAGAGGAATAGGGTCCAAATTATTGATGAAGATGGGCTATGAAGGTAAGGGATTGAAAAAACATGCACAAGGCATAGTTGAGCCAATTGTTGTTGAGAAAAGGCCTATGTATTTGGGTCTTGGTTATGGACAACATGATGGAGAATGATCCAAATTCAAGGAGGCACATTAAGGTGTTCCAAGAAGGAATTTCATTACATTCTCATTACCTCAAGCTTGTGAAGTTTTTGTTCATGAGGAATGCAAAATTTTAACACCCACTTTGCAAGAACATGCTCATAAGCATGCAACTAATGAGAATGGTAGAAAAAATGATGTTGAAATCTCTAAATACATTGAATCCATTGTAGATATTCTGAAGAGACCCACTACCTCATCAAATTCACCTCCTCAACAAGGCGATAAAGGTGAATGTGCAAGGTATAAATATACCTTTAATCAAGTTGCTTTTGATTGTGACAAACATGGAAAATCCTCACATAATATTTGGAGAAAGTTTACATGTTCCTTTTGTGGTTTGAATAACCATAATGTTTCAAGTTTTTCGAAGAAGATAGGGATGCACAGGAAAAATTGAAAAAGAAAGGAGACAAAAAGCCAAAGGTCCATTGGACAATGCAAAACATGTTGAAAGGAAGATGCGATTATTTTTCACTCATTTCCATAAGCAAGGTCATATTGTAGACAAGTTTTGGACTTTGTATCCAACAAGTCATCAACGACATTTGAAGAAGGTGGAAAGAGATCTTGACAAGAATGGGAAGGAATATTCCATAATTGATCTGGGTTAGGATGATTTGCATGATGAAGTGCAGCTGAAAGAAGTGCCATTGAAATGTTTTGGAAAGAGATGGTTATATTTCTTAACCAGTTAAGGCCTTTCACGTCTTTTGATGATTGATGCAAATATTTCCTTATTGAAGCATTTATTTGCCAATTGAATGAATTTCGTTTCTCTTGAAAGGATGTTGCATATTGCACAAGGAAAGATGTTGGGAAGTGGAGTATGTTGACTCATTATTATTGCATAAAAATTAGTTATTTCAGCTCTTTTAAGTACTTCTACATACCAATGGGATTTTTGTACTTTTTATTTTACTTGCGAGAGAGTTGAACCTTGTGCACATGCATGAGAGTTTGTGTGTGTGAAAAATGGAATTTTTTATAGTTTCATTGTGCTTGAACGAGCATGAGTGATTGAATTGTGTTAGTAGATTGTGTGCTACATGCATGTCATATCGACTTGGAATAGTTGATTTTATCTCCAAAGTTGAAAGGGAGATGTTGAAGAATTATTTCATGACATGTGAAATTATTTTTGTTTTGGGAGAAGAATCGTCAAGTTATTAAAAAAAAAAGCATGTACAATAACTTTTGTTTCACTTGAAAGTCAATTTTTTGAAGAGGCAAGTTTTGTCAACTTGTGTTTGATTGATGGTTTGCACACCAAGATGTAAGAGTACATGGTGATGTTCACATGATGTGACAGTTGTGGCTTTGAAGGAGCAAAAGAAAGAGGTTGTCAAGTTGTGTTTCTTGCATGATGTGTTTTTCAAGTTAATGGTTTTTTCTTGTGACAAGATGTCTCAGGATTTTTGGAAGATCCACTATTGATCAGGAGGCTCATGATTAGCCTTCATTCTCAAATCATGGCATGAGCAACATGTAAATACTGGAGGATGATCGAATCAAGAAGAGAAAAGTGGAAAAGTTTCCAAAAAAGATTACAGCCAAGAAAAGAGCCATTGTAGACCATTTGATGTGTTGACGCCAAGAAGTGAAAGAGATGGCCAATGCATTTTTCCAGATTTGGAATTTGGAATCGTGGAGGTAAAAATAATGGTAATTTATTTTCTTTTGATTGCTAACATTGGAACTCGTTCTTGTAGTTCACTCAGATGGGCTTAACTTGGAAAAGTGGTTTCCAAGGAGAAGCTTGCATCAATGCATGTGTGTGTGAAAAAGAGGAACAAGATTCGCAGTGGGAAGGCCATCAGTCAGTTTTCCAAGCACTAAGGGATCGATTTTGTACAACAAGGTGTTTTATCAATAAACAAGCAACCAACAAGTGTTGGATTGGGTCAGCAGTAAAAGGAGGACATTGGTTGAAGTGACAATCCATTTGCAAGGAAAGGCATGCAAGTGAACCCAAGTGGTTGTCATGGAGATTTTTCCAAGTAGAATCAAGTTGATAGAACTTGGGAAAGAGGAGAGTATTCAACTCTTATCATATAACCAACTTTTGTGGGTCCAAAATCCTGTCAGTGGGAAGGAGTGATCAAAATCTGGATTGGGGACAAAAATTTGCTAAAAATTCAAAGTGCTCAGGATTCATCCAAGCTAAAATGACCGGATAGGTCTCGTTTCCAGGAATTCGACGCAATTAGCTTCATAAAAAACTGACTCTGTATGAGGAAGATAAAGCCTATTGTTCGTTTTCCTAAACAATTAAAAATTTTGCTTAAAAAGACAAAATGGTGACATGGCAGCCTAGTGAGAAAAAAATAATATCTTGGGAATATTCCTTCATTTTTCCCAATGATACTATGTCAAGTGTCAATTTTTTGATGGTGGTCGAGTGGGTGATTTGTTACTTTTTCATTAGATTTGAAATGGACCAATTGGGAGTTGACACATGGCTAGCCCAGAGGCCGCCACGTGCCCCCCAAAGGACGAAATATTATTGGGTCAAATGTAGAATTTCATATTATTTAATGGCACAAAATTTTCATACAGAGGCTGGGCAAAGGTCAGGGCCAACCCCACAACCTCCCCCACACAAACCACGTGACTTACTGCCACACTCAAGATTTGAGACTTAATAAGTATGGGGCACGAATGGTATTTCAATTTTAAAATGGCTTTCAGTGGGGTATAAAAGGGCCAACACTTACCACAAGACCACGCGGCCATGAACGTGGTGGATTCCTATTCATTAATGCACGATTTAAGTTTTAAAAAGGTTTTCATTAACCTTAAACAATGTATTATGTGCTAATCCGATTTCTAATTTAGATTTTGTTTAAAAATGTGCTTAGAGCATTAACCACTGATTAAAATTGAGCTTAACATTAATTAAACGATACTTATCACCGACGGAAAATTTCGAAAAGTCCGCCATTTTCGAAGGAGCTCTAGTTTTGGCGGGCTTAACTGGAGTTTCTCCAGTTCTAGTGGAGTTTCTCAAGAAAATACTGAAGAAGCCATAAATTTGGCATATTTCGACAAAATTAGGCTCAGAAAGAGTCTATCCTAGATGATTTGGATTCTCTCAGCATGATGGTGCTAGTTTCATATGTAGAGGAGCACTTATGTAAGTGTTTTTTTCACTTTGAAGATTAAAGAAGGCTAGGGCCAATAGGATAGGAGGCCATGTCTAGATCCCCGTAAGACCATTTGTTGAGCCATAAGAGTTTATTTTGAGGTTTATGGGTCTTATGAGTCCATTGGATTATTTTTCAGAGCCATTGGAGCACTATAGGTGCATTTGATCAGAGAATTTACCATTAATCCAAAAAGGACCTAGCCATTGAAGCAGGTCCATGGAGATGTAGCCGAGGAGGGGTGAACTCCATTATCACCTATGATGTAATGTGTTTGTTGTATGTTATTTCTCTGTAATTTATTTTATGTACATGTGTCTTTAACATCTAATTAGCTCATGAATTTCTCATAAAAAATACGAAACTTTACACATAAACCCTCACATAACTAGCTAATTTGAGACGATCTTAAACACAATTATTTAATACTGATGAGGGAGCTAGCACAGCAAATATAGTTTGCCCATATTCAGATCACAAGATAAGGGGTGATGGAATAGGTTTGGATTTCTTGATAGAACTGCATACATATCAATGGAAAACCTTGGTGAGGCCTTGAATATATCAGTAACAATAGTATTGGTATAGAAGATCAAAATTTCTTTCTTGATGGTAATTGTAGATCCAAAGGAATCCAAGATGGAACCATACATTATTATAAGGCTTGTTTAATCACAGATCGAGGCACCAATTTAAGCGAAATACACTAGGTTTGTTTGGCTTATTAAGTAAGCAACATTTACACACACACACACACACACATATATATAGAAATAAATCAGTGTATCCACATAATTTGGGGAAAGAAAAAAATTGTTGGCCATAGGAGTATAGAGTAGCGCTACAAAGGATCAATCTCATAAAATAATTTGGACAATTGGTAGTACTCTATTGAATTACAAGGTTGACGGTAAAATAATAATAATAATGATCCGATTTCAAATTCCAAGTGAATTATGTATATAAATCACCAGTAAATTTAATAAATAGTAAGTAGTGCATGGAAGAGACTTTATCAAGCCATGATAAAATGACAGGATGTGGATAAAACCATGGACACACATGAACAAAGATGTTGTCCATGAACAAATTGATGGATTTGTGTCAAAGCTAATCTAGGAAGAAAAATTAACCCAAACATGTTGGAGGTTAAATTTATCTTATAAAATTATATTCATGTAATAATTAGTGGTTCCATTCCTATGGTACCAGAAGAACCAAAAGGTAATATAATGCTAGTTATGAAAGAATTATAAATTTTGATGAAAAATCATAGATGCATGATACATAAGTTAATTAATATTTATAATAATCCATTTCTATATGTTCTAGAGCCTTATAAAAAGTGATAAGTTCATCGTGATGCAAGGAATGAGTTTAGAACCTTGAAAAAAAAAAAATAATGTGCCAAACAGAAGGGGATGTAAAAGCCAAGAAGAGAGTTGAGGGAAGCTGATGTGTGAAATGTGTCAAGAAGTACTACTATAAAATTGGTGATGTAAATCTCCCATGATCTTTTGCTTGATTTCAATTGTGCTCATATTACACCATCTTATGCATTGAAAAGCCACAATGACTTATTTTAATATTACTTTGTGTCTTAATGGATTTCTTGGGAAAGATCAGAAGGAAAATAAAAGATGAAGAAAACAAACTGAATTAAACAACTAATGGATCATTTATGTGGATACAACTGGGTCCACTTAAACAAAGGAAAAATATCACATCTGCTGTGAAAGGTGAGTTGAAATAATGATAATGTTTGCTAGTGGTTTATTGATAGCATGAAATTATAATGGTACCCATGGAGAAAATCACTATTTGCAAGCCATAATTATGTTAGCAAGTACAATTACCATGTGAATGGTATAATAAGAAAATTAGCTATTCCCAAATGGGATAAAATTGTTGTCCATAGGACCCTACAAGTTAAAGGTAGTAAAATAACCTATTATTAATGAAATGAGTAAGATGTTGTGAATTATAATGGAAGAAATAATTATATCATAGTAACCCGATGAATGTGATACAATCAATACACTTACAAATGTAGAAGGGAGAAATTTAAATTTATGAATACTCTAGTTCAGAGTAAAAATACATGATAAAATGGATGCAAGCTACTCTAAGGGGTGAGGGTGGAAAAATATATGTCACGTCAACTAAAGTATCACAATAACATGAGTATGAGTATGCTAAGTGTTGTAGCTTATGATTGTGCCTAAAATCCCATGGCTATTAGGAGTAGGTTTGACCTTCAAGGTCGATAAAATTAATAAAAGTGAAAGAATGTTTTGTGATCTCCTTGAAAACGGATTGTCAACAATTTACTTATTCATAGTTTAACCTTTGCTTCCATCTATTGGAGTAACTTAAAGAAATATGGCATATACATGACTAGAAACAATTCTTTAAAAAAAAAGATGTGTGAAAATAGGTAAGTGTGTTGTAGAAGAACTGTTTGTTTAAAATAAATATTTATTGAAAACCCAGAATGTTGATAAGTTAGGATATATATTATAATCATTTTTCAGACAAAAAAAAGGATGAAAAATTTTTGGATTGTAAAAATTAAAAGCGAAAGAGATAATGATATTCTGAAGCAGAAAGTTGAAGACACATAAAAAATACTGAAAAGATTTGTAAAATGAAAATTTGTACACACATAGATAAGGTGGTATTGGTTAGGGATAAGATTGAAAGTGGAAATAGTAATGTGACAAGAAGGAAATTTGGACAATAAATGAAAAGAAAGTTATATTTTAAGTAATATTCTTATAGTGTGATCATCAACCCATAAAGTTAATACAACGAGCTCGCATCAAGGGAGACAATGTGGTCTCTAGAACTATAGGCAATAATGTTTAAACTATTGAGTGGTGTGGGTTTTGAATGTGTACATGTATATTGTGTATAGTACTATGATTACGTGGAATTATGAGTAGTAAAATTAAAAAAAAAAGCAATGATCATGCAATCTCTATGAGGTATAAATGTTGTGATATCTAAAAAAATATTAACTAAGTTGATGTTGCATATGTAAGAAGGTAAATATTCATGGGATTCCATAAATCAATGTAGTAGGAATTGCAATATATTATGACGTGGAAAAATATAGTTAAAATTAAAATATGGTGGGTGGGAAACACAAAAAGGAAAACCTTCGAATCTAGTTTTTGCGAGCTAATTCAATGTGCAAATAAGTGCAAAGGGGATAACCCCATGGTTATACATAGGAAATAAACTGTATAAAACCATAACCAACTTGCAATGTGGAATGAGAAAGGGAATAAAATAAAGAAATGTTGCAATATGGATTCTTGATTTTGCATAAAGAACAATGGCTCCACATGGTCATAACTAAGTTCACTTGAACAAAGTAGCAGCCATGTAGCCATCTTGAACATGGAAGGGAAAGGAATTTATCCTAAACCCTACTTCATGTATAAATAATGCATGTGTAACACTTGAAACTATGATAAAAATCATAGTGATCTATCATAGAAGAAAAGAAAAGAACAATAAATGGTTTTTTCCATGTTATCACCACTAAGTATGTAGTGCCAGTAGAGTTGATACTTCCATGATCTATAATTTTAAGTGGAAACAATACTTATCAATTGACTTAGCTATTGGGTAAGTAGTGCAAATAGAATTGATACTTCCATGATCTATAATTTTAAGTGGAAACAATACTTATAAATTGACTTAGCTATTGGGTAAGTAAGAAAGATTTAATGTTATTGTTGATGAGATTTTAAAAATGATGCTAATCCCTACTTAGTGTAGATTAATAACACTGGTTGGGTTATAATGCATACTGATGACCTTTTTAATACATAAATGGTCACTAACGGTGTCTATAATGAAGTTGAAATGAGTATGTATGTGTTTTTTAAATGAGGATAGATGGAACTAATTCAAATGATTGTGAATGTAGGATGAACCATATGAAATATTCTTGGTGCAATCTATGCATACTCGTAATCAAAGAGAAATTATGATATGCAAGTAATTTTTTTCCCAATATTCTATGAAGGAAATTTAGTGAGGAATGGTTACCTGAAGATATGAAATAAATATTTTACATGCACGACATATTCTAATGATCAGAACTGGATCAAGGACCTAAGGATTAGCTCAAAATTAAAATTTACAATATTGGGTTGAAACTATGATGGTGATGGTTGCGTAGCTCTCGTCTTCCTTATTCCAGCGCCGCAAATGGTTCGAAAAACAGACACCGTATGAAGAAGTTATTGCATTTTGAATGCCGAGTGGATCCGGCAGAGCACGGAGGGGCCAACCCTCCTCCCATGGAACCTCATCATATGACTAGTGTGGGAGCTTCATGTTAAGAGCGCTTAAGGATCTGTTGAAGCCTAGAAAATCTCTACTTCAAACATCGGGGAAAATCACCCGGTCGGGACCTTAAGACAACTCCTTTTCTGTTTGGTATGGTGGCTCCGAATGGATTTAAAGGACCAGTTTCCTTGTAACTAAATGGATTGGATTGGATGGGTGGAAATGGGACTAAATTAACTGAAATAAAACTATCTAATTTAAGCTAAATGCTGATAAAGAAATTCTAACACTAACCCAGGTAATTATATGTGAATATAACTTAAGATTGTTCCAATTCAAAAATAACCATGAAAATGTATTATTAATTAAATTGAAATGTGCAGAAACAAATAAAGATAACTCTGTTTAAGAAATTAAACAGAGTTGTATTAACATATTGCATTCATCATTGTATATCATCTACATGTAATTATGAAAAATAACGTTTCAATTATACTCAGAAATGATATATAAAAGGAAGCGTTGTGAAAACAAATATACATATAAATGATAGCAATTTTAAAACGAATATCATAAGACAAAAGAGATCAACAGTGAACATATAGAAATACCTTGTTCATCTTGAAGACTTTCAAATGCAATCTGATACTCTATCCAGTAACTCTAATGCAAAATCAAATTCCAAGGTACAGAAATGCAACACTTCAAAGATAATTCCGCATGAAAATCACCAGATGTGATCCTTTTTAAAATTATATATAAGACAATGGAGTACAAAAATGAAATCTCCAAGTCCAAAAATATTAAGATTTAGGACCCTTCTCTAAATGCATGAGAGGGGTTTAAATACTACTTAACTAACTTTAAAAATAGTTTATTACAAAAATTAAGGATTCGGTTAAATGACCGTCCTTTTCCTAGGCTAAAATACAGTGAAATTAAAACTAAATCTATCTATCTATGAATTTGATCTTTAAACTTGCAGGCATCTAGCATAGTTTTGAGAAGATGCGGTTTACCGACTTCAGAATTCAACTGTCCTGAAAAGACAGAGTCGGCAAGCGTAGGAGCAATCTTCTCTGTAGCATTGATGATAAAATTGAGTGCACTATGCTGACTATGTGGCTTCACCAAGTACATCCAGTATGAGTCCCAATTCAATCTTGTCAGCCCTTGGATGGATTTTTCTCTTTCTTCTGCCTTTTGCCTCCATTCTGTTTGCAGTTGATTTGCCTGTGGGAGATATCTTGGAACAATTTCAGGAATCAAATTAGCTTTGTGTAAATTGTCATTTACACAATCAGTGAGAGTGTTTGCTGCTGTAGCCGCCTCCTCTGCTGCCTTTTCTGCCCTTCTGATTTGTGCATCCCAGTTATTAAACAATATTTCTTTATGGTTTTCATTAATGATGGGTGCACCAACTTTTTTGCCTTCTTCTGTCTTTTTCCATGCCAGATAATCATTGATATTTTCATTAATCAAATCATAATCATTTCGTAAATCTACGACATGATTTGTGATTTTATCGCTCTCTTGTCACAAAGAATTCCATTGCAAAATTTTTTGGCAGAAAACTTCCTCTTGTTGCAGTAGTTGATTGTTCAAAGAGATGGTTTCTGAAATGAATTCTGGAAGCTTAGGATCATCTTTATGCTGACCTTGGATAATCTATATTTGTTTGTCTTTATCAGCCAGGCTTTTTTGATGTCCTATTTGCATTTCTTGAAGTTGTTGTTGTAACTCTTCAAGTTTCAATTGTGCTTCCTTATTGGCATGTACCTGTTGTAATTGCTGTTGCAGAGCTTTTACCTGTTCTTATTTTTCATTCAACAAAAGTTGTATCTCAACTGCTTTATCAATTGTTGCAGAAGCATAAGCTCCTGTTATTTGAGATAACTTAGTGAGATTATGAGTAGGCTCTGTGGCAGGATCTTTCTACAAAACATCTACTTGTTCTGCTTCAGTAGCAATTGCACTTTCTATTTTTCTCTTTTTTCTCTGTCTCTTCACTACCGCTTTGTATTTTGGGCTGTAGAATACATCCAGAGGAGGAATGTCCTCTACATTAAGTACAATTTCAGAGGAGGGTGTGATTGGTATGTGCTCTGTTACTACGGCTGTGCTGCTTGTTCCTGTGCTCAAAACTTTGGTTGTCTGGACAGGGGTCTGTACATTTTGTCCTTTTACATTAATCAATTGGTTAAAGGTTTCCCATTCTTTGTCTAACTCAATGGTGACCGGCTGTTGCTGTACATTGGTTGGAGGAGGATTTGTCTGTTGAGAAGTTAAAATTTGTTGTTGAGTAAGTTCTTTAGATTGTGCAGAATCTTTAATGGATTCTTCCATTTTATCTTCCTTTTCTTTAGACTTATTGGAGTGTTCAGAATCTCTGTCAGATTTTGATTTAGATTTACCTGTACTTGAACTGCCGTTAAGACTAACACTAGGAGTTTTCTCCCTTGCGGGCTTTAAGCGTAGATTATCCAAAGGAATAGTAATTAGTCTTCTTTCTCTGTAAAGCTTGAATTCCTGAAATTCCTCTGGAGATAGCTATGCTTGAGCTGAATTCAAAACTTCTTTGAATGAATTTCTTGCTTGGAACATATCATCAAAAATATCCTGTTCCCCGGAAAATTCCCTTACTTTGATTGCATTGGTAAAATTCTTAACAATATCATTTGGGTCGAATAACCTTCTTGAGAATTTGAACAGTTGTAGGCATGTAACGTTGCCTATCTCTTGAAATGCATGACCAACATCAAACAATGAAAATGTTCCACATTTTACGGGAAATTGTGGCCAAATGCCCTTTTTCTTCTCTTTTAAATCTTTTGTTATACCTCCCTGGCCACAGGTCTGATAAGCAATTTCCCGAGCTACAAGTCTATCTGGAGCATATAGGGGTAACACATGGGGAGAAGCATAACTTCCAAAAACCCTAATATAGGTGAACAATTCTTCTCCAAACCATCTCGCGACGGGGAGAATATCAACCTCTGTTTCTGAGGATTACCTTGGGGCATCCTTATTATACAATGTTCTGTACAATGGCAGCATTATTCCATCACAAATTTGGTAAAAATGGGAGACAAAATTAGACTCCCATAGTTCTTTATGGTACACATGAATGGGAAAAGGATCGTGGATAGTCCATTTCCATCCCATCACAGGGAATTTAGAGACATAACAGATGGCATCCATGACATAAGAAGATAAATAAAAATGCGGATAAACCCGCTGGGAAACATTTCGTTTAGACCGGTAGTGAAAAATAGCAGTGGTGAGATTATCAGATAGGATTTTGGCCCAGTCTAAAATTGTAGAATTAACAACCGCATTCAACAAAGGAAGCCATTCGGGTAAGATCATATTTATGTCAGGCTTTCCAAAAAGCCTACATAACATGGCAGCAGTAAAACAATAAGGAGAGGTAAGTGAACCCGTGTTGTACATACCTTGTTTGTTTTTCTTCAATGGTTCACTTCTTTTGGTCCACTCCTTTGTGCATTCAGCCAAATTTAAATGTTCTCTGGCAAAATCTTCCATAAATTGTTTGTTGAAAGTCGCTTGAGGTTCTGGCAACTTATACATTAATCTCAGATCTTCTATGGCGAATGACCCGATTAGCTCTTCAGATGGAGTTCTGATTTGTCTATTTGAAATATCTATGCTATCCAGCACCCATCTCACCATGTCTGTATATGGGAGAATCCTTGGCCTTGCTGCTATTCTATGCATAAATGAGCAAGCCAAGTCTCTAAGGGTTGCTTCAGACGTATTCTTTGAACCTGCTGTAGCTGCAACTTTTATCACCACAGGGATTTCTTCTTCAAACAGATTATACATTCCTTCCCAAGTGGATATACCGGCATCCTTGTTATAGGCGGTGTCTGCATATAGCAAAGCCATTTCTTTGTTTTCAGAATTTGAGCTCTTCTCCTTCTTACCCATAGTGTTTAGCGGAAGCTTTGTATAGACGTTTTCTCCTTCGTGCCTGTGTTTTACGAGTAAATGAGAGTAATGGTATAAGAAAGGTGATGAGACTATTTTAAATGTGAAAACGGATGAAATATAATATTTTAATTGTGAAAGGACTTTCAATCTAAACACAATCTCATTTCTCATTAATAATCAATCCAATCATTTAATATAATCATTAAAGCGCATAACGGATTTGACATATGGGAAGATTGCCTTGGGATAGCGCGCCTACATGAATCTGCGACATTATGATCTTCGATTTGCTGCGCAATATCGCAATATCGCAATGTCGCAATATCGCAAAATGAAGTTATCTTAGTTATGAAAATAGCGCAAAAGCAGAAATTGCGCAATAGCGCAAAAGCGCATATCGCAAAATCGCAAAAGCGCATAATCGCATATCGCAAAATCGCAAAAGCGCAAAATCGCAAAAGCGCATAATTGACAAGAGCGCAAAAGATATTCATTAATCATTTCTGTTTTCTACGCTATGCGATCTGCGATCAATGCATTTTATATATACCATTTTGTTATGGATGCGCTATCTTGTTTAAAGAGCAATTTTATTATAATCTATCATTAACTTAAGTGTTTCTAAATATTCTTTCTAAGGGATTTCTATAGGTTTATGATAGAAAGTTTTATTTGAAAAGGCAAACAAATCCTAATTGATTTTTTGGATTTTTTAACTAAGGGTCCTCATTTATTTAGTATTATTACTAATATTAAATAAAAAGGGGGGTTGTTGCTGGTCACAATAGGATCCTAATCTCGGGTTTAATATTTAATTAATCTTCAGTTAAGTGGAGTTTAATATGGCCAAGATTCTGGAGGCGCTCCCAAATTTAGGCGAACTTCCACTTTTAGTGGAGTCAACTGGCAGTTGCCCCACATTTAGTAGAGTAAATTGGGGTAAAGTTGTTTAGGTCATAAATTTTTCATTATTGAACCCAATTGGATGAAATATTAGTCAATTCTGGGTCTCTTCGACCTCTTGAACACTTTGGGACAGTTTTCAAGTCAAATAGAGGTGATCTTCAGCAGCTTTTTCTTCAGGGAAGATGGAGGAGCCATCAAGGCCACCATGAGATAAATTCAGTTTGAGGCCTAGCCAAGGGAGTTAGAGTCCTTTTCTAGAGTTCAAATAGTCTAAATTGGATAATTCAGATGTTTTGAGTCTGATTAAATGTTTTTCAGAGCCTGTACAGAATTTTTGAAGGCTAAAAAGCTTCATTAAAGTTCCAAGGGTCATTAGTGCCAGCTTTTGCCAGCAACAGTGCAGGGCTTAGAAAGAGTTGTTTGAGACCATTTTTAGTGAACCAACAGTCATTATTGACTGAAAAAATCATTCTGAATCTTTTTAAATAGGTTTCATCAATTTTTAAAGACTTTTAGAGGTTGAAAACGTAGCAGATACATTTTCATTAACCCTAGTGCCAGGGGGTGCCGATAGGTGATTGAGGTGAAATCAGAGCAGTCAGAGGTTATTTTCGATTTAAAAAAAAACTATATATTGAATATTTAAGTCATTCTGGAACCAATGGAAGTGGATTCAGAAAATTTCGAGAACTTCTAGAGCTCGAAAAGCTGATGTGAAGTTTTGGGTAGCCCTGGGAAAACCGTGGAGGATAGCCTATTTGGGGAATGCAGTGCTCAATTTAAGCAATTTATCAGTTGATATTTGGTGTCTGATGTGTGTTGGATAAATCAAGAGTGTCTTCAATTACAGAAATAGAATTCTGAGGGATTTTGTGCCATTTAGAAGCTTCGAGTAGCTTAGTGCATTGACAGAAGGAATCGTGTCAACAAGAGCCTAAAGTTGTTTTCAGAGTTTGGACAGACATTTGAAGGATATTCATGGTATTTTAAATCCTTTGGATCATTTTTTTATTCATTGTAATTAAATATTTACTTTGTAAAAAAAACTTACCATAATCCCAAAGAGTTGAGTCTTGATGACAAAGCTCAAAGGAGACGTAGCCCACAAGATTTCAGGTGAACTCCTAAATTAAAATTTTTGTTGTGTTTGAATGATTATTTGCTGCATTATGTTGCTGTCATACATGTTAAATTGAAGCAAGAAAAAATGAACTTAAGACACATAAACAGTAAAAATTCATACACCACTTTCAAGTAAATAATTCCACAAAATTGTCAAGTACAAGCTAGATCATTTTAATTAAAACTGAGTGGTAGGTTCTTGAAATACATACAGGTTATCCAGGCCATTTTCAGATCAGGTTGGTATTAGAGCATATTTTTTTTCTTGACAGAGAACTTGGTTGCTTGAATATATAGCTTGAAAGGTGTTTAAACAATGTAAAAGATTGACTGTTTTACAGTTTGCAAACTGATTGTTGTTTGAGTTTTCTTGAGATTTGGGGATAGATACTGATTAGGTAAGTCCTGGAGAGGACAAATGTTAGGTCCCTATATCACTAGTATAGCCCCTTATTATTGTTAGTGTAAACCCCTTATTGTTATTATTGTACCCTTGTAACCCCCATTTTGTTATTATTGTGCCCTTAAATTATTATTGTTAGGTCGGCTAGGATTACATTGTGGCCCACTAGGATTACATTATGGCCCCATGGACTCCTATATATAGAAAGGAGGTTTTTTGAATTGTATCATCCAAGAATTGTTCATTTATGTAACGTATTGGAGGTTGCCCCCTCGAAGTGGCTCATTTCTAAGGCGTTTACATCTCTTTTCTTCTATTTTTGGAGTTGGTTACACAACATTTGGTATCAGAGCTTTGGATTCTAGGGTTTCGCTGCTCCAAACAGGTCATCGTGGCATTTTCGCTATAACGTTTTTTCTACGAAGTTTCAGAAGCTGAAATTTTTAGGGTGTGAAGAAAACATCCTGAGGAAGCTTGTATAAACATTTCAGAGTTTGGTTCGCAATAATTTCGGAGATATGATCTGTGGAAGTCAGGTATTTTTTCAGGCTCCTAAACAGGTCATCATGGCATTTGCGCTATATATTTTTTTCTACTAAGGTTCAAAATCTGAAATTCATATGGTGCGAAGCTGAAATCCTGAGGAAATTCATCAAAAAATTTCAGAGCTTGGTTCGCAATAGTTTTGGAGATATGATCTGTGGAAGGTAGTTCTTTTTCAGGCTCCTGAATTTCATCTCAAAGAGGTGATCGTGGGAAAAGTTCAATAACTCTCTCTCTGAAGATTGGATTGGAGTGCCGTCAAAAGTGGTCGCAATCACACGGCCTGCAGTTTCTTCGCTATCAATTTCAGAGACAAAGGACAAAACAGTGACACGTGGCAAGTCGTACAAGTTCGCTCTATTGAACCAGTCCAGAATTAGGTCATTGTGGGAGATTGGACACAACTTTGTCTCGGAGAATTACAATCAGGTCAGACCTGTGGCATTTGAAAGAAGCTTCAGAGGGCTACTACAGGGCTGAATTTCAGATATCGAATATTTTCAATTACAGAGATAATTCAATTTCAATATCGATCTCCTAAAAGCTAGTAAAAGGTGTGTATTTGTTTTCCGAATTGCATAAGTCTTGTTTGAAGAATCAAGTTGAATTGATTCCAAGGGAATCTTGTAGAATAGATATCAATATTGGATTCTAAAATGGACCCTAAAAAGAATTCAACACTCATTAAGCCTTCATAAGGCTCTACTATGACTCATGAAGATGAAGAATTGCAACATGATCTATCAAAATTACAAGAGCAAATGCAACAGTTTTCACTCTCGCAAAGAGCAACAAAAAATGAAATGGAAGTTTTGAAGAAAGGCATGGAAGTGAAGATGGAAAATTTGAAGAAAGGCGTGGAAGCTAAGATGGATGACATGAAAGACAACATGGAAAACATGAAGAGTGATCTAAAAGCATACATGGAAGGCTTGATGACAAGCTTAAAACCAAAAATGATTCCTAATGGCGGAAATATAGGAGAAGAACCTCCTGATGAGAACAAAATAAATGTTAATCATGATTTCATAAACTCGAATGTTGGCGGGAAGAACCACCATATTCCAAAAATGGATATGAGGAAGTTTGATGGAAAGGATCCTCTAACATGGATACTACAGATGGAGCAATATTTTGATCTCCATAACGTGCAAAACACACAAAAGGTACGCATTGCAACTTTACATTTAGAACAAAATACATTTGTAGGGTATCAATGGCTTTGCTCCCGTAAAAAAATTGTCACTTGGTCAATTTTTACGGAGGAAATGATAGCACATTATGAGGATACAAAGAGCAACACCTTCTTTACCCAATCGATAAATCTCAAACAAAAGGGTTTAGTGGGGCAGCACATTGAGGACTTCCAAAAATTGAATATAAGGGTAACTGATCTTACAGAGGAACACAGGATTGATATCTTCCTAGGCACTTTAAAGGATAACATCCAACATGAAGTTCGTGTTTTGGAACCTGATTCATTGGAGAAGGCATTCAGGTTGGCAAGAAAAGTTGAATGTAAAATTATGGCGACAAGGAAACCTACCACTCAATTCTATAAAGAAGGAAGTGTTGCTACACCTAGATTTCCACAATCTACAAGGTTGACACCACAACAATTGGAAGAAAAAAGAGCAAAAGGGCTTTGCTACAGTTGTGATAGCAAATACACTAAAGGTCATAAGTGTGCTGAGAAGAAATTATTTTACATAGATTGTGAAGAAGAAGAAGAAAATGAACAAGAAGAGGATATACACCAAGAACCACCCCTAGAAGAAGAAGAAATGAATCCGACCATATCGTGTAATGCACTGGCAGGAATTACCACTCCTCAAACTCTCAAGATAGAAGGACATATAAAGAAGAAAAGGGTAATAGTGTTGATTGATTCATGTAGCACCCATAATTTTATTCATTATAAGGTAGCCAAGGAATTAAATTGTTTCCTATACCCAGCACCAGAATGTCAAGTGATGGTTGCAAATGGAGGGACTATAAATTGCTCTGGAAAATGCCATAATATCAAGCTAACCATGGGGGAATATGTATTGACTAGTCCAATGCTTGCCATTCCTATGGGAGGTGCTGATGTTGTACTAGGAGTACAATGGTTATAATCTTTGGGGATGGTAGCTTTTAATTTTCAAGAACTTTTCTTGAAATTTTTTTCAGAAGGAAAGGAAGTCGAATTACGGGGTATTGAAGGGAAGCCGGGAAGGATAATAAGTTCTAATGTCATGACAAAGCTTTTAAAGAAAGAACAACGAGGCGTAATTGCACAATTATGCTCACTAGAAGTTCCGACATCAAAATCATCTATTTCTGCAGATCTCCAACAAGTCTTGGACAATCATTCCAAGGTGTTTGAAACTCCCAAAGGACTCCCACCTATTCGTGATCATGATCATGCTATTCATTTGATCCCAGGAAGTGTTCCTCCAAACATCAGGCCTTATAGATATCCTTACTTCCAAAAGAGCAAAATTGAACGTATGATTGCAGAAATGTTAGAGGCAGGTATAATTCAACCTAGTCAAAGTTCTTTCTCTGCTCCTGTAGTATTGGTACACAAGAAGGATGGATCATGGCGAATGTGTCGGGATTATAGGGAGCTCAATAAGCTCACCATTAAAGACAAATTTCCCATTCCTGTGATTGATGAATTATTGGATGAATTACATGGAGCAATTTATTTTACCAAGTTGGATCTTCGTTCAAGATATCATCAAATTAGAATGAAGATTGAAGATATTCCAAAAACAGCATTTCGAACTCATGAGGGTCATGAATTTTTGGTCATGCTTTTTGGCCTTACCAATGCACCTTCTACATTTCAAGGGTTGATGAATTCCATTTTCAAACCCTTCCTTAGAAAATTTGTGCTAGTATTTTTTGATGATATACTAATCTACAGCAGGTCTTGGAAGGATCATGTTGAACATGTTGACAGGGTGCTCAAACTATTGCAGGAGAAACAATTATATGCAAAAAAGCCCAAATGTTTCTTTGGAGTACAAGAGGTGGAATATCTGGGTCATATTGTATCTCACGAGGGGGTTAAAGTGGACCCTAACAAAATTAAAGCCATTAAGGAATGGAAAGTTCCCACAACCATAAAGCAGTTGCGAGGATTTCTCAAGTTAACAGGGTATTATCGCAAGTTTGTTAAGAATTATGGGAGAATAGCAGCACCTCTAACAACATTATTGAAGAAAGATGCATTTTCATGGACTCCTGAAGCAACTAAGGCCTTCGAACGTCTTAAAGAGGCAATGTGCCTAGCACCGGTCTTAGCTACACCAGACTTCACAAAAACCTTTATTGTGGAATGTGATGCCTCAGGAAATGGAATTGGTGCAGTTTTAATGCAGGAAGGAAGACCCATTGCTTTCGAAAGTCGTCCAATCAAAGGAAAGTATTTACAGAAACCTATTTATGAGAAGGAAATGTTAGCAATACTGCATGCACTAAAGAAATGGCGAACCTACCTAATGGGAAGACACTTCAAGGTAAAAACTGATCATGATAGTCTTAAACACTTTTTGGAACAAAGACTATCTTCAGAAGAGCAGAAAAAATGGGTCACAAAGATGTTGGGTTATGACTTTGAAAAAATCTACAAAAAAGGAAAGCTTAATGTTGTTGCAGATGCACTCTCAAGAAAGAATGAAGAGGTGGAAGCATTGCTTTGTGCCATTTCTATTATCCAACCGTATTGGATAACCGAAGCAAGAGATGAATGGAAGAAGGACAAAGATGTATGGACACTCATTCAAAAGTTGCAGCAAGATCCTAGTACATCTGATACATTTAGTTGGAAAAATGATCCCTTATGGTACAAATATCGCTTATATCTTTGTAAGAATTCCCAACTAAAACAAAAGATTCTTCTGGAATTGCACACTTCTCCTTTAGGAGGACACTCAGGATTTTTAAAAACTTACCACAGGGTGAAGAAAGAATTTTTTTGGGATGGCCTTAAATCCGATATTCGAAAGTTTGTGGCGGAATGTTTGGTTTGCCAGCAGAATAAAGTGGAAACAATTAAGACCCCAGGACTTCTACAACCTTTATCCATTCCAGGTCAACGTTGGGAGGAGATTTCAATGGATTTTATCACAGGTTTACCTAAGTCCGAAGGATAGAGTGTCATCATGGTGGTAGTTGATAGACTTACCAAGTATGCACACTTTTGTGCATTATCTCATCCATTTAAAGCAAGTACAGTTGCTACTACATTTATGGACAGAATTCAAAAGCCACATGGAAGCCCAAGGGTTATTGTGAGTGACAGAGATCCCATTTTTACTGGAAATTTTTGGACGGAGTTATTTTCTTGTTTGGGTACTCAATTAGCTCATAGCTCATCTTATCATCCTCAATATGATGGTCAAACCGAGATAGTAAATAAATGTTTGGAAGGATATCTTCGTTGTTTTGTATCTGATAAACAAACACAATGGGTCAAGTGGTTACCTCTCGCTGAATGGTGGTATAACACTTCCTTCCATACCGCAGCAAAAATGACCCCATTTATGGCACTTTATGGATATCATCCACCATCCATCACATCATCTTTAAGGGAAAATTCGAAGGTTCAAGCAGTTGAAGATCACATCGAGCATCAGCAAGAAGTTCTCCAACTCTTAAAGGATAACCTGAATTTGGCACAAAATCGAATGAAACAACAGGCAGATCAACATCGCAGCGAGAGAAGTTTTGATGTAGGAGATTGGTATTTTTACGGCTACAACCATACAAACAAATGTCCCTCAAGCAAGCAAAGAAGGATAATAAATTATCGCCAAAGTACTATGGTCCTTACAAGGTGTTGCAAAAGATTGGTACTATGGCATACAAATTGGATCTTCCTGCTTCTTCGCGAGTACATCTAGTTTTCCATGTTTCATGCTTAAAGAAGGTTATAGGTGAAGATCTTCCAGTTCAAACAGTATTGCCAGAACTTGATGGGGAAGGGAAAATCATATTGGAACCTGAAGCAGTCATGGAAAAAAGAACTCGACAACTACGGAATCGATCAATTTCAGAGTATCTCATCAAGTGGAAGAACTTACCCACCGAAGATTCTACATGGGAGGATGAGAATTTTATACAGAAGCACCCAGAGCTACTCAAGTGTTGAGGACAACACTTTTTTGAAGGAGAGGGGCATGTTAGGTCCCTATATTACTAGTATAGTCCCTTATTGTTGTTAGTGTAACCCCCTTATTGTTATTATTGTACCTTTGTAACCCCCATTTTGTTATTATTGTGCCCTTAAATTATTATTGTTAGGTCGGCTAGGATTACATCGTGGCCCACTAGGATTACATTATGGCCCCATGGACTCCTATATATAGAAAGGAGGTTTTGTGAATTGTATCATCCAAGAATTGTTCATTTATGTAATGTATTGGAGGTTGCCCCCTCGAAGTGGCTCATTTCTAAGGCGTTTACATCTCTTTTCTTCTATTTTTGGAGCTGGTTACACAACAACAAAAAAAGGAATAAAAGGCATTAAGGAATATTCCTTACCCCAAGGGACCTCAAGGTCACTTTTGGAACAAACCCTCTTGACGATTATTTGTTAAGAAGCTCTTGGAGTTTGTTTGTTGTTTGGCTGCTTGAATAAGAGTTGGTATTTACAGCCATTTGGTTTAAAAAGGCTTTGTCATTTGTTTTGTAAAGCTTTGAAAACTTTGTCGAAGTTAATTTGTTCATTTACATCATAGTGACAACTTATACAAGTGAATTTTCCTCCTTCACAATATTCTTCGATGATGATATGAAGCGTGGCTTTATTATATTGAAGGACATGGTGCAGATTTTGTTTGAGGACAAAAGGGAAAGCACTGAACTTCGTGAATATTTGTTTGCCATGAAGAAAGAGAAGGAATAAATTCTTCAAAGATTGCATGATATGGAGAGGCAACTCCATCAAGCCCAAGAGGCTTTGACCAATAAAATTCATGAGGAAGAGGTAATCCATTCTAACTTGTCTTCAGTTTCCTCATTAGAAAGATGTGTTGGTTCTTTCGAAAAACATACAAGGGGAATAGGGTCCAAATTAATTATTAAAATGGTCTATGAAGGCAAAGGGTTAGGCAAGCATGCACAAGGCATGGTTGAACCTGTTTCGGTTGAGGAATGACCCAAGAACCTTGGTCTTGGTTATGTACAATTTAATGGCGAAGACTCCAAAGCCATGAAGGCATGTGTGGCTATTTCAAAGAGAACTTTTATTCCAAGTTCTAAGATGCAAATATGTCAAATTTTTTTCAAAGATGATTTCCATTGCTTTAAGCCTTTGTTGCAGCAAGAAGATGGTAGACATGCACCTTATGGCGAGCATGCAAGTTTAGACAGTTTTAAGGACAAGAATGATGATGTTAGTCTGCAAATGAAAGCTATGGGGGCTACTAGTTCATCTCCTCAAGAAGGAAAAAAGGATGAACATTCAAAGCAGTACAAGAGGTATAAATATTCTCATGATCAATTTGGTTGTGTTTCTGCAAAGCACGATAATTTTACATGCTTAAATGGAAGAAATTTATGTTGTACATATTGTGGTGGATTTGACCATGTTGTTTAGAGATGCTGGATGAGGAAGAAATCATACAGGAAGCAGATGAGGAAAATAGAACTTTCAAAGAAGGTGCATAAGTTTTTCACATATTGCCAAAAGAAGGGACATGATTCTCCCATTGTTGGACTTTGCATCCAACTAGTTTTCCAAAGCACATGCAACAAGAGGACAAAAAGATTGGTGCAAGTGGAACTATGGATTTCATTATCGATCTGAAAATGGAAGATTGACATGAAGAAGTGTTGCAGCAGTAAAATTCACCATGGTTGTGGCTTGGAAAGAAGTGGATGGACTTATTAAAACAGTAAGAAATACTCCTTTGTAAATATACACGTTTTGGTTGTATGCATGTATTTATATTGAAAATTTTGATGCAATATTGCATATAAATGTGGTTCAGTTGAAGGAATTTATTTGTTGTTGCAAAATTTCGCTGTGGAGGTGTAAACGATGAGTATGATACTCACTTGTATTGCAGCAATATCTTTTAGTTTAGCTCTTTAGTCACCCACATGTTTTTGGGATTATGTATTTGTTGGTACTTGAAAGGAGGAGTTGAAGGTGTACATGTGCATGGAAGTTGTATGTGTAAATAGCAAACTATAAATAGGTTCATTGTACATTGATACATGAAAATGTGTTTGTCAAGATGTATCATGTTGCTTATTAACTTGTGTTGATTTTGTCGCACATGTTTGTCTACTTGTGTCGATTGTGTTGCACACTTTGTACATTGATTTTGTGTCAATTGTATAGCACATTTTATGATGACTTGTTGTTGATGTCACATGTTGCATGAATTATGTTTGAACTACCTTGGATCATTGATCAAGGTAGCGATGTAAAGTTTACTTCTACAAATTTCTTGCTAGAAATTTTCTGAGCGAGTGCAAGAAAGACAATTCTTGAGAGGAGGATAAGTGCATCGAGGAAGGGAAGTGTGAATTGCTTTCTAGTTGTGGTTCAAATTCACTAGCCATGCAAGGCAAGAATTGGGAGGATGAAGAGAAGAGGGTGCAGTACTCTCATTTTTTGTACAGATTAGTTTCAGTAGTCCAAGAGAGCTTTTGGGGTCCAAAAGCTTCTCATTTGGGAGGTGTGATTAGAACTGGATAAAGAACCTAAGGATTAGCTCAAAATTCAAAGTTACATGATTGGGTTGAAAAAAAGATGGTTACATAGGTCTCGTCTTCCTGATTCCGGTGCCGAAAATGGTTCAAAAAATGGACACTGTATGAAGAAGTTATTGCACTTTGAATGCCGAGTGTGTTTGGCAGAGCATAGAGGGGCCAACCCTCCTCCCATGGAACCTCATCATATGACCAGTGTGGGAGCTTAATGTTAAGAGAACTTAAGGAGCCTAATATCAGGTTTAATATTTAATTAAGATTCATTTAATTGGAGTTTAATATGGTAGATATTCTGGAGGTGCTCCCAAATTTAGGCAGACTTTCACTTTTAGTGGAGTTAACTGGCAGTTGCCCCACATTTAGTGGAGGAAATTGGGGAAAAGTTGTTTAGTTCATAAATCTCTCATTATTGAACCAAATTGGATGAAATTTTAGTAAATTTTTGGTCTCTTCAACCTCTTGAACACTTTGGGATAGGTGTCAGGTCGAATGGAGGTGATCTTCAACAAATTTTTCTTCAGGGAAGATGAAAGAGCCATCAGGGCCACCATGAGACAAATTCAGTTTGAGGCCTAGCCAGGGAAGTTAGAGTCCTTTTCCAGAGTTCCAATAGTCTGAATTGGATAATTCAGATGTTTCAAGTCCGATGAAGTGGTTTTCAGAGCCTGTAGAGAAATTTTGAAGGTTGAAAAGCTTCAGTAAAGTTCTAGGGGTCATTAGTGCCAGCTTTTGTCAGCAGCAGTGCAGGGCTTAGAAAGAGCTGTTTGAGACCATTTGCAGTGAACCAATGGTCATTATTGACTGGAAACCTCATTCTAAGTATTTTTACAGAGGTTTCGGCAAGTGTGAAAGACGTTAGAGGTCGAAAAATCAGCAGAGACATTTTCATTAACCCTAGTTCCAGGGGGTGCCGATAGGTGATTGAGGTGAAACCCAAGTAGGAAGAGGCTAGTTTTGATGAAAAAAACACTATATTGACTATTTCAGTAATTTTGGAACCAATGGAAGTGGTTTCAGAACATTTTGAGAACTTCTAGGGCTTGAAAAGCTGATGTGAAGTTCTGGGCAGCCCTGGGCAAACACTGGAGTATAGCCTATTTGGGGAATGCAATTCTCAATTTGAGAAATTTATCAGTTGATATTTGGTGTATGATGTTTTTTGGATATAGCAGGAGTTGTTTCAGTGATAGAAACATAATTATGAGGGAGTTTGTGCCATTTATAAGCTTAGATTAGCTTAGTGCACCAACAAAAGGAATCGTGTCAACAAGAGCCTAAAGCGGTTTTCAGAGTTTGGACAACCATTTGAGGGATATTCATGGTATTTTCAGTCCTTTGGATCATTTTTGTATTCATTGGAATTAATTATTTACTTTGTAAAAAACTTACCATAATCCCAAAGAGCCGAGCCATGATGACAAAGCTGAAAGGAGACGTAGCCCATGAGATTTCAGGAGAACTCCTAGATTAAAATTAATGTTGTGTTTGAATGATTATTTTATGCATTATGTTGCTGTTATACATGTTAACTTGCACCAAGAAAAAATGAACTTAAGACACATAAATAGTAAAAATTCATACACCACTTTCAGGTAAATAATTCTGCAAAATTGTTAAGTACAAGCTATATCATTTTAATTAAAACTGAGTGGTAGGTTCTTGAAATACATACAAGTTATCCAGACCATTTTTAGATCATTCGACCTGTTTTTAAGGCTAGGGAACACCAAGGATTGTTTCACTTGGGGGAGGGGAGATGTAACACCTCTTAGTGAAAAGTAAATATTTAATTCAATTTTACTACAGACACTTGGTAACTCATGGGATATGTGGAAATATTAAGTGAAAGAATTATATGTATATATATATATAGAAAAAGTTATGACAAGTCTTGGAATTCATGGGAAAAGACCCTAGATGAAAATTTTCATTTACCAGACAGTTATAGGACAGTTATTTCCCTCCCTAGAGATAAAAAATCTCAATTGGGATAAGGAAGCAAAAAGGGGGGAGAGGATAGAATACATGAGGAGAAATTGAAGACTTGGTACCTCGTTGAAGGAGGTCCAAGTGGGGAAAATGAAGCTGAAATCTTATGAACCTACAATAGGACAATGTTGAAGGAAGGCATGACACTTCCAATTAGATTATTCTTGAGTTGGACTAAGAGGTAGTGGAAACCCTAAGACAGACTTGAGAGTCTATAAATTCTTGGTTAGACTGGGTGGTCTTGATGCCACAAAACAAAACTTATTATGTCATTTTCCATCTATTGTTCTGGAATTGAAAATTCTTGGGGGAAGATTTAGTTGAGAGGACCAATCTCATTGGTTGGGAGGAATGGCAATTCTCCTTAGTGAATTCCTTGACTTCTTAAATTAGCAAAATAACTATTTATACTGTTAAGCTTTTAGAACATAAATGACATTCTAGAATTATTATTTTAGATAGTATAACTACATGAAATCTTGATTTCTAGAAAAACATAATTTTTGTTCTAGAATTTTTATTTTCTGATAGAACAAAACTGTTATTATAGAATTGTTAATTTAGATAGTATAACTATGTGAAATATTGATTTCTACGAATAATTTAATATAATTTTTCTTGCAAAATTCTAGTGAGACAATGAAATAAGGTCATGTGTCAAGATCCTCATGTTGTCTTGGTAAACGCTTATCAAGGGTTTTAACATGAGGGACTATGGAAAATATTTCCTAGTATCACAACTCAAGTCTATTGAATATTGATATTAGTAGAGTTGTTTTAGAGATAGATTAGATCCATACTATTATCGATATTATTCCTTATTCATGTATATATTAAAATCTAAATACCATGAAGGGTGAATAACATGTCCCAATACAAAGCTAGGTTCCACCTGTCCTTCATGGTAATTAAGAAAATAAAAATAAAAATAAAGATTGTATTAACGAATCTGTTGATGATGGAAACTTATGATAACTGCAGAAAAATATCAGAATAACCTTTACAGAACCAATCAAGGAATAGTTTTCATGTTAAGTAAACTTTATAAAAGAAAATGAAGCCCATCTATGTTTTGTACCAAGCAACCATAATACAGAGAAGTTTCATATAAATGAAATGAATTACTTCTAATAAAAGGAAAGATAAATAAATCACATCATCAAACCCTTTTCCTAACATATGTAGTTAAATCGATATTCTTTAGATAGGAACAAACGCATAAAATAAGACTCACCAAGAGAAAATATGTATGCACCCATTATGAACAAAAATAAAATAAAAATATATAAATAAGGTATTAAATGGGAATAAAAACTAAGAGGAAATAGTAAAAAATATGTCATTAACATTCAAAATATATTACTGAGAGTAATTGTTCAATTTGAAAAAAAAGGACTTATGCAGGTCATGGCCCTTGAATTACATCAATAATTTAAAAAACTTACACTTCATGAATGAGAGATAGAGCCTCAAGTCAATGAGAAATAACATTAAACAAGTATTTTCTCAAACCCTCGACACAAGGATGTTATATCAATGAATTTCAAAGTTAAACATCTTTCAGAAAGGAAAATTATACTTTGATTGCAATCTGTTTAACAAGACTTTAATGCCAAGTTGATGGGTCAGGTCTTAAAATGGGCAACAAACCATCTAACAGGAGTTTAAACTACTAGATATCCTGAGTGAATCCAGACTGAGTAAACCATGGTGTAGGCAAGGAAAGTCCCAAAAATGCATTGGAGGATAAAAAATTTAAGTGAACCTGCATCTGGAAGTGAGTAATTATTTGACATTAAACTAGCACATATGAAGAAAAATTGGTTTTCCCAAATACAAAAGTAAATATGAATGTACTTACTTTTTCTTCTTCCCGTATGGGTTTACCACACAATGCTACAACAAAAAAAATCCTCGTGGCTGTTATCAAATATTATAAATGGAAAACAATCTAAGAAATAATTTATATTATTGACGGAACGATGTGGGAATTCTAATTTACCTACCAAATCGCACTAGAGGGACTCTATACACATTTTGTTGGAATTTTTTATTATTCCTTAACAACGGTGAGGAAACAAAATTCCTCTTCTAACATAGAGAGATCAATAAAAACAATATGCACAGAGAGATGGAGTAAAACTCGATTTTGTTAAAATAAAACTAGACTCTTACAAAATATACTTTTCTGGAATTACAAACAAAACTTGTTCCTCTCAGTTTTTTTCATTTTCTTCTGGACTCGATGCTACACTCACAACTTCCTCCTTTTTCTTTCTCTCGACACACACTGACTTTTGCTTTTCGCACACAGTCTTCTGCTGATGCTCTCAGCATACACTGCTACTCACACAGCTGCACACAAATGTTTTGCTCACGACATATTACGCAATCACACACTACATCCTCCTAAAAAAAATGAGATTACATTAGCTATATGAAAATGGCCATAGGAATTAAAAACCTAATCTAATTCAATGCCATTCAATGGCTATTCAACTACTCTATACCTGATCTTTCAAAATGACCCATTTCTACATTAAACTCGACACGCAGGCCATATTAATCTTCTCACGCAATACATCACTGCGGAGGGACCTCATGGTCTGGTTCCACCATTGGCGTTGTGCTCCCGTAGTGGATATTTGCTGTCAATTTTCGGTAAAGGGTCGTTGGTCAAGGTCAACTGCGGAGGCACCCTTTGGGTTCAGCAGTGGGTTATCGTTGATCTAAGATCAACGATGATCACGCTTGCTAATATGGACGAAATTTAACACATCACATCGATCGACGCGCTTGCTAATTGCGTAGTTGAATGGTACGATGATGTGCTGTTGGTTGAGGTAGGTTGAGCTGGCAGATGGTGGGGTTGCAGTTATCACGCAGTTGTGAAGGAGGGATGACGTAGGCGAGAGAGATTGTGATATCTTTTTGATTAGTCAACAGTTTGGATGATGTGGAGTGGTTTGAATTTAAATGATTTGGTGTGGAATTAAGAGTGGTTGGTGCATAGGAGTAATGGCAGGAGGTAACGTGGTGCAGACCACGATTTTCAAATCTAGATGGGCTGCGGTGGTCCGGAAAAAATTGTTGCTATGTCCTTTGAATTCCACATAAAAGCTTATGTTTTCTGTCCTACTGCTCAGGTTTTCAGTTGGGATTAATTTCCAACACTCTCCCTTAATCACAACTGTTGTTTTCATGCATTCCCAAACATTCTATGAGAAAATTAAAACTTTTCTGCCCCAATGGTTTTGTTAAAATATCAACAAACTGCTCTTCTATTCTGCAATGCTTTAGAACAATTTCTCCATTGTTCACTAATTCTTTGATGTAGTGGTACTTTGCATCAATGTGTTTGGTCCTCTTATGAAACACTAAATTATTGGATAAATATATTTCTAAGCTATTATCACAATAAACTGTTGTGCCTTTTACCTGTTCATGACACAAACTTCTTAACATTATTCTCATCCATACTACTTGACGTGTTCCTACTGTAGCTGCCACATACTCTGCCTCTGCTATAGATAAAGCCACAATTGGTTGTTTCTTAAAAGCCCATGAAATGGCTCCTAGTCCCATTTGGAAAACATATCCAATGGTGCTTTTCCTATCATTTATACTTCCAGCCCAATTGCTATCAGTATATCCAATCAATTCAAAATTTTCTAAAGTGGTGTATAAAATTCCATACCTATTTGTTCCTTTCACATATCTTAAAATTATTTTTGTTGCTTGCCAATGTGCCTCCTTTGGCCTTTCCATAAATCTGGAAATTAAACTTACATCATGCATAATATCAGGCCTAGTTGCAGTCAAATCCTTATATCGAAATCCTTGATGTTGTCTTCTTTTCTTAGTCTCAATCCCATCACTGTAGGAGTAATTGCTGCTTTGCAATCTTGCATGTTAAATCTTTCCAAAATTTCTTTTAAATATTTTGCTTGAGAAATAAAGATCTTATTTTCATTTTTCTCTACTTCTATTCCTAAGAAGTATCTCAGCAAGCCCATATCAGTGATTTCAAATTCATCCTTCATGACTGTTTTAAAATTCTCAATGAGGTAAGCATCATTACCTGTGAATATCGCAACATCAACTTATAAAACAACAATGAGAATCTTACCATACTTTTCTTTGATGTATAATGTGGGTTCTCCTTCACATTTCTCAAACCCATTTTCTAGTAGCTAGGCATCTATCCTACTGTACCATGCTCTTGGTGCTTGTTTCAGCCCATACAGATCAATTTGCATACCTTGTACTCTTGGCCTTATTTCTCATATCCCAGAGGTTGTTCAACATATACCTATTCCATCAATACTCCATTCATGAATGTTGATTTCACATCCATTTGGTAAAATTTCCACTTGTGTTGTGTTGCTATGGACAACACTGCTCTTACTGTTTCCATTCTTGCAACTAGTGCAAAAGTTTCCTCATAGTCTCTTCCTTGTTGTTGCTTGTAGCCTTTGACAAAAATTCCGACCTTGTGCCTTTCAATATTACCTTCAACATTTCTTTTGGTTTTATAAACCCATTTTACTCCAATCACTTCCTTACCTTTTGGGAGATCAACCAATTCCCATGTCTTGTTCTTCTCTATTGCATTTATCTCTTCATCTATAGCATCTATCCATTTCTTTTCTTTTAATCCTTATTCAAAATGAATAATATCTTCTACATGGTAATAAAATGAAAACAAAGATTTCATACCTTCTTCTTGCTCATATATTTCATTCATACTTCTAAATCTGGTTCCTCTTTCACTTGCTGAACTTGTGCTTGTAGAAACAATCAAATCTGCTCCTTGTGATGTGCTTGGAGAAGCACTGTCATCACTTCTCAAGGGTGTTCTCATACCTGATTTGGTGTCCCTTTATTTCCTTGTGTTTGTGGAGGTAGTGATGCTAATGAGGGATTTCTTTAAGCCATTTCTTCATCATCTTCATCATGAGACAAACAAATTTTGACATTCACTGTTTTCTTAATGCTTCCATCTCAAGCTTTTTATTCAATAAACTGCACATCTCTCCTTATCATGAACTTCTAGGTAGATGGGTTATACAATCTGTATGCCTTGGATTCTTCACTTTACCCAACAAATATGCACTTCTCCCCCTTATTGTCCAACTTCTTCCTTAGCTGATCTGGAACGTGTGCATAAGCCACACAACCATAAACTCTCATGTGGGTGACAAACTATTTTATGCCATTCCATGCTTCTTCTCGAACTCTATTCATTACACTCTTTGTTGGGCATATATTCAAGACATATGCTGCACAATGTACAACTACAGCCCAATATTCATTTGGCAAATGTTTTTCCTTCTACATGCTTCTTACCATATCCATGATGGTTATGTTTTTCCTTTCAGCAACTCCATTTTGCTGTGGTGTATACCTTGCTATAAATTTCTTATGTATTCCATTTTCTCTACAAAATTGTAGAAAATATTTGGAGATATATTCTCCTCCTCTATTTGTCCTAAGGACTTTAATATGCTGCCCACTTTGATTCTCCACAAGAGCTTTAAAGTGGCAGAACTTCTCAAACACTTCACTCTTCAACTTCAAGAAATAAACCCATGTTTTTCTTGTGTAATCATCAATAAAGGTCGGCATATAGTGGTTTCCTACTAATGATGGTGTTTGCATTGGTCCACACAAATCAAAATGGACTATTTCTAAGGGTTCCTTTTCCTTTATGCTTTTTCCTGATGGAAATCTTTCTCTGTGTTGTTTGCCCAAGTTGCAACCTTCACATAGGTTGTCTGGATTTTCAATCAATGGTAATCCCTTTAACATTCCCTTTATATGCAACAAATTCAGACCTCCAAAGTTGAGATGTCCAAATCTAAAGTGTCATAACCATTTTTCATCTTTCTCTTCTCTTTGGTAAGCCTCTTCTGTCACTGCTACCATTACAACTCCTTTCTTCAAATTTGCTCTCATCTTGAGAGAAAACATTATGTTTCTTGTAATCTTCACTTGTACAATCCTTTGTTTGCTTGGTGGTATGTCGATGATGGTACATACATCATCTTTGAAGAACACATTGTAGCCTTTCTGAATGAGTTGTCCAATGCTCAAAAGGCTACACTTCATACCAGGTACATAGTATACATCTAATATGGATCTCCTTTCTCATTTCTTTGTTACAACACTCACTCTGCCTTTTCCCATGATAGAGACTTTACTATCTGTCCCCAATGTTACTTGAGACTTCACATTTTCATATAACATGGAAAACATAGAGATGTTTCCAGTCATATGGTTGCTACAGCATGAATCTAGAAACCATATATCTTCACTTTTCTCTTCAGCCATATTACATGCTAAAAATAAATTCTCTTGGCTGAGATTTTCTTTAGTAAAATTAGCACTAGGTCTAATACTCATGTCACTCTGTTTCTTCCTACATTAATTGGCATAATGCCCATACTTCTTGCAGTAATGACATTGGACTTGGGATTTATCATACCTTTGTCCATGTGCTTTATTTTTTCCACCTTGTTGGGTGTTTTCTTGGCTTTGATTATGACTTTGATTGTTGCCCCTTCCACTTGTATTTGCAGGGCTATTCCTTTCTCTGTTTTGGCTTCTTCCTCTACCTTTTCCTCTGTAGTTTGATCTACCTTGACCTCTTCCAAATGACATTTGGGTCTTGAAGGCATGCTCCAAAGATGAGTTTGTTGTTCTTCTCAATATTTGTTCATGTGTCATCAATGATGCATGAAGCTCATCAACAGTAAACATTCAGAGATCCTTTGTCTCTTCAATGATTGTTACTATCACATCAAATCTTGAGGGTAAGCTCCTCAATACTTTCTCCACTATTCTTTTTTTTTCTATGGTCTCTCCATGAGATCTCATTTGGGTAACCAATCCAATAAACAATGTGAAGAATGAGTCTATTGTATTATAATCTTTCATGAAAATGACTTCAAAATCCCTTCTCATTCATTGAAGCTTTGTTGTCTTTACTTTCTCCATACATTTATAGGCTATCTGGAGGGTATCCTACGCATCCTTGGACTTCTTTGCTGTTGCAATTCTTGGAAATATGCTTTCATGCACTGCTTGATAGAGATAGAAGAGGGATTTCGAGTCCTTCTTCCTAATACTCTTCAGTAAATCTTTCTCTTCCTGTGTTAAGGCATTAAATGATTGTTCATCTACTAGTTATTCTAAACCATCTTAAACTAGCTCCCATAAATCTTGAGAGGCAAACTGGGCTCTCATCGTTATTCTCCAATAGTCATAGTTCTTCCCATTGAATTGTGGGAGTTGATTATTTCCAATACTTGTGCTTGTGCTAGCTCTTGCCATTGCTAGCCTACAAAACTATGCTAAAAATTGATTGTGTTCCTTTAAACAAACTTTCTCACACTTGGAGAGATAACCTTTGTCTCTAAAGACTTCATTTTACAGTTCTCTGGACTGTAGTCTTAAAAAAAAACACAAACTCTGTTTTAGTAAATACCTGACTTGATGAACCTTCACACTATTGGAGAAAACTTCAACAATCTTCTTCTTCTTTCCTTTCATACATCTTCTTCAGCAACTACAGAGAGCCTGGACTAGCTCTGATACCATGTTGGAATTTCTGATTATTCCTTAACAACAACAAGGAAAAAAAATTCCTCTTCTAACATAGATAGATCAATAAAAAACAATATGCATAGAGAGATGGAGTAAAACTCAAATTCATTAAAATAAAACTGGACTGTTAGAAAATATAATTTTCTGGATTTACAAGCAAAACTTGTTCCTCTCTGCGTTTTTCATTTTCTTTTGGACTCGTTGCTACACACAAAAATTCCTCCTTTGCTTGCTCTCGGTACACACTGCTTTTTTGTTTTCACACACAGTCTTCTGTTGATGCTCTTAGAATACACTGCTACTCACACATCTGCACACAAATTTTCTGCTCACGGCATATTACACAGTCACACACTACATCCTCCTAAAAAAACTGAGATTACATTAGCTATATGAAAATGGTTGTAGCCAGTAAAAACCTAATCTAATTCAATTCAATTCAATGGATGTTCAACTACTTTGTACTTGGCCTGTCAAAATGACCCATTTCTACATTAAAATCAGCACACAAGACGTATTAATATTCTCGCGCAATACGTCACTATGGAGGGACCTCATGGTCTGGTTCGACCATCGGCATTGTGCTCCCACAATGGATATCTACCATCGATTTTCAGTCAAGGGTCATCAGGTGAGGTCAACTGTAGAGGCACCCTTCGAGTTAAACAGTGGGTTGCTTGTGCCCACGTGTTATCATTGATTTGAGATCAACATTGATAGCGCCCGCTGATATGGACAGATGTTAGCACATCGCATCGATCGACATGCCTACTGACTGCGTAGTTGAATGATGCGAAGAGGCACTATTGGTTGAGGTAGGTTGAGAAGGAGGGTGGTGGGGTTGTGGTTATCATGCGGTTGTGAAGGAGGGATGACGTAGGCAAGAAAGCGTGTGATATCATTTTGGTTGGTCGACAGTTTGGATGACGTGGAGTGGTATGAATTTAATTTATTTGGTGTGGCATTAAGAGTGGTTGGCACATAGGAGTAATGGCGGGAGGTAATGTGGTGCAGACCATGATTTGCAAATTTGGATAGGCTGTGGTGGTCCAGAAAAAATTGTTGTTGCGTCCTTTGAATTCCACATCAAAACTTATGTTTTCTGTCCTACTACTCAGGTTTTCAGTTTGGATTAATTTCCAACATCTAATCTATAATATCAGAAAACGAACTTATATAAAGGGTAACCAGAAGGAAAAATTACTTGATTTTTAATTAAGAGAGGACCAAAAATGTTGCGACCCTGAGAGCTGGAATACAGAGAGAAAATTTAGAGCCTCTCATAGATATATTAATATATTTAAAAAAACTAGGATTTCTCTAAGAGATGGCTTAGGGATTCAAAGAAAAAAAACTTAGCAGTCACCGAGACTGAGTGTCCTCCTCTGGCACCATGAGATCCATAGAGAAAACCACTGTAATGTTACTCTGTAGAGCCTAATAAAATCTAAGGAGTGTAATTACCTGACAACATGCATTAGAAAGATCATGAAGGTAACAATAAAAGAAATAAAGGGAAGGTCAATTGTGTCATGCACCTAATTCCATATTGAAGATCATCCATTAGAGAGTTCCTAAATCTAGGCGCTAGGGTTTCCAATGAACTAACTCTACATGAGGGAGGGAGGTAGGTCGTTACCTTCGTAACTCCCCACCAAAAATCGACCCCCCAGATTGAACTTTATATCTCCACAATTCAATGCATGCCATCCATTAATGCAAAGGAAAAATGGTGGTCATTGTGGCCAATTGGAAGTCCAGAAATTTCCTGCGAGTAATGAGCGGTGTCATTTTTAGGTGAAGTTACATTAACCACACCAATAACTCCATTAAAATGTTCACGTTTGGGTTATGAATCATCGATAAGTGTTATATATGGCTAGATATAAACTATAGAACATAACTCGGCAGTGACGTGGACATCCTAGCTACATTTATATTCTCACCTATGTGTAATAGTAAGAAAACATTGCTGACTTGTAATGCATATATAAGTGTATTTCGTTTAGATCATAAAAGAAAAAGAGGTAAAATAAAACAACTCTGTCTAAAAGATGAGTGTGAACTTTCATTACATAGTAATTTATTTTTTTTCAATTGTCACTGAGGTGCGAGGAGTGTTAAATGCTTGCAATATAGATTTGGGATTATGTTAGATCTAAGACTCTCGAAGTTAATGATTTTGACTAATTTTCGAATCAACATCAAGATAGCCATATATAAATTTTCACTATAATTCTTTTGTTGAAGTTTAAGATAATGAAATTATCAAATTATAAGGAGAAACAATAAATCACATATAATAGAAATGCTGGGTTCTAAAATAATATAAGCTAAATCACATATAATAGAAATGTTGGGTTCTAAAATAATATAAGCTCTGGAAATTAGGCTTTTTGAATAATCCAAAAAAAATTCTTAAACGTGCATTCAGGAAAAAAATGCCATATCTAAAGCTTAGAGAGTACAAATTGAGTTCGAATAGTTCATTTCGAATGAAAGAAAAACACATAATTTTAAGTTAAAATTTTAGAAGCATATCTAAAATACTACTATTTTGAAAGACCTAAAAATTAACACGCTTTGCCAGGATTATTATCACATAGGCATGACATATACAGGATTATTATCACATAGGCATGACATATACAATTTTGGTTAGATCTATGGCAATGTGGAGAAGAAATATTATAGTAATAATTAAATAAATTTTATACATAGAACGAATGAAATTTTTGACTTTCCAATAGGATGGTATCGGATTAAGGTTTTAAAAATACATCATTTACAATAGGCATAGCATTTAATTAGAGGACTTATTTTGGGATATTCAAAATTTGTGATAAACATGTAAAATAAAAGTATTATTATTGCAATATCATATGGCTAAGAGTGTTTAAAAGATTATTATATGGATTAAATATATAAAAAAGGTGAAGATTTAGAAAATACAATATTCTAATTGAACAACCAAATTGACAAAATGAGTCGTAATAGGTTGGAAGTAGTTTTTTTATCATTTTTTTTAAGGATTTACAATAGAAAAGAGTATTATAAATCTAATTCTTGGGATTAAGTTTGGGTTAGTTTGTGCTATGGTAAGTAGTTATTGGAGTCCAAGAAAATATTGAGTGGTTTGGGTTAGTGTGTATTATGGTGAGTAGTTATTGGACTCCAAGAAACTTAGGAAAATGAATCAGCGGTTTACATATTGTATTAATATGCACACTATGTAGTTCATTCTTTGATATCATTATTAATATACAATAGAGTTGGTTTCCAATTTTACTGTGTAACAAAAAGAAGTTTAATGAAACAGTTCAAAGAATGGAATTTATTATTCAAAAAATAGATAAAATGAAGTAGCAATTATAAAATTCCATCTTACACATCCTAATTGAAGATATCAAGGCACAAGAAAATCATGAGAATGTGGAGAAGAGAAATATTGAGTCCAAAAAATATGATTATTTATATTTCAAGATCCATATCATTTAGGATTTAACACAACATCAAGGAAATACTTGATTGTCAAGATTGATCCAAGGAATCCTGATAGTAAAGATCCTATAATATAGATATTCCAAATGAAACAATTCTTTAATTTACACCGTGTGCCAACTTTATTGAAAAATCATTACATCTTTATCTCTAAAAAATGATAAATTTGTGTAGTATGAATGACTTAATGAAAAAAAATTGTTTTATTGTCTTTTGATCCATTTCCATAGATGATTTGACCACACATTATAAGTTTCAATTTATTTACATCAAAATACTTTTTAGGTTTTTTATATTGAAATACACAATCTCCACCCAAACTCATGTAAAGAAAACTATACATTTTGAATACTATATGTTTTGAATACAAATAAATTATTAGATACTTATCTCCACATATATGTCAAAAAAAAATGCATAAAAAATCACTAAAAAAATACTGAAATGATACATCAAGTCAAAAACATTGATTAATAATGTAACTATATTTTCTTTCTACTAACCTATCAAATCATATCAAACCACTCGATAAAAAGCCTTTAACTACTCAAATATTTATTAATATTATTATAAGAACAAATTACTAATCCATAAAACCATTTTATTTATAAAATGATTTTAAAATACACTTTACACACAATTCCATTAAGTAATAATAATTAAATTTATAATTTTTTAAAGAAAAACATTTTTATATATATTCTATTAATTGATGACATTTATATTAAAAATTTCAACATTTGAATATATATCCATTTAAGTTAACATCCGTTTTAAAAAATTCCTAATTATAAAATAATTTCGCTATAGTAAATCGTTACCATACTCAACCAAGTAAACCTATAAACGAAATATAAAAAAATTACACAAAAAATAACAATTCCTTAATATATATTATAAAACATTTTGTAACCCATCGACACCTTTCCTCCAATGTTTTAACTAACATGTGACAAACATTCCACGAACTTTGGATACAACTTAGAGAAAACATATATATATATATAATTATTAGTTTTTGTTATTTGGTATGGGATTATAGGAATGAAAATGGTCTATTTAGTTTAATTCAAAATTTTTAGCCTCGCTTGACCATATTTTTGTTATATTGCAATAATCTATCTGTCTTATTTGACTTTTTTTAAAAAGATGATGATAATGATGATGGTGGTGGTCAACGTCTATTGAGACCATTCTTTGGTCTATTGGACCTAAAGAAAAGAATTATTTAGTTTATTTAAGATTTTATTTCTATGCTCAAAAAGCTTGGAGAGAAGCCTCCCAAGCTCAATATAATTTAGACATCTTAAAAGGCTAGGAAGGTCAGTATTGCAACAAAGATTATGAAATTACACTCTAATGTCATTGTACGTGAGGCACTTTAAGAGAAAGTGGTTTTCATCCTCGATGTTCATATTCTCACAAAGATGGCAGATCCTTTCCATCCATAGTGTTTTAGGAGCTGTCCAACGACGTGTTTCACTATGAAACTCATTAAAGTTCATTCTAGTCTTGACTATATTAATACTAGTTTAGAATAAAACTAAAACTAAAAATCAAATTTAAAATAATTAAGTTACATATTAACTTACTTTGAAAATTCTGGTTAAACCAAAAACCTTTTAGTGGATTTCCAGTCATCAATAGTTTATGCATGCAAACAATTCTCTTGTAACGATATCCAAAAAATTAATACAAATATGAAAATAAAGATATAATAAATATAAGTAACGACATAAGACATTGTGAAAATCAACACACAATTCTCTTGTAACGATATCCAAAAAATTAATACAAATATGAAAATAAAGATATAATAACTATAAGTAACGACATAAGACATTGTGAAAATCAACACACAATTTTTGTCGAGTAAAATTTCATCTTCATCATGTATTGAAATATTAAGCCCATTTTAAATATATTGTTATTTATTGAATATTATTTAATTTTTATTTAGTTATTTTTAAAGAAAAATTGTGTAAGCATATAATCCCTTTGTGATAAATATAATATATTTTAATAAATATATATTTTTTATAAATTATATTCAAAAATTGAAATACAAGTCTTTGTGAGTAAAATTATTGTCTTGATGGTGAACTAATTGTAAATTTGAAAATTAAATATTTAAATACATTTATATATATATTTTTAAATATTTTATAAAATTGCCCACGAGGCGTAGAACAGTCGGTGATGGGGTGCACTGTTAAGGCACTCCGTTCTGCAAGGTCACCGGTTCGAAACCCGTGGGTGTAGGATTAGTCTAAACTAGAAAAAACAAATTTTTTTTTTATAAAATTATATCCAAATTTTATATTCAACTTATTGAAATTAATTTATTTTATAATTATATAATTTTTATAAAATTTTAATCTCGTCCGAGTTCGTTCCAAAACCTACAAAAATATCCTCAATTTTGAAACATATTTTTCTCATGCACAATTAATTTTAACTAAAAAGATACTCATGGTTTATCACATTCCCAAAATTCTTTTATGTCATTGTTTTATCACTCGGTGTGTTATTCTAACATATCGAAAATATTTACAAGTGAGCAAATTTGAAATGAAACATATTCTTGGAGTTCTTTAGGTTACCTTCTCTTAGTTGGAAATTTGTAACCCATTCTTGTTATGGGAATACGTTCTCTCTATTGTTACAACCATTTTACGAATATCAAAGGTGATGTTTGTAACTTGGATTATATTATTATTTGAGAAATGATATTTAGGGTTTTTTTTTTGGTTATTTATGTTAGGATATTCTGACATATAGGAAATAGTTAAGAATAACTTAGTCTATTGTAGAGTTAGGTAAAGCATGTTTCTTTACCATGTACATTTGTAACTTATCATCCAATGGTCACGATTTGTAGTGATATGACGGTTATCTTTCATCTCGGTATTAACGACACTTGATCCGTGGCTTAACAACCGATTGGTCCATGATCTATATTTAAAAAGCATGGAGGGTCATTTGTTCGGTAACCGTTTATGAGATAAACATATGTAACTTTTCCTTTTTATATTAATAAATTTCCTAAAGTGGCCGCGTTGGCTCATGCTGTGTAGTGTTTCTCTCTTTGAGGGTTTTAACCACGCGATTATACTGGTGTATTGATTTGTGATCTATTTGTGAGCGGTGACCTTTGGTTATTGATCTATGGAACTTAACCTGTAAAATCCTACATGGTATCAGAGCTATTTTGAGGGTTGCATCTGTTGTTGATCAAAATCCGAAGCTGGTTTGACTCCATGCGACTGCCATTTTGTAGATCTACTATTTTTGAAAATTTTTGGATTTGGAAAACTGCTATGTTGTGTCTGTAGTGTCTGTTACAGTGAGGAATGCCTTTCGTTTCATGCGAAAATGTTTCCGGCTGCCCAAGTTATGACAGTCTAGATCTGAAGGTATAAAGCATCTGTTTTGTAGTTATATTTGTTAATAGTTCTGCTTATTTCAGTTTTTTTTTTTTTTGGTTTTTAGGTTTTATTTATTTGCTGGATCTATACCCTCTTCTCTATGTATGATCTTTTCTCTGCGTTGTGTATGATCTTGGCAAATCAGAAACGGGAAAAAGGATTTTTTTTGCTATGTATGCTCTTTCCCCATGTCTTTGTGCGATCTCAGAAAATCAGAAATAGTGAAAAATTTGATAGTTACCGATAAGGCTAAAAAAAAAAATCTAACATTCTTTTGTAAGGCTTGCATTTCGTTTTTTTTTTTTTTGCTTGGTTTTTTGTGTTTTTTGTGCAGAAAAAGACATGCATACTGAAGAGAGAGAGAGAGAAAAAAAAACCCTTTCTCCTTTCAAACAATAACATAATCCTTTTATTATCTCACTTGGTGAGGGGTTAGTTTATGAGAATAGAGGTCTTGGGTTCAAATATCTTTCTCAAGCTTCTTTTGTAAAAAAAATTTGTTCAAAGGGGTGGAATTGTTTTTTAAAAAGTCGCACTTCATCTCATTTCCGTAAATATTTGACATCTTCAACGCGTTTTTTCAAAAAGGCATAACTTCTTCATTCAGAAGCTGTTTTTCAAGCTGTTTTTTTTTTAAACAGTGTAATTTTTCAAGATATTTCCATTGGAGTAGTTAATTTCAGCTTTCTCACCTTCATTTAAAAAAAAAAAAAAGGAAAGTGCATGCTCGATTATTTTTAACAACACCAATTATTTTCAATAGCTACCTCACATGGTAGATATACTTAGAAGTAAAAGGCTTTACATAATAGCCACAGGGGTAGAAATTAAACCTTTTGATTATGATAAAGCCGCTAAATAAGAAAATAAACAAGATCAAGCATGAGGGTTGATAGGAATGTCCATTTCTCAAGATCTTCGATTTCATATCCTTGACATTGACACCCCTCATGAAGCCCTGGATAAGCTAAATACTATCTTTGGCAGTCAAAATCAAATCAGGGCTCACTAGCTTGAAAATGAGTTTCTTACTTTGGACCCTAATAATTTATCCTCTATTGAAGATTTTTTTGTCCAAATTCAAGACCCTTAGACTTCTTTTAGAAGTTTGTAAGTTCAAAAAGGAAGATAGTAGCCTCATCTATTGCATTCTTGTTAAGCTTGGCCCTGCTTACTCTATATTTTTTTCCGCCTTCCATTCCACTAGAGAAGCCATCATTTCTTCAGGAACCACCTACAAGAATCCCTCTTTTGATTCCTTTTGTGATTCTTTGATAAGAGAACAAGAAAAACTCTTACACCTTGGTTTTATCACTTCTGGAAACATTTCTAAGAAAGCCTTAGCAACCCAACATCAATCATATCAAAATAATACCAAGAAGAAGTATCCTAAAAAGTATGGTCTGAAACCAAAGAAGGGTCCTAAGCAATTTTAGCCGCAAAATGAAAAAGAAACTCGCCAAAATGATAGGGCATAAAAAAAAAGGAAAGAAGATAGATAGACATTTCAACTTTTGAAATCATGATGGCCATATAGAGTCCAAATGTTTTAAGAATATCAAAGCCTTAGAAGTAGCAATGAAGAAGCACAACATCAATTTGGAGCACTCTTCACCTTCATATTCAGGAATGGCACTTTCTGCTTGTGGTTTTCAAGCATCAAGATCTGGCTATGCATTAAATGTATCTTCCTCTTCTCATTCTCATGAGTGGCTCATTGATTTTGGAGCTTCTTATCACATGGCCAAAAATAAAGCCATGTTTCCTTCTTTAAATGATTGTAACTTATGTTGGTGATAATAGATCTCTTAGTGTTGTAGGATTTGGAACCACTCATCTCAATAATGGTCCTTTTAATAATGTACTATGTGTTCCTACCTTGTCATGCAACCTTCTCTCTATTTATTAGATAACTCATTCAGGTGAAGGGAAAATAGTAAAATTCTCACCTCATGATGTTGTAATCAAGGACCTCAAATATCCTAAACATATTTTAGCTACTAGCATTGCTGATGATCCCACAAGGTTGTATAAGTTTGAAAACTTTGGATCATCATGTCTTCCCTCCATTTTTGTTGCTCATAATGATGCAGTGAGCAAACTTTGGCATGAGTGATTTGGTCACTTAAACTATCGCTCTCTTCAAACTCTATGTAAGGAAAATATAGTGATGGGTCTTCCTATGGTATCTTTCCGAGATGGTGTTTGCTCCAGATGTGTACTTGGAAAAAATTGTTGGGATAGTTTTGACAAACGTGCCTCTTGGCATGCTTCAGCCCCTTTGCATCTTGTGCACAGTGATTTATGTGTTCCACTTCTTATTGTTTCTTTCTCTGGTTGCAAGTACTTCTAAAATTTCATTGATGATTTTTCTAGACGCACTTGGGTATACTTCTTAAAACTCAAGAGTGAAGTTTTTAACATGTTCTCGGCCTTGAAGGCCTTTGTTGAGAAACAATATGGACATAAAATTCTTAAGTTAAGATCAGAAAATGGAGGAGAATATGTTAACAACAAATTTATCAACTTATGCATTGAGCATGGCATTCAATTGCAACATATTGTTCCATATACTCCACAACAAAATGGTGTAGCTGAAAGGAAGAATCATACCTTAAAAGAAATGGCTAATTGTATGCTTCAATCTAAAGGAATTGGTCTCAATTTTTGGGTAGAAGTCATTAACTGCGCAAATTAAATAGTAAATCGCACTCTTACTAAGGTTTTAAAGAATATAACTCTAGAAGAAGCTTGGATCTCAATCAAACCAGATGTAAGTCACTTTAATGTTTTTGGAAGTGATGCTTGGGCCTATATTCCAAATGCGAAACATAAAGCCTTAGAACCTAAACCTGAAAAATGCATTTTTGTTGGATATTCTGAAGATGTCAAAGGATATAGACTTATTCAACCAAAATCCACAAATATAATCATTAGAAGATATGTAAAATTTGATGAAAATATATCGGCCTGCGAGCCTAGTTCGGCGAGTGTGCCACCTTTGTCCTGTGAGCCTGATTCGATATATGTGCCACCTATCTCTCTCTCTTCTATTTTTAATAGCATTCCTTCTAGTTCAGATGATGACAGCGAGGATGAAAATCCTCCTCCAACTCTTGAAATTGTTCCTTTTACTCCACCTCTTCCAAGATGGGTCCTCTCTACTCGAGATGCAGTAGGTTCCCTTGCAGGTGACCCTGTGATCGACGACGTACACATTCTCAGTTTGAAAGAGCCTCTTCCTTATTGGATCAAGCTCCAGAAAATCCTGATCTAGATCCTTTGAAAAAGCCTGCAGTCATCCATATTGGGATGAAGCTATGAATGAAGAATATCTCTCCTTATTGGAGAATGATACCTGGGATCTTTTTCCTCTTCCAAAAGGAAGAAAACTTGTTAGATGCAGATGGGTTTAGAAAACAAAGTTTGGACCAGATGGAAAAGTGAATAGACATAAAGCTCGTCTTGTCGCTAAAGGATTTTCACAAGTTGAAGGCATTGACTATATTGAAACCTTCTCCCCTATTGCCAAAATGAATTGTATCTGCTTTGTTATTTCCCTTGCTGCCTCCTTTAAATGGGAAGTCCATCAGATGGATGTTAAATATGCCTTCTTACATGGATATTTGCATGAATAAATCTACATGGAACAACCCCTAGGCCTTATCCAAAAATACTCCAGCCTTGTTTGTCGCCTTAAGAAGTCTCTCTATGGTCTCAAACATGCTCCTCGGGCTTGGTATGCCAAAATGGATAGATTTCTCTTAGATAATGGCTTTTCTAGGTGTCATTCTAACAACATTGTCTACACCAAGAAAGTGGGTAAGTCCTTCACCATCCTTGTTCTTTATGTTGATGATCTTATCCTTTCTAGTAGTGATCCAAACCATATAAACGATGTGAATTATAGCCTCAAAAATAAGTTTGAAATGACAAACTTAGGACACTTGCATTATTTCCTTGGTCTGCAAGTCTTGCAATCCAAGGAAGTCATTACTCTCTCTTAGTCTAAGTATGCCTATGATCTTCTACACCACTTTCACATGGAATATTGTAAGCCATCCCCTTCTCCGTTTTAGTCTGGATTCAAGCTTTTAGTCACTTGTACTACCCCTGAAGTTGATGCTGCCTTATATCGTCAACTTGTTGGTAAACTTCTGTATCTAACCCATGCATCTCCTGACCTTTCCTTTGCCATTGGTCTTGTCGCTCGCTTTATGCACCAACCTCATGAAAGTCACTGGCAAGCAGCCAAAAGAATACTTCGATATATTCGAGGTACAATTCAGTTTGGGATTCATTACAATGTAGGATCATCTCCATTTTTGATTGGTTTCACTGATTCTGATTAGGCTGGTGACCTTGATGATCGAAAGTCGACTGTAGGATATGTATTCACTCTCAGTTCAGGACCTATTACTTGGTCTTGTAAGAAAAAAAGTGCCATCTCTCTTTCTTTAGCAGAAGCTGAGTATCGTGGTGCAGTTGAAGCCAGCAAGGAAGCCATGTGGCTTCATCAGATCCTGTCTGAATTTGGTCTCCATCAGCAACATCCAACTACAATTTGGCGTTATAATCAGAGTGCCATTCAGCTATGTAAAGATCTAGTTCAACATCAGCATATGAAACACATTGAAATCCAAATACACTTCATCAAAAAAATCATTCATGATCGTGTTCTTGAAGTGTAGTATTGTGCAACCAATGATCAAGTAGCTGATATCATTACAAAGGCTCTCACAGAAGCGAAGTTTACCAAACTTCAATCCATGCTTGGAGTTCAGGAAAGTTGTCATTAAGGGTGGATAGGCTCTAATGCCTCCTTCGTTATCCTATTGTGTCACTTTTGTAAATCCTTCAATCCTATCCCAATTTGTTTTTAAGGGGGGATGTTACGATATTTTGACACATAGGAAATAGTCTCCTTTTGTTTCACCTTTGTAAATCCTTCAATCCTATCCCAAGTTGTTCTTAAAGGGGGATGTTAGGATATTCCAAGACATAGGAAATAGTTAAGAATAACTTAGTCTAGTGTAGAGTTAGGTAAAGTGTGTTTCTTTACCATGTACATTTGTAATTTATAATCTGACGGTCACGATTTGTAGTGATCCGATGGTTATCTCTCACCTCGGTATTAATGACAATTGATCCGTGGCTTAACGCCTGATTGGTCCATGACCTCTATTTAAAGGGCATGGAGGGTCATTTGTCCGGTAACTATCTATGAGAGAAACATATGTAACTTTTATTTTATATTAATAAATTCCCTGAAATGGCTGCATTGGCTCAGGCCATGGACTGTTTCCCTCTTTGAGGGTTTTAACCATATGATTATACTGGTGTATTGGTTTGTGATTTGTTTGTGAGCGATGACCTTTGGTTCTTGATCTATGGAACTTACCCTGTAAATTCATACAATTTATGTCTAGTAATTAAGAATAGAATTTTGGATTATTTATTTTTTTGTTTTGTTAGGGATTATAGCATGTGTTTCATGGTCAATTTGCATTGACTTTTAATTACTGATTTTTTTATAATTTTAACCAATATTTTGGGAAACACTGAATATTACTAATTATTTGTCAATTTAAAAAAAAAAAAAATCTAATTTTTGGAAATGGTATTTCTAATTTTTCATTAGATGAGCCTTAACGTGACATAATTCCTCTAGTGGACGACATTTTATTTTCAGTAATTTTCAGTAACTGGTAAATAGTTTTAAAATAAAAAAAAATAAACCAAATAATGTGATTGTTCATTCCATCGATGAGTGCTCTGACACTAACATTGGCATTGTTATCTTATTTTTTTTCCCAATGATTCCAAAAATGACGTGGTTGCAGGTCACTTACGTAGGTGGTGGTGGGAGGAGTGATCAGAGGCTCAATATTTAGCTTGAAAATTAAAGTGCTCAGAAATACTCCAAACTAGAATGACCAGGTAGATCGTGTTACCAGGATTCCAATGCAACTCGTTTCATCAAAATCCGAGTTCGTATGAGTAATTTATGGTATGCTGTTCGTTTTCTCAAACAGGCAAAAAAAGTGTAGAACAGTGACAGACTAATAACTTTGCAGTCCAGTTAGCACCTCAGGAATCTTCAGGGAATATTCTCTAGATTTTAGCCAGTGACACTATGACAAGTGTCACAATCATATTCGCCAATGTTTCTTGGGGAAATTGAAATTGCTTTCCTAATCCTAAGTTTGAAATTTTTATCTATGGTGGATTATTATTTTAATGGTGAATTTTTAGGCCAATGGAGAAGTGCCACATGGCATAGCCGGCGACTGCCACGTGCCCTCCCCCATGGCAAGGTTCGATGACAAATATATTTATTCGAAGGTCAAATTCAAGGTCATGGGCACATATATTATACACAGATCATAGTCAAAGTGGGCACAATTATTTTATATACAAAGGTCGAAACAAAAGGTCAGATGGGCACAATGTATTACATATATGTTTTTATACCATAGTCCAAGACCTATGATACATTCACCGAAAATGTATTACTGCGGAGGGACGGAGGTCGAGGTCAACCTCACGACCTCCCCTAGGCTAGCGCCAAGAACTATCGTTACACCAGCTACTGAGTTCCTTAACCATATAGGACTCACCTGTATTTAAAGTTTGTTGGCGCCAGATTTGGGGTTCGAGAGGGGGCCAACCCCCTCCCATCTGATCAATAGCGAAGACCGTGGGCCAGACACAATTCACTGGTGGAAATAAATCAATGGATAAACCTTGTTTAATGCGGTTTCCGGGTTTAATTCCATAACCCGCGATTAGTTCTAACAACATTTAAGTGATAAAGCCCCTTAACTCATGCTTATCTTAGCGAAGGTTTTGGCAGACCTTCCAAATGTAGGGAATCTCCACTTTTAGTGGAGTTAACTGCCAGACTTCCAGTTTTAGTGGAGAAAAACTAGGAAATTTTGGTTTTGACATAACTGAGGGAATTTTCAACCAATTTTGGCTTAGGAAGAGTCATTCTTGTTAGATTTGGATGTTTTGGAGGCACTGGAATAGGTTGCAGAGGAAGCACGAGACTATAAACAACACTTTTGCACAATTGAAGCTAATACAAAGGCCCAAGCTATGAAGATGGAGAAAGGATATGTAGCCCAAGAGGGGTGAACTTCATAAAAAACATGTGTATTTGAATCAGTTGGCTGTGTTTGCTATTTTTTTATATGTTTTTGTTTAGTATTTAGTTTCCATTATTTTATCTTCATGAAATGCACTTAATCTCATCAAGTTAATTAATTTTCAATCAGAAGCACATGTTAAACCCTTGTATAAGAAGCAAACCAAATAATTTTAAGAAGCAAACCAAAGAATTTTCATGTTAAATATGAAACTGATATTAGTACAACATTAACTAACAATCAATTTCAGGTCAAGTTGGTATGAGAGCAGAAGGTTGCTAAAGGTTATTTTCTTTTTTTTCTTGAGATTGTGCAAGAAGGGTTTTAATAGTTGCAATTTTGTGATGCTTACAAGGTTGAAGTTGCAAAGAGGATAAGGGAAGCTATTGGTTGTTAGTCCTGAGATTAGGACAAGAAGAAAGAGAGATGAGAGAGAATAATCTTCACCTAAAGTTCCACTCAAAGCTACACTTGAAGCATCTCAAGTTCTATCTCCAACAGCTGAGATTGAAGAGGTACAAATTGCAGAAGATGTTGAGGCCATTGAAGATGGAAAAGCATCATAGGTTGAGATCAAATCCTTAGCCATTATGTCAGGTGTTGGAGAGACTTATGGAAATTTAGAAGAAGAGGATGTCAAGAGAGACTTAAAGGACATTCAAAGACTCATTAAAATCATGTTTGATGTATTCGCTACAAAAAGAGCATGAGAAGGTTCTAACCCTCCACATGGAGAAGGATCTTCACATGGCCTGAAAAGGTATAAAAGGTAGTGAAATCCACCTCCATCTCCACCATCCTCATCCTCATCATCTTCATCAACATCTTCATCTTCCACTTCCACCACAAAAACCACCCACACTCATTCAAGAATCCCAAAAGGAAAAGATCCATTACTCAAGTTGGACATCAAGTTTGAACTTCCCATGTACAATGGTGAGGTAAATGAAGAGAAGTTAGAAATTTGGACACATCAATTGGAAGTATACCACAGAATTCTAAATCTAGAAGAGGACGAAATAAAGATCTACTTGGTTTCATTAAGGCTACAAGGATCAACACTAGTTTGGTGGGAGGCAAAGACTCAAGAGGAAATGCAAATTCATGGTAAGATATCCATTTCTTGGGTTGAATTCATTTCTTCCGTTAAAAGATAGTTTTATCCATTAGAATATATGCAAAATGAAATTTTTATTTGGAAAAACTTTAGGCAACTCAAAGGCCAAACTGTTCAAGAGTACACATAAGAGTTTGGAAAAAGGGCTTTGTTATTAGGAGTAAAATTGAATTCACAAGACACACTCTTGAAATACATTGGGGGTTTACATTCCTACTTGAAACATACTATCCTTATTTTTAACCCAAACAACTTAGATTAAGGATGTGTGCAAGCCACGCATATTGAAGCAAGGGGAAAGAACATTCAGGAAGAGTGTAGTAAGAAGAAGCCATTCAAGGGTAAGGGGAAATAGAATGGAGGAAAATGGAATGGAAATAATAATGCAAGAATCAAGGAAGAAGGAAAGAAAAATACATGCAAACATTGCTCCAAAGAGGGGCATTATGAAGCCTACTATTAGAAACTACATCCTAAAATAAGGCCAAAGAAACCAAATAACAAGGGGAAACAAAAGATCACTTCCACAAAACAACAAGATCTTGCATCTAATTCCAGAGATGAGACCAAGATTGTAGCCATTTTTAACAAAGGAAAGGAAGCCATAACAAGTACTAGTTCCTTAAATAGTCACAACAACAATCCAAATGAAGACACAAGGATATAATTATTCCATGTTAGCGTGATTTCAAATCAGACAAATATTGATGCATTGTTTGATAGTGGGTCACAAGCAAACCTGATTTCAGAAAACTTGGTCAAAAATATTAACCTTGAAACTGTACCACATCATAAACCATACCCTTTGGGTTGGATAGTTGAGAATGCCAATTTACAGGTTACAAGGAAATGCATATTTCAATTTGCTATTACTGCAAACTTTGTTGATGAAGTAGAGTTAGATGTGGTTCCACTTGACATTGCTGGGATTATCTTGGGAAGTCCATATTTGTATGATAGGAAAGCGGTGTTTTATCTCCATGAGAACAAATATAGTTTTCTTAAGGATGGGGTGGAGTGTATTTTGAGAGCTCATCGCAAAAAATTAAATATTTCTTAAGTTAAGGCAGGGAAAATGAAGAGGCTAGTTAATGCAAGAAAATATTTTTTGCTTATCATGATCAAGAAAAAGGATGATATTGACTATGAATATTTTGAAGGATGTGATGAAAAATTAAAATATGATTTTTTTGATGTGGTAATTAAGCATGGCGAGATGTTTCAAGAATCAAATGGGGTACCTCCCAAGAGGGAAATTTAGTATAAGATTCAGCTAGAACAGGATGTTCCACTTCCAAACATTGGTATGTATCGCATGCCAATTATGGAGAGTTTGGAAATCAAGAAGAGAATTTAAGAATTTCTTAACAAAGGTATCATACGACCATCTACTTCCCCATGTGGTTCACCAATTTTTTTGGTACCAAAGAAGGACAGGACTTGGCGCATGTGCATAGATTTATGTGCACTACATAAAATCATGGTTAAGAATCGCTACCCACTCCCACGCATTGATGATTTGATAGATCAGTTAAAGTATTAAAGATATTTCACTAAGTTAGATTTACGAAGTGGTTATCATCAAGTTAGAATAGCTGAGGAGGATATTTGGAAAACTGCATTTAAAACTAGACAAGGATTGTTTGAGTGGCTAGTTATGCCATTCGGTCTAAGAAATGCTCCAACTAATTTCATGAGAGTCATGGATGATGTACTAATACAATTTCTAGATGAATTAATCATTGTTTACTTAGATGACAGACTTATATTCAGCAAATCAAAATATGAATATGTCATGCATGTGAACAATGTACTTGATGTCTTAAAAAAGGAACAATTATTTTTAAAGATGTCGAAGTGTGAGTTTGGAAAGACTTCTTTATTGTATTTGGGACACATTTTGGAGGAGGTGAGTTGAAGATATACCCTTCCAAATTAGAGGTCATTATGAATTGGCCCAAGCCCAATACAGTTACAGAGGTAAGAATCGTTCTTGCGGCAACACAGTATTGGAGGAAATTCATTGCTAATTATTCTTCCATTGCAGCTCCATTACATGCATTGAAAAGTGTCAATAAGATATTCCATTGGGGAGATAGGTAGCAAAAATAATTTGATAATTTAACGCAAAATATAAGTGAAGCACCGACATTGGATCTTCTGAATCTTAGAAAACCATTTGAGAACCAAACAGATGCAAGTGATTATGTTATGGGAGTAGTTCTCATGCAGCAGGGTAAGACTATTTCGTTTCATTCTGAATTTTTTAATGGAGTTGTGACAAAATATCCCACCTATGAGAAAGAGTTATATGCATTGGTACAACATGTAAAGAAATGGAAGCCCTATTTTATGGTGGAAGAGACCATTACCCATACCAACCATCAGCCATTGTAGTAGTTACAATCACAGTCAAATTTGTAGCAATCAAGACATTTCAGATGGATGGGAGTTCTACAAAAATTTCATTTGGTTATTAGGTAGAAAAAGGGAATCTACAATAAGGTACTTGATATGATCTCTAGGCCTATTGTAAATTCAACTATTATACTCAAGCAAAATTCAGTTATACATTAAAGTTACATTGAACAATATGATTATGATAGTGATTTTCAAGATATGTATGAAAGCTTGAGTCAAGAAAACCAAAATGAAGATTTAGATTATCATATGCATAATTTTTTTTTGTATCACTTGGGTAAGTTATGTATACCACAGGGAGAAAGAAACAGTATCATAAGGGAGGCACACACTTCATTGATTGTGACATTTCGGTGTAGACAAGACAATAGTGAATCTCCGAAGGTATTGTTTTTGGCCACACATGATTGTAATATATCTATTTTTATTAGAGGATGTTCTTTATGTGAAGTAAGTAATCCTAGTAATAGGAAACTTGGATTGTACACTCCACTTCTGGTTCCTTCACATCCTTGGGAGAGTATCTCAATGGATTTTGTAGGTGGTCTTCCAATTCCAAGGAAAGCTCATGATTACTTATATGTTGTGGTCTATAGGTTCAGAAAAATGTGACTTTTGATGCCATGTAAGAAAAAATTACATCTGATCAAACCTCTCATATTTTATTTAAAAATGTGTGGGTCCATTTCGGTCTTCATACTTCTATTGTAAGTGATCGAGATTCCTGATTTGTTGGGAATTTTTGGTCAAAATTATGGGGCATGATGGACACAAAGTTGAAGAAGAGTACAACATTTCATTCACAAACAGATGGTCAGATCGAGGTGATAAACAGGAAAATCATTCATCTTTTGAGAGGCTATTGCAGCAAACATCCCAAGTTATGGGATGAACAATTTTGCATTACATTAAACATGCATACAACGGGGCAAAGAATTCTTCCACAAACACATCACCATTTGAGGCATGTTTTGGGTACTTTCCGAGATCACCTTTGGAATTTATCTTTCAGAAAGATGTCGCTATAGATGGTCATAGTGACATAGATAAGGCAAGGAATTTCATTGAGAAAATTCAATTGGTACATCACATAGTGCAAGAACAACTTGAAAAGAGTCAAAGCAGCTACAAGGCCAAGCAATGATAAACACCGTGTTGATCACAAATTCCAAGTTGGAGATGAAGTTTGGTTATATATCAGCAAATAAAGATTGCAATGGGAAGGTAAAAATCTCAAGCCAATCTGTTATGGCCCATTTAAAATTCTGGAAAATATTGGTATGAATGCATTTAAGCTATATTTGCCTCCTTATATGCAGATATATTTTTTCATTAATGTTGAGAATTTGAGATCGTTTGAGCCTCCTTTGATTGATGATTAAGGAGATCATGTTCAATTGCCATCAATAGATGATTTCGTGCCAGAATATCTTGATGAACTTCAACAAGATCTCATACTTGACACAAGAATTAGAACTTCAAGCAGAGTGAATGTTGAATACCTTAGAATGGGACTCAAGGGACAAAATCCTTCCAAGGCCAAATGGATGGAGAGTGAAAGGGTGAGGGAGTTGTAACTTCACATGCTGAACAATTGATAGTATATTTTGGGGTCCAAAAGCCTTCTAGTGGGGAGGAATGATCAGAGGCTCAGCATTTAGCTCAAAAATAAAAGTGCTCATAAAATATCCAAACTAAAATGACCGGATAGAGCACATCACCAAGATTCTAACACAACTCATTTCATCAAAATCTGAGTTCGTATGAGTAATTTATGGTCTGTTGTTCGTTTTCTCGAACTAGTAAAAAATGTGCAAAATAGTGACAGACTGATGACTTGTCAGTCCGGTCAGCACCTCAAGAATATTTATGGAATATTCTCCAGATTTCAGCCAGTGACATTGTGACAAGTGTCACAAACAGATTCAACAATGTTGCTTGGGGAAATTGAAATTGTCCTCTTAATCCTGAGTTTGAAATTTTTATCTATGGTGGATTATTATTTTAATGTTGAATTTTTAGGCTAATGGAAAAGGACCACATGGTGTGCCCAGAGGCTACCACGTGTCCTCCCCCATGGCAAGGTTGGATGGCACATATATTTATTCGAAGGTTGAATCCAATTTCAGGGGTGCATATATTATACATAGACCATAGTCAAAGAGGGCGTAATTATTTTATACATAAAGGTCAAAACCAAAGGTCGGATGGCCACAATGTATTACATATATATTTTTATACCAAAGTCCAAGACTTTTTGTTCGTTCACCAAAAATGTATGACCACGGAGGGGTGGAGGTTGGGTTTGACCCCACGAACTCCCCCAGACTAGCACCAAGGACTACCGTTACACCATCTACTGAGTTCCTTAGCCATATGGGACTCCGCCTGTATTTAAAGTTTTTGGGTGCCAAATTTGGGGTTCCCAAGGAGGCCAACCCCCTCCCATATGATCGACAGTGAATACCATGGGCTAGAAACTATTCACCGATGAAAATAAATCAATGGACAAACCTTGTTTAATGCGGTCTAATCCGAGTTTAATTCCATAACCCACGATTAGTGCTAACATCGCTTAAGCACTAAACTCACATTTAAGCACACCCTTAACTCATGCTTATTCACTAATAAGTTCACATTCACCTTAGCGGAGTTTTTGGAAAACCCACCAAATGTGGGGAAGATCCACTTTTAGTGGAGTTAAATGGCGGACTTCGAGTTTTAGTGGAGAAAAACTAGGAAAAATTGGTTTTGCCATAACTGATGCAATTTTTGACCAATTTTAGCTCAAGAAGAGTCATTATTGGTAGATTTGGATGCTTTGGAGCCATTGGAGTAGGTTGAAAAGGCAACATGAGATTGTAGATAACACTTTTTCACAATTGAAGCTCATACAAAGGCCTAAGCTATGAAGCTAGACCAAGGAGATGTAGCCCAGGAAAGGTGAAATCCTTCATCAAAACCATGTGTATTGGACTTATTTGGATGTGGTTGCTGTATTTTTATATATTTTTGTTCGTCATCTAGTTTCCATGCTTTTATTTTTATGAAATACACTTAATCTCATCAATTTTATTGAATTTTCAATCATAAGCACATGTATAAACCCTTGTATAAGAAGAAAACCAAAGCACTTTTATGTTAAATCTGAAACTGATATTATCACAACATTAACTAACAATGAATTTCAGATCAAGGAGGGGGGAGGGGGGCAGTTGAACAAATTTCCAGAATGTTGATACATTATGGAGAGTGCTAAGGCGAAAAAGTAGAAATATGCCTCCACACTCTACACAATATATTACTTCACACCATCATTATGATCACGACTTGTTGTTCTCTTAATTTATTCCTCTGGATTTTCAAGTTCAATGGACTTCTTATGGAATCCTTTTATTATTTTCCCCTCAACGTTATCTATGTTTCGAATGTGATTGTAGATTATCACTAATTTTAGTTATTCTATATTGATGAGCATTTCTCTAGGCTTAAATTATGTGATTCAAAATTCATCTTGCTTGCATTCTCTAACTGAGAGAATTATTTTGGTGCATATAGAAACCACATACTATGCTTTTTACCATATTTTTGTCCCAAAAAAGATAATAAGAAATGATTCCAACGTTATTTGCACAAAAAATTCAAAGTTGCCAAAAATTAATGATATTAAATGGAATGATGACAATATCAAAACTCAAGCAGAGAATATGACATAGTGAAAAATATGAGCATATGAATGAAAAAAATTAATAGCACTACATACCAAATTTCTGTTTCTGACACCAATATGGATTTCCTTGCATCCCAATTTATAGTTTTCGTGAGTGAAAAATAATGATCTCATCCTCAATTTGTAGATGAATCATATATCATACTTATTAATAATCACTTATATATTCATATTAGTATACAATATGTACCTAGTAAGCACACATTCCTATAATACATAAATAACTTATACTAGATATATATAAGTTCATACATACCCCATAGTGATTAATGTGAGAGCCTATGCTATCATGGAGGATGTAGTGCTGGAAAACAAGCTCTATGTAGTCCAAAGCCAAAGATGATGGAGCCCTGAAAGGCATGAAGTGGATCCTACTATGGCATCTATCAAAGAAATAGTTATCATGAAACATGTAGCTTCATTCCCAATTTGAAAATACACTAGAAGAAAACCCATAGGAAGAGTTATCTGCGATTTTCATATTAATCAATTAGTCATAAGTAAATTTATGCTTGAATCAATGCCATTTTCATTACAGATGTTCTTTAGTGTAAAATATTTACCATTAAATCTAATAATAATGAATATGAATATGTGTGAATATATATATATATATATATATATATATATATATATATATATATATATATATATATATATATATATATATATATATATATATATATATATGTAATTCATCAATATAGTGTAGAGGAAGCTCATTGTGCAGGAATGTAGAGAAGTTAAAATATTCCACACTCATGCACAATGATTTTCCTCTCCATAATGAGCTTCAAAAATGAGTTAGTGACACTTTTCATTATTCAATATTAATGAAATAATAATTCTTTGATACAGTACGGAGGAACCTTATTGTATGGGAGTGTGGAGAAGTGCAGAGCTTCCGCACTCCCACTCAATGAGCTTTATCCACACACTATATATAAATAGGCACACACACACACACACCAAATTTTCAGATATTCATATTCATTATTAGTGGATTGAATGGTAAAAAATTTAAATTGAACTTCGGCATAATCAACTTAGCTCATTGTTATGGAATGCAGAGCTTCAAACTCCTGCCCATTTTTCTATAATATAAATCTCCACTAGTTAAAAAATAAATCGCTAATCTATATCAATATTCTATTGGCATGTAATCCTTTATGATAAAAAATTATTTGAAATGTCAAAATTTCCCATGAAATCATGTGTTATTTGAATAAATTATGAAAATCCTTCAGTATCCTTAACTAAAATTTGGTTTACCAATGAGAATAAAAACAAAAAACACTAAAATCATATTTTACTTAACCGCGTGACCAATGTTAGGCTACTCTTGCTTTCGAAATTTTGTCACAATAGCAATTAAATTTCGTGGCAGATAGAAATAGTTTGGCCCATGCATTTCCATCAGGATGTAAAGCCTAAAAAAACATAAAAATAATTTAATATTATTGCACAAACATGTATGTAGATAATATTTTACATTAAATTTTATCATTCAACAACTTTCTACACTCCTCAAATTACAAACATGTTATCGCTGTGGCAAACACCCTTCAAAATTTTCCTACACTTAAATTTTGGAGCCTACATGTGATTTGAGCTTCTGTCATTTCTTGATTTTTCATATTTTCTTCTTTGTCGGTTGTTGTTCCCTCAAATTATAAATGTCAAAGTCATTTATGCATCCTCAGTTCTTGAAAAATTCATAAGTGAATTTATCTTTATGCAAGCTTACATAGACTTTACACTACTATTGGAAGTGCACAATCCACAAGAGCAGTGTAATGCACAACACATATTGACAGTTAGTGCACATTCTCCATTGACGGTCTCCCTCCATTTTCAATTTCAGTTTCATTATGGAGAGTTTTCTCAACTGTCGTTCTAGCGCAACTTTCTTCTCTCAAGTGTCAATTTCACATTCACAAATGTCATTTTTGCTTGAATTCACTTTGATAACTATGATGTTCATGTTATATTCACTTTGGCATTTGTCTCTTAAACTTTATTTAAGCCTTTCCAAGTGTTGTTTTCACTTTTCTCTTACTTTTGTAAGTCTCATATTTTGGCATGGGAAGTGTCGCACATCGCATAAGGCAGAGTTATGGTTCATTTCAAGGGGAGAATTTGGTGTCAATGTGCCCTATTTATTGCATAGAGATGTATTAGATCCATTCCCAATTTTTTATGCACTTTCACACTAGTGTCATCACTGTCATCGCATAGTGCATCCTAAGTATCACACTTGGAGGAGGTTGTTGTATTGTCATCACATTGACAGGATCATGTTGTTCCCATGTATTGAAAGATGAATGTTGTGTATTTTTTTTTCTGAGTGTATGAGCATGTTCAAGTTCTATCCTTGCTTATTTTTACCCCATTTATCCCACACTTTGTCAAATGGAAAGTTCCTGCCTAATCAAACTGACCTTACTCAGCCCCATGGAACTATGCACTCATAGTGTCAACCCTCAAGCTAATCCCTTTCATCATGGAACTATGAAATTTGCGGTTACGACCTCGAAGGACTACCCATTTCATAGAATCGGTGTTTAACCATAGACCTTTGACCTCCAGAACTGCGTAGTTCATCCTCATAGTCAACCTTCTTTTGTGCACTGCGCAATGGAAATCCTTAAGTTGTCACCCTACCTCCATGAGTTGCACAATTGAAAAATACCTAGGCCTCTCTCTCTCTCTCTCTTGTACTACACACTAGGAAAATTCAGGGCTTAAGACTACCTCGCTGAGCTCCTAAACTATGAAAATATCTTTCCTATGCCTCCACAACTATGCATTGTGCAATATCAAGCCTCAATCCCCCACTCATGGCCTTAACAACTATGCATTCAACAATCCCTAAGACTTCCTTCCCATTCAGTATCCATTTCAATCTCCATTAGTGAATTTCATGAAGTATATTATACTAGGATATTTTCATACTGATGTGGTATTTTTATGAGTGGTTTTCACTTACAGGTATTACATATTGACATGACAGGATGATGCTCAGCGAAGAGGAGGAGGCTATGCTAGAAGACACTTGGGAAGTTGTGAAGACATGATGATAATTAAGAAAGAATATGAAGGGACATCATTTTACGATAGAAGACGAAAGATCAGGTCCACATGAAGACTACATACCATTTATCCCCTTAGAGGGTGATGAATGACAAAGAAAACCTTTCATGAAAAAAAAGTATTAATTACAAATTTCATCAATATTGAAGAAAAAGTAGTGAGAGAAACAACTTGGCATTCTCATTTCATCAAGAAGTCCATGTCATTATTGTCAAGTTTTTACTTTTATTAGTGCCATTGGAATTTCATGTGTGTCCATGTACCTTGTGATGTCATTTGTGGATGTAATGATGTAATTATCAAAAGGAAAGGAAAAAATTTAATGTGGGGAAGTCCAAGATTCATATGTTGAATATGAAAAGTGACATAGTCATGTATGGACAAAATATTCTTTAGGAAAAATCCAAAAGACATATAGAAGTCCAACAATCACATTATAAGTCTAAGAGTCATAAGGGAAGCTCAAGATTCATGGAGATATGAAAGGTCATTCCTCTTGTTATAAATACATCCTCATAACTAAAGAAAATGGATTTTGGAGGCTAAGCCTTTGGAGAGCTAGCCTTGTATTCTCTAACTTGGCATATGAGAGAAGATCATTATTTGCAGAAGCTAGAAGTGACTTAATGTTCAACTATTGGAGATAGTAGCTCACCATTTTAATTGTGTACTTGGATCTTTCACTCATGATTAGAAGCTTGATGAGCCAACACATTTTCATGCATGTATCATGAATGTACTAAGGAAATCGAAGTATTTCATTAGATTTGGTACTCATCTTGTTGAAAATGTTTTGTATTTACTTTATTGTTTGTTGTGTTAGTTCAAATACTTTGCTAGATAAATAAAGAACCTTTCCTTGATCTCGTGTCTCTCTCTTAAGTATGGTACTATTACTTTCCTTCTAGGGGCTCACTTTTATTTCCCTCTTGTGAGAGTCTTTGTTTACACATTGCAATTTTTGTTTCACAATTTCAAGTTACTTTTTGATTCCAAAGGTTACGTGCATACTCTATTATGTGATTCATTGTAGCCAAGTCAAAGCTTAGAGTTATGGTAGCTTGACTGATACTCCTTATGGGGCTTCTACTCCAAATGGTTTTGGATCTAATTGAACAAATTGTGCTAAAAAGGAGAGAATATGACAAGCTATTCCTGTTGAGTTTGTTTTGAATATCTTACCTTAAGTGGATCATCCCCAAATCATAATCTCACAATGTTTTTCTAACTTATCTCCTGCTAAAATTTTCATCTCCTTGAAACAATTTGATGACTTGTCTCAATTTAGGTTTGATGGTGAGGGAAATACATCCATTGCTGAGCATGCATCTCGTTTTCTTAAGTTCTATGAATACTATGAAATTTATTATGAAAATTTGGCTTGTTTTATTTTCTTTCTCACCCTCGAAGGTCAAGTTAACTGATGGTGTCATACCTTTTCATATTATTCCATCCATTCATTTGATCAATTTCTCAAGGAGCTTGAACAAGCATTTTGTAGGTACGTTTACCAAGATGTTTATAGAAGAATTAATCAACTAATGATGAATCCTAATGAATAAATTGAGGATTTATCTAATGGATTCCTTCACCTATGTTATGAATTTCCTAAGGGTGATGGAGGTTGGAATATCTTTAAACATATGTTTCAACATTTGGTTCATATCTATTTACATGGTGAGCCCAAAACCCGTGATGTTTTAGCTGCCCCAACTTTTGTGAATAATGAGACACCTCTAATTTCATAGGAGGAACATATTGTTTGTTCCTTTCCCTCCTTATTTTTCAGTCTTGATGTGGGTGCCTCCTTTCAGTAATGTCGAAGTTGGGAAATATTAAAATAAAGTTGTTGATCTATCTCTTCAACCTTCATCCAATTCCTATGATCTAGATCTAGTGGAGGAAACTTTTGAATGTTTTATGGAGCCTAAGGTGAATACTAATACCTCTATTCCACAAGAAGATATTAACACTCATAAATTAATTCCTAAATCGTTTTTGGATACCTTTCATCCTCGATCATCTCTTTCTGATGGCTGCTTATCCCTTGATCTTCCTAGTCCATATCCCATAAATCTAAGCAGTGAATAGGTGCAAGGTAGTCACATTTTTCAAGTAGAGGAGCTGGAAGGTGAAGATTCTTTTAATATTTCTTATCTTTTTCAATGTCCTCCATGTGAAGATGATGTTTCTCCATTATTGGCTAAATTTGAACTACTAATCCCAGTAGTCAATAAAATGAACTTGATATTCCTAATCACTCTAAAGTCTTGGGAAACATGTATTTTGAATATGTTGACTTATTTTATGTATATGGTGATGGAAGCATAAGTGCACCAACTAATATTTCGATTTCTCATGAGTTTGTTTTTCAAAATATTTAGACCTTAAATATGAATCGGTCAAAGAATATTCTCTTATGAACACTTCTTCCTCTTCACCTCCCTATTCTATGTGCTTTACTGTTTCTAATGCATCAACTTGCGATGAGGATACTCCATGGTCTCTGAATTCTTATTCCAATGAGATTAATATTGAAATTACATAGGATAATGAGATTATCCATGATGAAGAAGAAAGAAATCAAATCATAGAACATCATATCCATCCCTTATCATCTCCGATTTTACACAAGGAAACATATTCGAATTAGTTTTTTTATGATATTTCTTTGATTCATACAGCTCTAGATTTGTGATTATAAGAATATAATGACTTGAGTAATCTATTTTTTTAATTTGTAAAATTTTATCAAACAAGTGAGGTAGATGGTTTTCATCGAGATAATAGTAATCTTGTTAATTTAACTTATAGTAGTTATCCACATGAAATTTGCAATCTAACTCAGTTCTCAAAATGTCGTTGTCTATATTTTCAAAACCTCGGAACTTGTCGGGAAGTTTGGGCACTTCAAATATCGTTGATGGTTATGTCAGGTTACTGCAATCTTGGTAAGATCCCCGAACATTATCATATGTGTATTTCCTCACAAATTTATTTACTCTGTATTCTTTCACTAGATGCAAACGTGATGGATTTTGGGATTTCTCGTGACAATTTTTTTATCTCTCGAGATATGGTTTCTAATTAGATTGAGGATACTGCTATAATGAATTCATATTCATATAGACCTCTTGAATCTGAATTGGGATTGAAATGCATGCCTTTCATGAATGCACAAAACTGTGAAGTTGATTGATTTAGATATTATATTTTTTCTAAAGAATTTATATGTGTTGAATGTTATTATGAATGATCAACTCCTAATTATCATCATGAATTTTATTGAACTAATCATTTTTTTTCTAGTCCAATTAATCCTTTAAGAAAAATTCATTTCTTGAATCATTCATTGCATCAAAAAACCCATGCTAATATGCATTCTAAATATGATTTGACATATTCCTTTAACCTTTTGTCAACATTTTGTTTCAGTGGGTTTCTTATATTTTCGAGGACAAAAATTTCTTTTGATTTTGTAAGTTCTTATGTTACTGGTATACTATGGAATTGGACACAAAGGGAACCAATCAACAATAAATATTTTTATATGTTAAGCTACCTATATGATCATAACGTTGGATCTAATAGTTTTCACTCAACAAATAAGTTTCCCATGAACACATTCGCTGATAGTTGTCCTACATCGTTTGATCTTATCAATTATCCTTATAATTTTAGTGCGCTAATTTAAATTTCATCCTCCCAAGAATATAAAGGTTTTTAAAAGGATTGTTATGGATTTTATGGTCAAATCTATTACTATCTAGAAGCATATTACTTAGCAAAATATTCAATATTTTTTGATGCTTGCAAAGATGGGAAAAACTGATGAAGACAAAAGAAGCCTTTGAGGTTGTGTGATTGTTTTTTTCATCGAAAAGGTAAGGTTGTATATTGGTTAAGGTTAGTTTTGATGGTACATATTTCCACCTTTCGGCAAGACCTTCAATAATGTTTCCAAGATATTTACGTTCTCATATTATATTTTTCACATAATTATATATCATTTTTAATCTATGACATATTTTTTTTTGCATGTTGGGAGTAGTTACGGTGGTTAAATTGGAAACTTTATTACACTTGACCCTATGCTTCTAGTTCGTTAGGTCAGGAGTAGGTCTACTTGTATTCTATTTTCTCTTTTTGCACTCATCTTGTGTTTTCTCTCCATCTAGTTTATCCATTTCTTTATTTTTCTTATTTTTATTTGTAGGTTTCTTTATGATAGGCATCCATTTTATTTTATTTTTCTCTTGGTTCTTTGTTTTAAGATTTTTTTTTTCGTGTTATGATTTCATGAAATGTGCTCTTGTTTGGTTTGAAATACAATGTGGCAAAACTTGAAAAGCGAAATTGTGACGACGAACAATTTTTGGATTGTTTTCCATCCTCTTCTCTATATTGGGTTTACATATCTTTAAATTCAATGAAGTATGAACAAAAAATACAATTCGTTCTAGATGGAAAGGCTTTGGTCAAAACATAAAACAAATGTCTATTCTATGACCTTCATTCCTTGACTCGGTGTTGTAATTAAATGGTTTTCTTCTTATCGATCCAATCAAGTATAAGAAGGTAAAGGGGAAAAAATAGCGAGAAAACAAATATCATAGGTATATATAAAATTATCTAAGGGAACAACCTCTTCTACTCTCAATAATTCAGGATGCATCTTATGCCCCAGTGAAATAAATAAGTTCCTAAGCACATTCCTATAAATAAATAAACAAATGGAGAAATAAGAGAAAGACTTCATGCGCAGAGAGGTGAAGAAATTAACTTCGTCAGGGCATTGTTCAGGCTCCCTAGCAATGAAGAAATTCTTATGTTCCTGTAGTGACTCTGTTGGGGTATATTCCAAGCCTACTAGAAGTGGAGCAACATTAGAGATGAAAAATAAGACTCTGAATATATTAAACTTGAAATTTTATATTACCCTTCCCATGAATAGAAACAATTGTGATTCAAAAAGCATTGTAAAGGGATAGAGGAGACTGTATCCATAATTGGTTCAAATGGGGAAGCCAAGGAAATCCTCATGGAAAATAAATACTTCCTAAAATAATACAACCTTTCACTTAAATATAAGACCTAAAAATAGAAGTTGTATTTCTACCAGTGTGTCACCAAGTGTTTTCGTAAGGACAAACAACCTCTAAAATTTTAACTACACTTAAATTTTAGAGCCTACTTGTGATATGAGGATCTATCGTTCCTTGATTTTTCATATTTTTTTCATGGTCGGTTGGTGTTTTGTTATATTATAAGTGTCAAAGTCACTTTATTATGCATGCTTAGTTCTTTAAGAATTCACAAGTGAACTTATCATGTTACAAGCTTACATAGATGGTGCATTTCTCTTCGAAGTAAGGCTTGTGCAATCAAAAGTGATAGTTACTGCAAAATTCATAAGCATAGTGTACTATGCAATACATATCGACAATTAGCGTGCTATCTCCATTGAAAATCTACCTCACTTTGATTGCAATTTTAGTTTCATTTCAATGAGTTTTCTCAACTCTCATTCTCGTGCACCTTTTTTCTCTCAAGTGTCGCTTTTAAATTCATAACTATGGTTTTTTCTTGCATTCACTTTGATGAGTTTCATTTTCATGTTATATTTTCTCTTCCATGTGTCACTTCCACTTTATTTGAGCCTTTGCAAGTATAATTTTCACTTTTCTCTTACTTTTATAAGTGTCATATTTTGACATGGGAAGTGTTGCACATCACATAATGAGGATTTTTTTTTTTAATTTGAAGGGGAAAACTAGTTTTCAATGGGTACTATTTATAATATAGGCATGCATTAGATCCATTCCCAAAGTTTTATGCACTTTTGCACTATTTTCGTCACTGTCGTCGCAAAGTACATACTAAGTGTCACACCTAGAGGAGGTTGTTGTATTGACGTCTCATTGAGGGTGTTATCCATGATAACCATTAGGTTTTTCTTGAGTGATTTGACCAAGTCACTTAGGGTTGGATAATATTTTTTAAATATGAGATTTTCAAAAAAAATTCATGTATGAGGGTCTTTTGTTGAGCTTGAAAGGTCATAATTGATGTAATAGGTCTCATTGTCAAAGAAAAATCTGAAATTTGGGTGTGCGTAAGTAGATTTGGTCATTATGGTGAATTTAATACTTTTACATACTTCCATAGAAAATTTAGTTTAAATTGGTCAAGTTTTTCTATGGAAGTTTAAGGCACCTCCGTAGCAAATTCGCCCTCACGAACAGAGGATTCCCTACGAATTTCATTTTTTTTTCTAACGGTGGGGAAAAGGTTGCAGACTTTCCTTAAAGGTCGAATCAAAGGTTTGTTAGAGCATATTGGCTCATCATTGCTCCATATTATTATTTTCCATTATTTGTAAACACATGCATCTGCTCAATCATCATATTCCCTTCCACACCTTCATTTAGATTCCCTATCTCCCATACACTTTATCCTCATCCTTGTAAGTTTTTTGATTGTATTAGTATCGGTCTAAAGGTCTAGGGTTTGTCTAGAAACTTCCTCGAGCTAGGTCCTACTAGTCTCTAAAGCTTTGTGTGTTGTCTCAAAATTTTTTGCAGGTGTTAAGGAAGGAGTTGATCATCATATTTTGAAGAAATTGCATCACAAAAGAAGTTCTTAAAGGTGGAGATATTGTTAGGTACGAGCCCATGGACATGACGTTGTTCAAGGAAGACCCAACCTTATCACAAGAATTTTCTAGTGTGGGCTGCCTTCAATTTTGTCAAAATTTTAGGGATATTATGCACAAGTTTCAAAGGATTTTTCTGTCAAATTTACAGGCACAAGTTCGAAAGTGGGAATTTTGAATTTTTCAGTGTCTCCTGACACAATTGCACAAGCTACTAAGATCCCAAGATTAGGGGAGTCATAGTTTAAGGTAAATAAATTAAAATTACAGAATTGTGATGAATTTTTAAAAGAGGAGAATAAATGCATTGATATGATTTCACGTATCTCTAAAACATGCCTTAAGGAGAAAATTTTCAAGTTCTTAATGGTGACTCAGAAATATTTCACCTGTGAGGGCAGATTCCATATGATTTATTAATACCACTTCAAATTACTTCTAAACTTCATATGTAAGCAACACTTGCATCTGCCTTTTTATTTGTTTAGGAGTTTGAGAAGAATGGTAGACAAGGTTAAGGGAAAACCTGAAACCAGTGATACCTCCATCATTCATCGTTCTCTTATAAAATTGTTGGTACTTGAATATTTAAACAAAATAAAAATATATTGGTTTGCATTCTTGTTTTTTAGTAGCTATGATTTTGATGTCCTTACTCCTAGTAAAACACAAAGATATAAGTCCAATACACTAGGAAAAGACATGAAATATGAAGTAGAACATGTGGTTGAACATGATGCATAGATGCAGCCTATGGCAGAGCCTATGGAGCTGAAAGTTGAACAAATGGAGAAGACAGTGGTGCCAAAGAAGACTTCTACTAGCAGTCAAATAAAAACATATACAAGGACCCACAGGAGGCTCACTAGAAGTCAAAAAAAGGGAAGAGGCAAGTTAGTGGACATCCTAGAGGCAATTGAAATTGAAGGGATTCATATTGTAAAGCCTGTTGAAATCAAGGAGGATGAATCCAAAAATAGAAACAAAAGGGCTAATAAATTGAAATTTTCATAAGAAGAATCAATGTTTATAATTAAACCAAGAAATCCATTCACTAGGTCACAACAGTCCAAGGGAAAGATGCCTAAAATGATGCCCAAGAAACCAGAAAAGGAGAAACTACAATTGGAGGAGATATTAGAATTACCTTCAGAAAAAGCGGAGTCAATCAAGAGAAGGAAAGGTAAAGATAAATTCCAAGATAATACTGAGATGGAGATTCTACAAGAACATCTAAGGGAAGCTAGCATAAAGGTTCAATAAATAATGTTGGATATGGAATATTTCAATAAATAATGGAGCAAGCGACTATATTTTTACAATGAAATGGAAAATTAATCAAGGAATATGCTAAAGAGGGCATTTCATCTACATATCATGATGAGGCATATTTGCAGGAGAAATAAGTAGCTATAATCAGAAAGGAGGAAGCTACAAGGTCATGCCAAAGACCTAGAAGTACAAATGAAAATGATACAAGATGAAGTTTTGAAGAGGGGCTTGAAATTCATTATTGTTTTTTATGATGCCGCTCCATAAACAGGGTAATATTACACATTTTTGGGCTATATTATGGCTTATGTTTTTACACATGCATGTATAGGCTGATACAAGTTTTTTGGAGGTGATAAAAGGAAGAAGGTGTAAAACTTCAGTAAACTTGGTACTTTCATAGCAAGTCTGAGGCTTAAAGACAAGAATTTACTACAAAAGTTGTTGTAGCTTTCCTTGGGGGTAAACATCATCAAAAATTTTAGAACAAGGATGGCTTAAGGCTTGTGTCTACCTCATTAGCCTCAAGGAAGACCCTCCAGTAGTCAGAAAGCTTAAATATTATGCAAAAGGTGGATTTTGAAGTTTGCTACGAAATTTCGCTATGAAACTTCCTGTACTCTATTTTTCTTCCAGCTTTAGGTGATTTTAATGGTTTTGAGCAGTCAATGCAATGAAAAGGTGGATGAATTAAAAAATAAAATCATGCATATTATTATGCCACTTTCTCAAGAGGACAATTCGACAGTAAACTACCATACAGATAACAACTCATCAAGTCATCTAATGATGTGCATCATCAATATAACTCACCATCTCAACTCATGGTCATGAGGTCTTAACTCTAGTGTATCAGTTGGAAAACACCTCAGCATGTTAGTTTGGTTCGATAGAAATGACAAGTATAGGTTGTTAGATATTTTGTTGGAGTTATTAATAGGCATAGAATATTTTTTTGTTACAAACTCTATCAAAACATAAAATATCCCTATTTATTCTCAATATGATGTAATCCTATTTGAAATAGGTCTCTAGGTTAGTATCGAAGTCTAGCCGAGGTGGCAGACCATTTTAAAAGAGACCTCACTCTATAAATAAGGGTCTTTTTGAGTTTGAAAGGGTTGATGAATGTAATGAGAAGGATATTATATAGCTTTCCTCTACCAACCTAATATAGAGCTTGCAACAGTTGTCTTTCAAAACCTGAGATTATTTTGGAGCTTATGTGTTTGTGTCTTTCTATTTTTTATATTATTATCAGCATCATAGTATCATGATTACTTGGAATTCATAATTTTTATGCTCCAATTCCTTTCATGTACTATTTTTTTTTTTTTTGTAAAAGTTATCTTTTAAGCTCATTTGCATCAGTTTCCATGGATGCATTTGCTATCAATTGAAGTCCCTTAGCTGATTCCATGCCCAATGGTAGCCTTCATACATTCTTCCACCTACAAAATCACTTAAAACACAAAAATATCTAGTCATATGCAATAAAGCGTTTTATCTTGAGTGCTTCATTTTTCCTTTGAGAGAGCCCTCTCTGATTGGAAGGGATAACTTCCAATCAAAAGTGGTTTGAAATAGTTGTGTTAGGTTGAGAGTTGAACAACCCAACTGATTCCAGCTTAGTGATAACATTAGGGATCATATTTTTCTTGTGTATTGAGTGATCAATGCTATGTATTTCATTGTTCTGAGTGTGTGATCATGTTCAAGTTCTATTCTCACTCACTTTCACCTCAGAGATCCCACACTTAAGTCAAATACTAGAAAGTTCCTACCCAATAACCTTGATATCACCTAGCCCACTGGAACTGCACACACCACAATGCCAACCCTCAAGTTGATCCCTTCCCTCTTGGAAATAGAAAATGCATAGTTCCCTCCTCCAAGGATCGCACATTGTGAAGTCTCATTACTTAACCTTAGCCTCTTGAACTCCACAAATGCACAGTGAAAAGCCTTAAATTGTCACCCTACCTCCATGAGTTGTGTAATACTGAAATCCTTAGGCCTCTCTCGCTCTCTTCTGTACTAGACATTAGGAAACTTCAAGGCTTAAGACTACCTCTTTAAGCTCCTCAACTGCACAGTCATCATACCTAGTCCTCTATAATTTTCTAATGTGCAGTCTCAAGCCTCATTCCTCCACTCATGGCCTCTAGAACTTCACACTTCACAATCCCTAAGCCTTCCTCCCGATTCAATACCGAGTTCCATCTCCGTAAGTGGATTTCATGAAGTATGTTACACTAGGATATTTTTAGACTTATGTCTTCTTGTCAGGAGTGGATTTCACTTGCAGGTATTACATCTTGACATGACAGGATGATTCTTAGAGAGGAGGAGGACACTATGCTAGAATAAACTTTGGAAGTTGTGAACATAATATGATCATTGAGAAATAAGATGAAGGGACACTCGTTTATGATAATAGATGAAAGATATGGTCCACATGAAGAATCCATACCATTCAGCCCCTTGGAGGGCGATGAATAATAAAGGAGATATTTCATAAATATGAAGTAATGATTAGACCTTTCATGAATATTGAAGAAAAAGTAGCAATAGATACAACTTGGCATTACCATGTCATCATTGTCAAGTTTTGATTCGTACCAGTGCCATCACAATGTCATCTGTGTCCATGTGTCTTGGCACATCATTGGTGGATGTAATGATGTAATTATCAGAAGGAAAGGACACAATGTAATGTGGGGAAGTCCAAGAGTCATATGTGAAAAGTCACATAGTCATGTATGGACAAAATATTCTTTACAAAATGTCAAAAAGTCATAGAGAAGTCCAAAGGTAACATTAGAAGTCTGAGATTCATGAGTGCAACTCAAGAGTCATGAGGATGTAAAAGGTCATTCCTCTTTTTATAAATATACCCCCATAACTCGAGCAAATGGATTTTTGAGGCTTAGCCTTTGGAGAGTTACCTTGGCTTATCTAGCTTTGCATAGGAGAGAAGATGATTCTTTGTAGAAGCGAGAAGTGATTTAGTGTTTCACTATTGGAGCTAGTGGCTTGCCATTGTATTGTGTAATTGGATCTTTCACTCATAATAAGAAGCTCAATGAGACAAAAAAATTTCATGCATATATCATGAATATATTAAGAATAATCTTTGTATTTTTACGATATATGTTTTATTCACATGAACTACTGAAATTGAGCTATTTTGATGGCTTTGGTAGATATCTTGTTAATTATTTATTGTATTTATTTACTGTTTGTTGTGTATATTGAACTACTTCGCTATATAACTAACAAAGCTTTCCTTTCTCTTGTGTGTCTCTTGTAAGTATGGTACTATTACTTTCCTATTAGGGGCTCACTTTAATTTCCCTCTCTTGAGAGTATCCATTTACACATTGCAATTGGTCTTTGATATTGCCAATTTACTTGTTGATTCCAAAGGTTATGTGCATACTCTCTTATGTGATTCATTAAAATCAAGGAAAACCTTAGAGCTATGGTAGTCAGATTGACTCTAGATGGGGATCCTAATCCAAATGATGTGAGGTTTAAGCATGACTTCACATCTGGGAGACCCGTTTGGTTGATCGATTTCAAACACCGTCAACAAAACAATAATGTGAAAATTTTCATTGTGTAGAGTGTAGAGGAATATTTTATTGTGCTTCCTTAGCACTCACAACCCCCACAAATTGGTTATGGGGATAATCATTAGAAACAAGAATTTTGAAAGCTCATGAAACACTATGCACTTCCACAAACAGCAACGTTGGTGCCACTACTTTTGGAAGTGAATATTAATTCATAAATTTGCTAAAGTGAAAAGTGTATTTTCATTTTCATATCGTATGATTCCTCCACATGCTCCAAGGGGACTTAATGTGTCTTTTTTTAAAATCGTATGATCACTTTGAAATCCCAAGGGATATAGATCATAAATTTTCACATTCAAATGAAAGTTATTGTGACCTACTCACTAGTATTACAAAATGATAATAAACTTTCTTGTCTTCATCCAATGATATTGAAATGGAGTTGTATCATTGCTCAAAATATTTTCAATCCCAACTACCTATTACTGCTTACTTCATTAATTTTCATCATATGGCACCTACATTGATGCTTCTTACATCCCGAGAAAGCCTTTTTGAAAGAAAATCTGTGTAATGAAAGTTGCACACTTGAAACATGATAAATGTTTTTATAAAATTATAAATTATGCGTGTTGAAAGATGTACATTTGAAACATTATAAATTTTTATAAAATTGTAATTATAAAATGTGTTGGACAGAATTCAAATCAATGTCCCAAGCCCACTATCAACACATCAAAATTCATGTGAATATATATATATATATATATATATATAGACCCCATAAGAAGTAATGTGAGAAAACAAGTTGTCATGGACGATGCGGTATTGGAACCTAATATTTGTTCAGTCCAATGCTAGAGATGATGGAGCCCTGAAATACATGAAGCAACCCCTACTACAAAATCTATCAAAGAAAAAATTATCATCAAGCCTGTTTCTTCATTTCCCATTGGAAAATACACTGGAAAAAAACCCACAGGGAGGTGTTTTTTTCAATTTGTAAATTGTTGGTGTACATGCACATAGGTAGCCTTAATTAGCTTTAGTTTAACTCTAGTTATTGCATGCGATGTGCACTTGTATTTATCTAGTTAACATGAGGTATTACATTTTATGTGCACTTGTCTTTAGCTAGTTAACTCGAGTGCTTACATGTGGTGTAAACTTGACTTTAGTTAGTTAACTCTAGTGCTTGCATGTGGTGCATGTGCACATTAACAGAACATAAAGCACACTTAGCTTCAATTAGGCTTAATTATACATAGTTATTTCATGTACAACTAACCTTAACTTAGTTTATTTATATATTTGTTCTCAAACTAATTGGTGAAGACTCCAATAATGTGGAGAAATATTCTCAAGGTAGTGTTGAAAAAGAAAACTCTTCTTCTATTATTTTTAATGAACCTGTTGCAGATGAGAATTTTATCTTGTCTAGTAACGAAGACATCGCACATGAGGAAATATCTTCCTTTGCTAGTGATGAAGACACTACTTTCAAAAACATAGAAGAGGACTTTTATTCCTATACTATTGATGATATTGATGATGCAGATCTAACGAGGTCTGAATTTAATGATGCTCCACATGCAGTCTCAGTCGCAGAGCCATGCATACCCATGCATGCATCTAAGGAGGCATTTATAACACCATGTATGTGCATGCATGCATCCACAAAGGCATCTATAAATCCACACATGCACATGCATGCATCCCTAGAGACAAGAATTCCCATGCATTCATATAGGGTACATGAATCTGATCATCAAATGCATGACGAGGTTGTAGGGAATCCATCTTGGCATGCAACCATGTATAATGAAATACAGTCCTTGATCTAAACATGGGAATTTATAACTCTAACTCAAAAAATGAAGCTTATTCCTCCGGATCCATAATGGGATCATCAATCTTCAGTATTGTCTGAGTTCTGAGTAGACTGTTGATATATTCACCAAGAATTTCACTGATCATAAGTTTTTATTTCTCTGAGATCATCTCGGGGCAAAGGACACGACTGCCTAGCAGTTGTCTTTTCTCTACTTTTTGCATTATATTTTGTGGGGGGGTTTTCTTCCCACTAGGTTTTCCCTCTCCTCTTTTCATGCATTGTATATGGGTACCTCAAATGGTCGTGTTTCTGGGACTCATTCATTTTGCATCACACTTACCTAAGTTATGTTTAAGGGGGGGTGTTGGTGTACATGCACATAGTTAGCCTTAATTATCTTTAGTTCAAATCTAGTTATTAAATGCAATGTGCACTTGTCTTTGTCTAGTTAACTCGAGTTCTTACATGTGATGTGCACTTGTATTTAGCTAGTTAAATTGAGTGCTTACATGTGGTGTGCACTTGACTTTATTTAGTTAAATCTAGTGCTTGCATATGGTGCATGTGCACATTAGCAAAACATAAAACACACTTAGCTTCAGTTAGATTTAATTATACGTAGTTATTGCATGTACAACTAACCTTAACTTAGTTTATTTATATATTGATTCTCAAACTAATATTCATGAATGAAATTTATTCTCAATTCCAATTTTTCTTTTTCAACTCTATCAAGTTTTTGCAATTATTCTTCAGCTAGATCCGTATTTGTGCTGTAGTAACTTTACATGGTATCAGAGCTACAAGGGCTTGGAGAAGTTTCATGAATTTTGTTTTTCATTTTTGAAGATCAAAGCATTGGAAACTATTGGGAGATTTTATTTTCAGATCAAGATATTAAAGAATTGTCGCAATTGTTGCCACAACCACAAAGTGAAAGAATGGAATTCCCAACCTCCACTATTCTGACTCCATATAATTACTATGAATGGAAGCCAATGATTTTGCTTCATCTTAGGAGTAAAGGCTTGTACAAAATAGTCATGGGAATTGAGATAGAACCAATGTCAGAGGATGAGAAGTCAGATTGGCTTAACAAATCTAACATGGCTTATGGAAGAATTTGTTTATCTGTGTCTCATGATTTTATTTATGAGATTAGAAATATTGAATCACCACATGAAATATGGAATACATTGAAAGGATTATATGGTGATGAAAATAATCTATAAGAAGACCATTTGGAGGCAAAGAGATTGAGTTATTATAGCATTCATGAAAGTGGTGAAGACTCCAATAATGTGGAGAAGTATTCTCAAGATAGTGCTGAACAAGAAGATTCTACTTATTCTATTGTTAATGAACCTGTTGCACATGATAATTTTATCTTGTTGAGTAACGAAGACATCGCACATGAAGAAATATCTTCATTTTCTAGTGATGAAGACACTACTTTCAAAAATAGAGTAGAGGCCTTTGATTCCTATACTATTGATGATGCAGACCTAATGAGGTCTCAATTTAATGATGCGCCACATGCACTCTTAGTCGCAGAGCCATGCATGCCCATGCATGCATATAAGGAGGAATTTATATCACCATGTATGTGCATGCATGCATCCAAAAAGGCATCTCTAAATCCATACATGCACATGCATGCATCCCTAGAGACAACCATTCATATGCATGCATATAGGGTAGATGAATTTGATCGTCAAATTCATGAAGAATTTGCAGGGAATCCATATTGGCATGCAACCATGTATAAGGAAATTCAGTCCTTGATCCAAACATGGGAATTGATACCTCTACTTCCAAAAATAAAGTTTATTCCTCTGTATCCATGATGGGATCATCGATCTTCAATATTGTTTGAGTTCTGAGCAGACTGCGGATATATTCACCAAGACTTTCACTCAACATAAGCTTTGATTTCTGCGAGATCATCTCGGGCTGAAGAACACGACTACCTAGTATTTTTATTTCTCTATTTTTTGCATTATATTTTGATGGGGGGTTTTCTTCCCACCGGGTTTTCCCTCTTTCATCTTTTCATGCATTTTATATGGGTACCTAAAATGGTCGTGTTGCCAGGACTCACTCATTTTTCATCGCACTCACTTAAGTTATGCTTAAGGGGGGGTGTTGGTGTACATGCACATATTTAGCCTTAATTAGCTTTAGTTCAACTCTAGTTATTACATGCAATGTGCACTCAATGTCTTTAGCTAGTTAACTCAAGTGCTTACATGTGGTGTGCACTTGAATTTAGTTAGTTAACTCTAGTGCTTGCATGTGGTGCATGTGCACATTTACAGAACATAAAGAAGACTTAGCTTTAGTTAGCTTTAATTATACATAGTTATTGCATGTACAACTAACCTTAACTTAGTTGCTTTATATATTGTTTCTCAAACTAATATTGATGAATCAAATTCATTCTCAATTCCAATTTTTCTTTTTCAACTCTGGCAAGTTTGTGCAATTATTCTTCAGCTAGATCCGTATTTGCGCTCTAATAATTTTTTACAAATTAATCAATGAGTCATAAGTTAATTTATACTTGAATTAATGACATCTTCATTACAATTTTTTTTTAGTGCAATATGTTTAAATTTCAATCCTACACACACACACACACACACACACACACACACACACACATATATATAATTCATCAATATAGTGTGGAGGAAGCTCATCATGTAGGAGCGTGGAGCTTTTGTACTTCTCCACACTCGTGCACACTGTTGCACAATGAGCTTCATGAAAGAGTTAATCGCATTTTTCATTATTCCATATGCATGAAATGGAAGATATATATATATATATATATATATATATATATATATATATATATATATATATATATATATATATATATATATAATGGCATTAACTAATTTCAAAAGATTATCGTGCAGAGAAAACTTTGTGAGAGTGTGGAAGCTCTACACTTCTTTGCACTCCCACACAACGAGCTTCCTCTATGAGATTCATCTATATTGATGGATTGTAATTTCATTCTTATTAAATAATGAAAAGTGTCACTAACTCATTCAAGGAACTCATTGTGTGAAAAATACTTGTTGTACGAGAATACAAAAAATCCTCAATTCTCCACACCTCCACACCTGCACTCCCACACAATGAGCTTCCTCTATATTAATGGATTATAATTTCATTCATATTAAATAATGAAAAGGGTCACTAACTCATTCAAGGAACTCATTGTGTGAAAGAGACTTGTTGTGCAAGAATGCAAAAGATTCGCAATTCTCCAAACCCCCACACAATGAGCTTCCTCCTCAATATATTGACAAATCATATATATCTATATGTGTATATTCAACCATAAAAGGTTTGCATTGAACTTCACACAATGAACTTAACTCATTTTCAGGGAATGCGAAGCTCCACACCCCGACCATTTTTTTATAATATAAATTTGGATTGGTTAAAAAAAATTCGTTAATCTATGAAAAAACAAGCATAAATGTTTCAAATGTCGATGTTTTCCATGAAATCGTGTGCTATCTAATACAATTGTACAAATCCTTCAGCCTTTATAACTAAACTTCGATGTGACACTGAGAAGAATAAGAAAAAAACTCTAAAATCATATTTTATTGAACAACATCTGCAATGCTTGGCTACTTCCACTTCGGAAATGTGGTCGCAACAAAAGTTCAAATTCGTGGGAGAGAAAAATAGTTTGGCCCATGGATTTCTATCACAATATAAAGCCTCAAAACACATAGAAATAATTAAATATTAACGTACAAACATGTGTGTAGATAATATTTCACATTAAAGTTTATTCTCTAAAGCATGAGATTGCACCATTATCCATGTTATAGTATAATCCCATGGCTGCTTCAAAAGTGTGATTGTGTCTAGTACGTTGCAGCACCTCCAGGGATGGCCTTCCACTTTTTAAGGGATTGGAAAAAGAGTGGTCTATGTCATCTCCTTCAGGTAGTGGCAGACACCAGAGCAGATCGATGAAAATAAAGGAGATGATCATGTCATGGGCCAGTTGAAACTCTGAGGTTGTGCATTCAATTCCCCCAAAGAAAGGCTAAATGAGTACCGCTCCAACAATGTGCAGTGACGACACTTGTAAGGAGATTTTTTCATAAAAACTGCACAGGCCCAAGCTGTAGGTGATATTTTCTACTGCATTCCCACTGCTAAGATAAATTCACACATCAAGTACCCTAAACATATATTAATGCACACTATAAAGCTCAATCTGGTTCAATGATCTATCAAACTAGTGAATGAGTAGTGCGCTTATTCAAAGCAGTTAGTTCATTTCAGATCGATGGATTAGGGGCGTGAGTTTCAATGGCGCAGTTAGAGCCCTAAGGCAATTGTATTATGGTAAGCTTCGTGATTTGGATACCATTAAGTGGGCTGACCATATAGATTTTAGGATTGTTGAAAGTATGCAGGACGTGCTCAACAAAGATGTTGCTTTAGTATTTGTAGGAACTCTTCAATAAGGACTATGTTTCTGCGTGCAGGATGGGAAACCCAAAAACCTTTTCCATTGTGTTGTTTGAGGATGTGGGAAATGGAAATGAAGATATATCAATTAGATAAATTTGGTGAGTTTCACTTTTATGGTGGACACATTCTTAGTGTAATTAGAGCTTGCGGAGGAGAGCTCCACATTGCTCTCATCTACTAATGATTACATCATATACTATGGTAATAATGTGACAATTCAAGTATGCCATTAGACTTGTAGGTCTGAAAACAATGTAGAAACTTAACTATCTACAAAGTTCCATAGGCATATGGTTTAAACATAGATGTCAACCTGATCTCCAACACCAATTCTTTGTCATATATCCAAAAGCTTATATCAACATCATTCAAATTATCATTAATTTATCTATTATATTAACAAATCACTTTATTATTATATATAATTATTAATATATTTTTAGTTTAATAAAAAAAATAACATTAATTTAATAAAAAAAATAACATTATTAGGAGGATTTTTTTTTTTTGCAAATTCCAAATATACATATTTATCCTCTCCATATAAATATAGAAAAAATTAGGCAAAGAGCATTATTACTACAATTTACAATGGTTATGCGATTTTCTTTTTTTTGTTATTTTTTGTTATATAGTTCAGTGTTTTACATAGTAGTAATTATTAATGTTAGTAGTAATTATACAAGTTTAATTCATTGAGGTGTTCTATAATCCAGTATAGGTTTAACGTAAGTACGCTAACATTTTTCTAAAATGATTATGTAATGTAATGTGTTGATTTGGTCAAATTATTAAAATAAAACTAAAATAAATAATAATAATAATAATTATTATTATTATTATACAATTTTAGTTCTATTTTTATGAAATTTGTATTAGCTCCATTTTCTTATTGGTAATTGTATATCACTCTTGAATTTATATGAATTTGTATTAATTCGCTTTGGAATTTATATAATTTTTTAAAATTTGGAGGTTTATGAGAGGTTATGGTATTGACCCATGGTAATTGAGCTTCATGTTTATGAGAATCCATGGTATTGAGCTTTAGGTTTACACAAACCCATGGTATTGAACCATGGTGTTCATGTGGAATATAGATTATTTAAAGGGAAAAAAGTGTAAGTAAATGTGCCCTGTTGGGAAAAATACTAGAGGGGTGGGGGAGAAGGGGAATCAATATTTAGAGCTTACTAAAATCTTTTACTTTTTCTTTGCTGACTTCCATACGTGGCTTTTATGAACCCAACTGGCGTAGATATGTGAATATATCAAAATAAACTAGCGTATATTGATATAATTTTATTGTTTTAGAAACACTTTCCAGAAACGATCTTTAACTCAGTTTATCAGTTATGCATCTGTTAGATTATCAGAAAATTTGTGCAATAACAGTAGAATAGAAACATTACACAATAGCACACATATGAACACCAAGATTTAAGTGGAAACCCAATTCGGGTGAAAACCGCCGCTGCTGTCATCTCTGTCTTCAATATTTATTATATGGAAAATTGATTACAATTTTGTATTGATGCAGATTCATACCAGTATGTGGGCATCTACCTGCAGAAGGCTGAAACCTTCTCTTATTTTCCAACTGCAACTAGAAGGGAGCTACAACCCCTTGAACTCATTTACCAGCCAGTACTGGAAGGAAGCTTCAAACCCCCTGATCAAAACACCAGCCTCTACTTCCCTACTGAAGGCTTCAACCCTCAAAACCACTGCAAACCATGTTTCATCAATTTTCACACTAGATCAAACAACATCAACACAACTCTTCATAAACATAAAAAACCATAAACTTTACCCAATAATTCAATCAGAACAGTGAGATCACTGTAACCAGAACTCATAAATAACCCAGAATTCAGAATAAATATACAGATACAAACTCAACCCTGAACATTCACCAACTTAAAATTCATACGCTACTTCGCTTCACTGAACCCGTGTGTATACACACTTTCCTTCACACCAACCTGTGTATAGCTCTGTGAATATTTTTTTTTAGCATGTAATCAGTCTCAAATCCAGATCTGAGGCTTTCAATCAGATGTCTTTAGCAATGCAGAACCCTTCATCAGTTAGTCACCATCAACCATGTTTACTCTCTCATTGATCAGATTTGTACATAATCAACTTAGCAGCATATATAGTATTTAGACAACCCAGATCTATAAGAAGACTTCATTGACAAACAACAAACAAATAACAGGAATAACAGAAAAACCTCTGCAATAAGCTTCAGAAAACCCTAACTACCGTACGCACCTTTTGTGAAGCAAACCCATGTATATACGTGCTTTTATTGAGACGAACTAGCATATAGATCTGTAATTATAAACTTTGCAGAATGAACCAGATCCGTAGAACTTACCGAGATTTCTTCACTTGAATTCAACAAACTTGCGCCAGGTCATAGATCTAATCATCTCTTCAATGAGCTTCGTGAAAGATTTAATGGAATTTTTCATTATTACATATGCATGAAATTGACAAGATATATATATATATATATATATATATATATAATGGTATTAACTAATTCTAAAAGATTATTATGTAGAGAAAACTTTGTGAGAGTGCCGAAGATCTATACTTCTTTGCACTCCCACACAATGAGCTTCCTCTATATTGATGGATTATAATTTCATTCATATTAAATAATGAAAAGTGTCACTAACTCATTCAAAGAACTCATTGTGTGAAAGAGACTTGTTGGACAAGAATGCAAAAAATCCTCAATCCTCCACACCTCCACACTACGAGCTTCCTCCTCAATATATTCACAAATTATATATATATATATATTCAACCATAAAAGGTTTACATTGAACTTCACACAATGAACTTAACTCATTTTCAGGGAATGCGAAGCTCCATACCCTGCCCCTTTTTTTATAATATAAATTTGGATCGGTTAAAGAAAAATTCATTAATCTATGAAAAAACAAGCAGAAATGTTTCAAATGTCGATGTTTTCCATGAAATCGTGTGCTATCTAATGCAATTATGTAAATTCTTCAACCTCTATAACTAAAATTCGATGAGCCACTAAGAAGAATAAGAAAAAAACACTAAAATCATATTTTATTGAACAACATCCGCAATGCTAGGCTACTTCCACTTTAGAAATGTGGTCGCAGCAAAAGTTCAAATTCGTGGGAGAAAAAATAGCTTGGCCCATGGATTTCTATCACAATCTAAAGCCTCAAAACACACAGAAATAATTAAATATTAACGTACAAACATGTGTGTATATAATATTTCACATTAAAGTTTATTTTCTGAAGCATGATGTTGCACCATTATCCATGTTACAGTATAATCCCATGGCTGCTTCAAAAGTGCGATTGTGTCTAGTACGTTGCAGCACCTCCAGGGATGGCCTTCCACTTTTTAAGGGATTGAAAAAAGAGTGGTTTATGTCGTCTCCTTCAGGTAGTGGCAGACAGTAGAGCAGATCGATGAAAAGCAAGGAGATGATCATGTGATGGACAAGTTGCAACTCCGAGGTTGTGCATTCAATTCCCCCAAAGAAAGGCTATATGAGTATCGCTCCAACAATGTGCAGCGACGACACTTGTAAGGAGATTTTTTCATAAAACAATGCACAGGCCCAAGCGGTAGGTGATATTTTCTGCTGCACTCCCACTGCTGAGATAAATTCACATGTCAAGTACCCTAAACATATCTTAATGCACGTTATAAAGCTCAATCTGGTTCAGTGATCTATCAAACTAGTGAATGAGTAGTGAGCTTATTCAACGTAGTTAGTTTAGTTGAGATCGATGGATAAGGGAAGTGAGTTTCAATGGTGCAGTTAAAGCCCGAAGGCAATTGTATTATGGTAAGCTTCATGATTTGGATACCATTCAGTGGGTTGACCATACAGATTTCAGGATTACTGAAAGTATGCAGGACGTGCTCAACAAAAATGTTGCTTTAGTATCTGTAGGAAATCTTCAATAAGGACTATGTTTCTGCGTGCAGGATGGGAAACCCAAAAACCTTTTCCATTGTGTTGTTTGGGGATGTGGGAAATGGAAATGAAGATATATCAATTAGATAAATTTGGTGAGCTTCACTTTTATGGTGGACACATTCTTGGTGTAATTAGAGCTTGCGGAGGAGAGCTCTACATTGCTCTCATATACTAATGATTACATCATATACTATGGTAATAATGTGACAATTCAAGTATGCCATGAGACTTGTAGGTCTGAAAACAATGTAGAAACTTAACTATCTACAAAGTTCCATAGGTCTATGGTTTAAACATAGATGTCAACCTGATCTCCAACACCAATTCTTTGTTATATATCCAAAAGATTATATCAACATCATTCAAATTATCATTAATTTATCTATTATATTAACAAATCACTTTATTATTATATATAATTATTAATATATTATTAATTTAATAAAATAAATAAAATTATTAGGAGGAATTTTTTTGAAAATTCCAAATATACATATTTATCCTCTCCATATAAATATAGAAAAAATTAGGCAAAGAGCATTATTACTACCCATTTACAATGGTTCTAAGATTTTTTTTATTTTTTTATTTTTTGTTATATAGTTCAATATTTTACATGGTAGTAATTATAGAAGTTTAATTGCATTGAGGTGTTCTATAATCTAGTTATGTAATGTAATGGGTTGTGTAATATAATGTAATGCTTCAACATTTTTCTAAAATGATTACATAATGTAATGTGTTGTGTAATATAATGTAATGTTGATTTGGTCAAATTATTAAAATAAAACTAAAATAAATTATTATTATTATTATTATTATACAATTTTAGTTCTATTTCTACGAAATTTGTGTTAGCTCCATTTTCTTAGTTGGAATTGTATATCACTCTTGAATTTATATGAATTTGTATTGATTCACTTTGGAATTTATATAATTTTTTAAAAGTTGGAGGTTTATGAGAGCCTATGGTATTGACCCATGGTATTTGAGCTCCATGTTTATGAGAATCCATGGTATTGAGACTTACGTTTACACAAACCCATGGTATTCATGTGGAATATAGATTATTTAAAGGGGAAAAAGTGTAAGTAAATGTGCCATGTTGGGAAAAATACTGAGAGGGTGGGGGTGAATCAGTATTTAGAGCTTACTTAAATCTTTTACTTTTTCTTTGTTGACTTCCATACACGGCTTTTATGAACCCAACTCGCGTATATACAAGCATATATCAAAAGAAACTAACATAACTAATATAGTTTTATTGTTTTAGAAATAATTTTCAGAAACGATCTTTAACTCAGTTTATCAATCATGCATCTGTTAGATAATCAACAAATATGTGCAGTAACAGTAGAATAAAACATTACACAATAGAAACACATATGAACACCAAGATTTAAGGTGGAAACCCAATTCAAGAGAAAACCACCACTGCTATCGTCTTTGTCTTCAATATTTATTATATGGAAAACTGATTACAATTTTGTACTGATGGTGACTCATATTAGTATGTAGGCATCTACCTACAGAAGGCTGCAACATTCTCTTGTTTTCCAGCTGCAACTGGAAGGGAGCTACAACCCCCTGAACTCGTTTACTAGCCACTATTGGAAGGGAGCTTCAACCCCCTGATCAGAACAATAGCTTCTACTGGAAGGAAGCTTCTACTTCCCTACTAAAGGCTTCAACTCTCAGAACCACTGCAGACCACATTTCATCAATTTTCACACTTGATCAAAAAACATCAACATAACTCTTCATAAACATCAACAACCATAAAATTTACCCAATACATCAATCAGAATAGTGAGACCACCGTAACCAAAACCTAGAAATAAACCAGACTTTAGAATAAATATGCAGATACAAACTCAACCCTGAAAATTCATCAACTTAAAATGCATATGCTACTTCACTTCAATTAACCTATGTGTATACGCACTTTCCTTCACACCAACCTACGTATAGCTCTCTGAATACTATTTTTCAGCATGTAATCAGTCTCAGATCCAGATTTGAGGCTTTCAGTCAGATATCTTTAGCAATTTAGAACCCTTCATCAGTTAGTCACCATCAACCATGTTTATTCTTCATTGATCAGATTTGTACATAATCAACTTAACAACATATATAGTATTTAGAAAACCTAGATCTATAAGAATACTTCATTGACAAACATCGGACGAATAGCAGGAATAACAAAAAAACCTCTGCAATAAGCTTCAGAAAACCCTAACTGCCATACGCACCTTTTCTAAAGAAAACCTTCATATATACGCGCTTTTACTAAGACGAAATAGCATATAGATCTATAAATATAAAATTTGCATAATGAACCAGATCCGTAGAACTTACCCAGATTTCTTCACTTGACTTCAACAAACTTGTGCCAGGTCATAGATCTAATCATGTCTTCAATGGATCATAGAAGAGCATAGTCATTTAAGATCTAAAGATCCTGAACCATCATTGTATCCATGGGTGCATCATAGATTCATATCTATCAATTAAAACAGAGTTCATCCCATGCAGATATACCTTAGAGAAAATTATTCAGTTACAACCCTTACTCATGCTCCCAATGTATTATGATCTTCTTCTCCTTATATAGATTTAGCCTTTACCAATACCATGAGTCAAAACCACACAACTGCTGATGGTATTCTTGGATGGAATCAAATAGACAATACATCACTCAATATTGTGGGCTAATACCATGGTAATGCCCCTTGGTATCATAATTTTAGAGTGCAAAAGGCATTCACAACTTGTATCATTCGTACCCGCGTGTATACATAACTTCTCTTCATAAAAAATGCCTATATACTAATTCTGAATGCATACACGGGTGGCCTTTATAAAGGTAGCATATACATTGCCTCCATACGTAATTTTCCTTCATCAAACCTATGTATACATTGAGAAATATTTCTTGTTTCGTTTCTCTTGTACTTATTGGAATTCCTTTCTCTGTCACATCTGAATTGACCTATAGAAACATCATTTTTACATCTTTAACACATAGGTTTCTTATCAAAAGGCAACTCATCAAGTAGGTTTCCATCTAGAACAACTTCATTAAGTAGGTTTCCATCAAGGACAACATATTGCAACATATTGCCAACAATATCCCCCTTTGGACTTGATGGAAACCATGATGGTGTTTGATCGTCACCATTATTCAAACACCAAAATACTCTCCCACTTTGACATCAAGGGAAAAGGGTGGATGAAAACCAAAACAAGGTTTCTCTTCCCTTATAGAAAAATGAGATTTGAAGATCTGATGTGTGCTCAATTCACCATGCTCCCCCTGAGTTCATGTTGGATCTTTAAACAGATTTTTCAATAAAGTACATGATTCAAATGAGTATGACCTTTCCTTTCACCATGAACTCATACTTACATCAATGATCCAACCAAGTGAGTTTACAAATTTGAACAAGTCCTTACATGAATTAATATAACAATTTTACATCATAGGTCTCATCATTACCTTTTCATCAAATTATAGATATGACTATTTATGACCAAAACCAAAGAGTCTCAAACATGAGATCATAACACAATAACCAATTAGAATGCCAACAATGCATCCTTTTACACAAGACAAGTGCTCCCCCTTAGCTTGTGAATCCTGAACACCTTCAACAACCAAATCATCAAAGCATCTTCATCAAGGAGATAAATATCAGAGAATGATACAGAAAGATGAGTACTGGAACCACAATAGAGATTACCCAACTGTACCACAACTATTCTGAAATGTTGACCCAGAGAATTTATGTGAGAAAAACCTATACACGGTTTTATGCATAGAAACTCGCGTATACCCATGATTTTCCTTTATGAAACCTGCGTATTGAATTTAATCTTCTGAAATTAAGAAGATTTGATCAAAGAGCTAGACACAATTCCTAGCTTCTGCCTGAGATATTCGAATGCTTCCCGAGGAAGAGGTTTTAGTAAATATATCAGCAACTTGTAATTTGGAGGGAACATACTTAAACTTAACCTTTTGTTCAATGTTAGGTCCCTATATTACTAGTATAGTCCCTTATTGTTGTTAGTGTTACCCCCTTATTATTATTATTGTACCCTTGTAACCCCCACTTTGTTATTATTGTGCCCTTAAATTATTATTGTTAGGTCGGCTAAGATTACCTTGTGGCCCACTAGGATTACATTATGGCCCCATGGACTCTTATATATAGAAAGGAGGTTTTGTAAATTGTATCATCCAAGAATTGTTCATTTATGTAATGTATTGGAGGTTTCCCCCTCGAAGTGGCTTATTTATAAGGCGTTGATATCTTTTTCTTCTATTTTTGGAGCTGGTTACACAACATTTGGTATGAGAGCTTGGGATTCTAGGGTTTCGCTGCTCCAAACAGGTCATCGTGGAATTTTCGCTATGAATTTTTTTCTACGAAGTTTCAGAAGCTGAAATTTTTAGGGTACGAAGCTGAAATCCTGAGGACGATTGTCTAAAAAATGCAGATCTTTGTTCGCAATATTTTCGGAGATATCAGCTGTGGAAGTTAGGTCTTTTTTCAAGCTCCTAAACAGGTCATCGTGGAATTTTCGCTATAAATGTTTTTCTACAAAGGTTCAGAATCTCAAATTCATATGGTGCAAAGCTGAAATCCTAAGGAAATTCTTCAAAAAATTTCAGAGCTTGGTTCGCAATATTTTTGGAGATATGATCTGTGGAAGGTAGTGATTTTTCAGGCTCCTGAATTTCATCTCAAAGAGGTGATCGTGGGAAAAGTTTAATAACTCTCTCTCTGGGCAGTGGATTTGAGTGCCATAAAAAGTGGTCATAAGTACATGGACTGTAGTTTCTTGGATATAAATTTCAGAGACAAAGAACAAAACAATGACACGTGGCAAGTCCTAAAAGTTTGCTCTAATGAACCAGTCCAGAATTAGGTCATTGTGGGAGATTGGACACAACTTTGTCTTGGGGAATCCAAATTAGATAAGAGTTGTGGAATTTGAAAGAATCTTTAGAGGGCTACTGCAGGGCTGAATTTAAGATATTCAAGATTTTCAATTACAGAGATAATTCAATTTCAATATTGAACTCCTCAAAGCAAGTAAAAGGTGTGTATTCTTTTTCCGAATTGCATAAGTCTTGTTTGAAGAATCAAGTTGAATTGATTCCAAGGGAATATTGTAGAATAGGTATCAATATTGGATTCTAAAATGGTGCCTAAAAAGAATTCAACGCCCATTAAGCCTTCAAAAGGCTCTACCATGACTCATGAAAATGAAGAATTGCAACATGATCTATCAAAATTACAAGAGCAAGTGCAAAAAATTTCACTCTCGCAAAAAGCAACAAAAAATGAAATGGAAGTTTTGAAGAAAGGCATGGAAGTGAAGATGGACGGTTTGAAGAAAGGCATGGAAGCTAAGATGGATGGCGTGGAATTGAAGATGGACAGTTTGAAGAAAGGCGTGGAAGCTAAGATGGATGGCATGGAGGCTAGCATGGAATCTAAGATGGATGACATGGAAGCTAAGATCGATGAGAAAATGGAAAACATGAAGAATTTTCTAAAATCAGACATGGAAGGTTTGACAAAGTTGATACAAGAAAGGTTTCCTAATGGTGAAAAGATAGTAAAAGAACCTCATGATGAGAACAAAATAAATGTTAATCGTGATTTCATAAACTCTAATGTCGGCGGGAAGAACCACCATATTCCAAAAATGGATATGAGGAAGTTTGATGGAAAGGATCCTGTAACATGGATAATACAGATGGAGCAATATTTGGATCTCCATAACGTGCAAAACACACAAAAGGTACGCATTGCAACTTTACATTTAGAACAAAATACATTTGTATGGTATCGATGGCTTTGCTCCCGTAAAAAAATTGTCACTTCGTCAATTTTTACGGAGGAAATGATAGCACATTATGAGGATACAAAGAGCAACACCTTCTTTAGCCAATTGATAAATCTCAAACAAAAGGGTTTAGTGGGCAGAGACATTGAGGACTTATAAAAATTGAATATAAGGGTAACTGATATTCCAGAGGAACACATGATTGATGTCTTCATAGGGACTTTAAAGGATAACATCCAACATGAATTTCACGTTTGGGAACCTGATTCATTAGAGAAGGAATTCAGGTTGGAAAGAAAAACTGAATGTAAAATTATGGCAACAAGGAATCCTATCACTCAGATCTATAAAGACGGAAGTGTTGATACTCCTATACTTTCACAACCTACAAGGTTGACACCACAACAATTGGACGAAAAAAGAGAAAAAAGGGCTTTGCTATAGTTGTGATAGAAAATACACTAAAGGTCATAAGTGTGCTAAAAAGAAATTATTTTACATAGATTGTGAAGAAGAAGAAGAAAATGAAAAAGAAGAGGATATACACCAGGAACCACCCTAGAAGAGGAAGAAATGAGTTCGACCATATCATGTAATGCATTGGCAAGAATTACCACTTCGTAAACTCTCAAGATAGAAGGACATATCAAGAAGAAAAAGGTAATAGTGTTGATTGATTCGGGTAGTACCCATAATTTTATTCATTGTAAGGTAGCCAAGGAATTGAATTGTTTCCTATACCTAGCACCCGAATGTCAAGTGATGGTTGCAAATGGGGGAACTATAAATTTCTCTGGAAAATGCCATAATATCAAGCTAACCATGGGGGAATATGTGTTGACTAGTCCAATGCTTTCCATTCCTATGGGAGGTGTTGATGTTGTACTAGGAGTACAATGGTTACAATCTTTGGGGACGATAGATTTTAATTTTCAAGAACATTTCTTGAAATTTTTTTTAGAAGGAAAGGAATTCGAATTACGGGGTATTGAAGGGAAGCCATGAAGGATAATAAGCTCTAATGTCATGAAAAAGCTTCTAAAGAAATAACAACGAGGTGTAATTGCACAATTATGCTCACTAGATGTTCCGACATCAAAATCATCTATTTCGGCAGATCTCCAATAAGTCTTAGACAATCATTCCAAGGTGTTTGAAACTCCCAAAGGACTCCCACCTATTCGTGATCATGATCATTCTATTCATTTGATTCCAGGAAGTGTTCCTCCAAACATCAAAGCCTTATAGATATCTCATTTCTCCAAAGAGCGAAATTCTACGTATGATTGCGTATGTTGTTAGAGGTGGTACAATTCTCCCAAGTCAAAGTTCTTTCTTTGCTCCTGTAGTATTGGTACACAAGAAGGATGGATCATGGCTAATGTGTCCAGATTAATAGGGAGCTCACAAGCTCACTCATTAAAGATAAATTTCCCATTCCTGTGATTGATGAATCATTGGATGAATTACATGGAGAAATTTATTTTTACCAAGTTGGATCTTCGTCCAGGATGTCATCAAATTAGAATGAAGACTGAAGATATTATGAAAATAGCATTTCAAACTCATGAGGGTCATTATGAATTTTTGGTCATGACTTTTGGCCTTAGAAATGAACCTTTTACGTTTCAAGGGTTGATGAATTCCATTTTCAAACCCTTCCTTAGAAAATTTGTGCTATTATTTTTTGATTACATACTAATCTACAAAAGGTCTTCGAAGGATCATGTTCAACATGTTTACAAGGTGCTCAAACTATTGGAGGAGAAAAAATTATATACAAAAACATCCAAATGTTTCTTTGAGCATTGTAAGAGGTGGAAATATTTGGGTCATATTATATCTCACGAGGGTGTTAAGGTAGACCCTAACAAAATTAAAGCCATTAAGGAATGGAGAGTCCCCACAACCATAAATCAGTTGCACGGATTTATCGGGTTAACAGGGTATTATGACAAGTTTGTTAAGAATTATGGGAGAATAGCAGCACCTCCAACAACATTATTGAATAAATATGCATTTTCATGGACTCCTAAAGCAACTAAGGCCTTTGAACATCTTAAAGAGGCAATGTGCCTAGCACCGGTCTTAGCTACGCCAGACTTCACAAAAACCTTTATTATGGAATGTGATGCCTCAGTAAATCGAATTGGTGCTGTTTTAATGCAGGAATGAGGACCCATTGCTTTTGAAAGTCGTCCAATCAAACGAAAGTATTTACAAAAACCTATCTATGAGAAGGAAATGTTAGCAATATTGCATGCACTAAAGAAATGGCTAACTTACCTAATGGGAAGACACTTCAAGCTAAAAATTGATCATGATAGTCTTAAACACTTTTCAGAACAAATATTATCTTCATAAGCGTAGCAAAAATGGGTCAAAAATATGTTGGGTTATGACTTTGAAATAATTTACAAAAAAAGGAAGCTTATTGTTGTTGTAGATGCACTCTCAAGAAAGAATGAAGAGGTGGAAGCATTGCTTTAAAGTTACTTTCATTATCCAACCGTATTGGATAACCGAAGCAAGAGATGAATGGAAGAAGGACAAAGATGTATGGACACTCATTCAAAAGTTGTAGGAAGATCCTAGTACATTTGATACATTTAGTTGGAAAAATGATTCCTTATGGTACAAATATCACTTATATATTTGCAAGAATTCCCAACTAAAACAAAAGATTCTTTTGGAATTTCACACTTCTCCTTTAGGAGGACACTCGTGATTTTTGAAAACTTACCAAAGGGTGAAGAAAGAAATTTTTTGGGATGGCCTTAAATCTAATATTTAAAAGTTTGTGGCGGAATGTTTAGTTTTCCAACAAAATAAAGACGAGACAATTAAGACCCCAAGTCTTCTACAACCTTTATCCATTCCAAGTCAATGTTGGGAGGAGATTTCAATGGATTTTATCAACAGGTTTACGTAAGTCCGAAGGCAAGAGTGTCATCATAGTGGTAGTTGATTTACTTACCAAGTATGATTTTTTTTTTTTGCATTATATCTTTCATTTAAAGAAAGCACAGTTTCTACTGCATTTATGAAAACAATTGAAAATCTACATGGAAACCCAAATATTATGGTAAGCGATAAAGATCCCATTTATACTGTAAGTTTTTGGACATAATTATTTTCTTCTTTGGGTACTCAACTAGCTCATAGCTCATTTTATCATCCTCAATCCGATGGTCAAATAGAGATAGTGAATAAATGTTTGGAAGCATATCTTCGTTGTTTTGTATTTGATAAAAAAACACAATGGGTCAAGTGGTTACCTCTCGCTGAATGGTGGTATAACACTTCCTTCCATACTGCAGCAAAAATGACCCCATTTATGGCACTTTGTGGATATCATCCACCATCCATCACATCATATTTAAGGGAAAATTAGAAGGTTCAAGCAGTGGAAAATCACATCAAGCATCGACAAGAAGTTCTCCAACTCTTAATGGATAACCTGAATTTGGCACAAAATCGAATGAAACAATAGGCAGATCAACATCACAGCAAGAGAAGTTTTGATGTAGGAGATTGGGTATTTCAATACTACGCATAACCATATAAAAAAATGTCCCTCAAGCAAGCTAAGAAGGATAATAAATTATCACCAGCATTATGGTCCTTACAAGGTGTTGCAAAAGATTGGTACTATGGCATACAAATTGAGCTTCCTCGCTTCTTCGCGAGTACATCCAGCTTTCCATGTTTTGTGCTTAAAGAAGGCTATAGGTGAAAATCTTCCAGCTCAAACAATATTTCCGTAACTTCGATGAGGAAGGAAAATCATATTGGAACCCATGGTCACGAAACAAGAACCTTAATAACCACGAAATCAATAAATTTCAGAGTATCTCATCAAGTGGAAGAACTTACCCACTGAAGATTCTACATGGGAGGATGATAATTTTATACAGAAGCACCCAGAGCTACTCAAGCGTTGAGGACAACAGTTTTTTGAAGGAGAGGGGCATGTTAGGCCCCTATATTACTAGTATAGTCCCTTATTGTTGTTAGTGTATCCCCCATATTGTTATTATTGTACCCCTGTAACCCCCATATTGTTATTATTGTGCCCTTAAATTATTATTGTTAGGTCGGCTAGGATTACATTGTGGCCCCACTAAGATTACATTATGGCCCCATGGACTCCTATATATAGAAAGGAGGTTTTATAAATTGTATCATCCAATAATTGTTCATTTATGTAATGTATTGGAGGTTGCCCCCTCGAAGTGGCTTATTTCTAAGGCGTTGATATCTTTTTCTTCTATTTTGGAGCTAGTTACACAACATTCAAGCACTTGTTCACATAGGAAGTGGTACTTGATAGGAATGTGCTTGGTATTGGAATGCATAACAGGATTCTTTGAGATACCAATGGCACTTGTATTATCACAGAAAATGGAGATCGGAGGTGAACATTTGATTTGAATGTCTTGTAGAGTTTGCATCATCTGAAGAAGTTGTGTTCAACATGATGCGACAACCACATATTCTGCTTCTATTGTAGATAAGGCAATAGAACTTTGTTTCTTACTAAACCAAGATACCAATCGAGGCCCCATATAGAATGCACCACCACTAGTGCTTTTTTGATCATCAAAATTTCCAGCCCAATCTGCATCTAAGTAAGCATGAAGAGTGAGATCAGTATTCTTTGGGTACCATAGACCAAAGTCTCGAGTCCCTTGTAGATATTTGAATATTCTTTTTACAACCTGAAGGTGTGACTCTTTTGGATTAGCTTGGAATTGTCCAACAATCCCAATTGCATGCATAATGTTCAGTCTTGTCCAGGTTAGATAAAGTAGACTTCCAATCATGGATCTGTCTTCTGGTTGATTCACTGTGGGAGAATCATCATGAGAACTGAGGTTACACCTTGCTACCATTGGTGTACTTACAGGTTTGCAGTCTTCCATCCCATACTTCCTCAAAATTTGGTTAAGATATTTTTCTTGTGATAAAAATATGCCATCGGTTGCTTGTTGCACTTGTAAGCCAAGAAAAAATGTTAGTTCCCCAAGTAAAGACATTTCAAATTCTTGCTGCATAACAAAAGAAAATTTCTAGCTCATGGACTCTTCATTACTCCCAAAAATGATGTCATCAATATATACAACTACAATCAATGGTTTATCATTTTCAGTTTTTATGTATAAGTTTCAATCAACAGATCCCTTTGAAAAACCTTGTTGATGAAGATATTTGTCAAGACAATAGTACCATGCCCTTGGAGCTTTTTTGAGACCATATAAAGCCTTTTTAAGTTTACAAACAAGTTTTTCATCATTTCCCAAAATGAATGCTTTTGGTTGTTCTATATAAACTTCTTCTTCTAGATCACCATTGAGAAAAGCAGATTTAACATCCATTTGATAAACTTTGAATTGTTGAAAGCTTGAAAAGGCAAGAAACATTCTTATGGCTTCAAGTCTAGCTACAAGAGCAAATGTTTCTTCAAAGTCTATACCTTCTTGTTGAGCATACCCTTTACAAACAAGTCTAGCTTTGTTTCTAATAACATCTCCATTTTCATTTAACTTGTTTTTAAATATCCATTTTGTTCCAATAACATTTTTATCATGAGGTCTTGGAACCAATTCCCAAGTATGATTATTTTCAATCTGATCAAGTTCTTCATTCATGGCTTGAATACAAAATTCATCTTTTCTAGCTTGATTGAAATTCTGTGGTTTAATAGTGGATAGAAATGCTAGATAACTAGGAGATCTTACAAGAGTTATTCTTGTTTGGACACCTGATCCCTTTTCTCCCAAAATTTGAGATTCTGGATGATTCTTTTGAACATATCTGGATGGAGCCTTTTCAGATAGATCTTCTTCTGGCGCTTCATTGGGTTCACCTTCTATATTGTTTATATTTGATGCAGGAAGACATTCATCACCTTCATCTTCATTTGTTATTGTTATTTCCCTTTTTGGACCTGAGAGAGACTCATCAATTACAACATCAATACATTCAACAATCTTCCTAAGTCTTTTATTGTAACACTTATATGCTTTACTTCTTGAAGAGTAGCCAAGAAATATTCCTTCATCTGCTCTTGGTTCAAATTTACCAAGTTTTTCATCATTGTTCTTGATAAAGCATTTTCTTCCAAAAACTCTAAAATGCTTTACAGTTGGAAGATTACCATACCAGAGCTCATAAGGAGTTTTATCACTATTCACACGGACATGAGCTTTGTTAAGAATATGTACTGCGGTATGTGTTGCTTCTCCCCAAAAGGTATCAGGTGTTCTGTAACATCAAGCATAGCATGAGCCATCTGTTGAAGTGTTCTATTCATTCTTTCTGCCACACCATTTTGTTGTGGGGTTCCAGCTACATAAAACTGTCTTTTTATGCCATTTTGTTTACAAAAATCAAAGAATTCATCTGATATATTTTCCCCTCCACGGTCAGATCTAAGACATTTGATTTTTAGATCTAATTCATTTTTGACTAGAGCTTTGAAGATCTGAAATTTTTTAATTGCTTCATCTTTGTGTTTTAGTAACCCAATCCAACACATTCTAGAGAAGTCATCAATAAATAGAATATAGTATTGTTCTCCACGAGTTGAATTTTTCCTCATAGGTCCACATAAGTTAGTATGTATGAGTTCAAGAGGCTTACTTGTTGATCCTTCTTTGGCATTGAATTGTACTTTGGTTTGCTTACTGAATTGGCAAGATTTGCATATGGTACTTTCAGGCAGAGTGATGCGGGGAAGATCACGAATTGCTTTGAGTCTGCTAGATTCGCTGATTTGAGAGAAACTCAAATGTCCCAATCTTCTGTGCCCTAACCAATTTTCTGAAGATTTACCCAAGTAACATTGTTCTTTGCACCCTTTCAATACATACAGATTGCTTGGTGTTCTAGTCTCTTTTATTACTGTTTTTCCTGTGTCAAGTTCACGTACCACACATTCTTTTGAACTAAAGACAACTTCATTTCCTTGATCACACATTTGACTTACACTTAATAGGTTATGTTTTAATCCATCCACATACATAACATTGTTAGCTTTTACCTTTTCTTTTAGAAAAACATAACCTTTTCATTTAATGACAACAGGAGTATCATTTCCAAAGGTAACGTTCTTTTCTCTTTCTAGACCATTGTATGCGAGGAGTTTATTTCTATCACCTGTCATGTGTTTTGAACATCCGCTATCAATGTACCATTGATTTTCTTCCCCTTCTGTAAATAAGGCTATGCCACAATTCTCAACCTGTAAGTCCTTCTTTCTCCATACCTTGGAATTTGAAGGTACATGCTCTTTTGGTTGGAGTTTGCTCCTGCATTCAGATTCTCCATGACAAAAGTTATTGCAATAAGCACATTCAATTTCATTTTGAAGAGGAGAAAAATTGTTATAAGTATCCTTCTTTATTCCAGTCTCATTTCTTTTCTTTCTTTCTTCTTTGGTCATGATGGTTTTGTATGCAACACATTGAACAACTTTATGACAAAAATTATGACATGAGAAACATTGCCCATTAAAGAAGAAATTTATGCGATCATGAAACCTTCTATTTGTATTTACCTGCAGATTGGTGTTTCTCTGTTTGATATTTCTATTATTTTTCTTTGTATTGAAGTGGTCATGCTTTACTTGTGAAGTTTCTTTTTTTTCTTGCTGAGTGACAGAATGTTGTAGGCTGGCTTTAGCTGTATTTAGATAGCTTGGTGTTGAAGACTGAGAGGATTCTTCGATATATCCAAGACCTGTCTTTACAAAAGGAGAGCGTTGAACCTTGATAATTTCATCTAAGGTTTCAGTTCCTTTAGAAAATCTAAGATTTAAAGTTTTCTCTTTCTCAATTTCCTTTCTTAGACTTACTATTTCACATTCTAATTTCTCATTGTGCTTCTCCTTTTCTATAAGCTAATTTTTTAGAGTATCTATCGCAATTTTTTTTCTTAAAAACATATTTTGAGCTGATTAATTTCTTCAAGAAAATCATTTTCTTCTAGTGCATCCATAAAGGTATCTTTAGCCTCACTAGAATCTTTTTCAAAAGGCATGAGTAGTCTAACATCTTGATCAGATTCTCCTTCTTCACTATTTGATAGCCCATCACTATCTTCATGAGTATAATAACTTTTCTATTGATAAAACGATTCTTATTTACTTTTTCCACTTCCTTTCCTTTTTCATGTTTTTCTTTATGAGGACACTTAGCAGCATAATGACCAACTGTTCCATAAGAAAAACATTTAAAAGGAAGCTTACCTCTGAATCTTCCAATGCCAAGTTGTAGCTTCTTTACAAAATTTATCTCATCTTCTTCTGAAACATACCCTGATCCTTCTTGTTCTTCTACTTCTTTTCCTTTTGCAGCATCTCTAAAGACAACTTCTTTGACTTTAGATGGACCTCCTTTTCTCATTTCATTAGAAGTCAAAATACAATGAAGTTGAACAATAGTAAGAGTTTGCAGATCCTACTTCTCTTCAATAGTAGACACTTTTGATTCAAATTTGGGAGTTACAGATCTTAAAACCTTTTCTACCAGAGTAGTGTCAGTTATGGTTTCACCCATATTTCTCATACTATTTACAATATCATCTAGACATAAAAAGAAGCTAGCAATGCTTTCATCACTATGCATCCTGAGATTTTCATATTGAATTCTGAGAGTTTGGAGTTTAACACTTTTTATGTTGGTATCACCTTCATAGCTTAGAATAATTTTGTCCCATATCTCCTTTGTTGTATTCAACTACATGAGTTTGACAAATTTTGATTCAGACAAGCTTCCTAATAATGCGTTGACCGTCTTTGCATTGGTTTCATATTTCTTTCTTTCTACTGCATCTGTTGGAACTGATGTTGGATATTGATAACCTCCTTCAACTATAACCAATACATCTGCTCCAAGAGACTAAAGATAGGATCTTGTCCTTGTCTTCCAGAAGATTAAATTATTTCCGTTGAAGAGAGGAGGCCTAATAGATGTTGTCACATCTTGATTGCTCATCTTAACTGATCTTTCTTCTAGCGATTAAGCTTTTTTAGAAGAAACTTCTCTGATACGAATTGTTGGGAAAAATACTGAGAGGGGGGGGGGGGGGGGTGAATCAATATTTAGAGCTTACTGAAATATTTTAATTTTTCCTTGATGACTTCCATACGCGGCTTTTATGAACCCCACTTGCGTATATACGCGCATATATCAAAAGAAAATAACGTATACTAATATAATTTTATTGCTTTAGAATTTTTTTTCATAAACAATATTTAACTCAGTTTATGAGTCATGCATCTATTAGATAATTAGCAAATATGTGCAGTAATAGCAGAATAAAAAATTACACAATAGCAACACACATGAACACCAAGATTTAAGGTGGAAACCCAATTCGAGAGAAAACCACTGCTACTGTCATCTTTTTCTTCAATATTTATTATATGGAAAACTGATTACAATTTGGTACTGATGGAGACTCATATCAGTACGTAGGCATGTACCTATACAAGGCTACAACCTTCTCTTGTTTTCAAGCTGCAAATAGAAGGGAGCTACCACCCCCTGAACTCATTTACTAGCCACTACTGGAAGGGATCTTCAACCCCTGATCAGAACACGAGCTTCTACTGGTAGGAAGCTTCTACTTCCCTACTGAAGGCTTCAACCCTCAGAACCATTGTAGACCACATTCCATCAATTTTCACACCAGATTAAAAAACATCAACACAACTCTTCATAAACATCAACAACAATAAACTTTACCCAATACTTTAATCAGAATAGTCAGACCAATGTAACCAAAACTCAGAAATAACCCAGACTTTCGAATAAATATGCAGATACAAAATCAACCCTGAACATTCATTATCTTAAAATGCATATGCTACTTCGCTTCACTGAACCCACGTGTATACGCGCTTTCCTTCAAACCAACCTATGTATAGCTCTGTGAATACTATTTTTCAGCGTGTAGTCAGTCTTAGATCCAGATCTAAGGCTTTCAAACATATATCTTTATCAGTGCATAACCCTTCATTAGTTAGTCACCATCAACCATGTTTATTCTCTCATCGATCGGATTTGTACATAATCAAGTTAGCAGCATATATTGTATTCATACAACCTAGATCTATAAGAAGACTTCATTGATAGACAATAGACAAATAACAGGAATAACAGAAAAACCTCTCCAATAAGCTTCAGAAATCCCTAACTACCATACATGCCTTTTCTGAAGCAAACTCACATATATACACGCTTTTACTGAGATGAAATAGAGTATAGATCTGTAAATATAAAATTTTTAGAATGAATGAGATCCATAGAACTTACCCAGATTTCTTCCATTGAATTCAGCCAACTTGCGCTAGGTCATAGATCGAATCATATCTTCAATGGATCACATAAGAGCATAGCCATTTCAGATCTAGAGATCCTGAACCATCATTGTATCCATGGGTGCATCATAGATTCATATATATCCTAGTCCTCCTTGAAGTTCACCCTGAAAACCTTCACCACACATCCACATTTACCTTTCCTCACTACTTTATGTTTATGAAAAGTTCCTTTGTATTATGATTATGAGCATGATATAATATTTCGAAATAACTAATGTAAATTTAGTTATACATATTTTGTTTGTTACGTAATGTGAGTCATGAGATGACTACCATTACTAACATATAGCTTGAGTAAATACAATCCACATGCATGTAAGGCATAAAAATAACCTGAATATCACACCTAGCATGGGCCACAGTAGCCCTTAGCATGGATGGATTTTTTCCCACAGGGTTTCAAATGAGTGACCTTTTCACCACGGGGTGCCTCAACAAAACACCATATCACCATCTATTCTCTACACCACATGGGCTAATCCACCTATACATATTTAACATATAATTGAATATATTTTCCATATATTACATGGAATTTTCTATAATTTGAACATATCCAGTGAATACTTATTCCCAATAGCTTTTATATCAATAATTAAATAATTATTTTTTTGACCCATCTTAAATTTGAATCTAACAAGACCCGAGAGGGATAAAATATCTTGAGGTGCAAACCTATTTTGGAGTGAAAATATATTTGATCCCTCTTGGTGCTTCAGAAATTTGGAGTTATGATGGATCTAGGCTAGTTGTTATCCTGATTAAATTTTTGGAAATGTAGGTAAATGATCTCATTAAAAATATAAAAGAATGGAATAATTTATTTTCATTTCATTTAAATATAAAATATTTAAATAAATATGAATTTGAAATGGAATTTTAAAGAAAATTATTAAAATAAAAAATCACATGACACATTAATTGTTTTTTGCGAGTGAAGTTAGACATTTATATTACTTTAGAAAGAGGTTACTTAACAAAATGAGTTGTTATTGGTCTACCCTAAGGGAAACCATACCAATAGCACAAATTGTGTGTCTTGAGGTTGAAGATACTTGCTTAATCATGCAGTTAGAATGAAAATATGATAGGTATAAGATATAAACAAAGCTATAATATGACACAAAGTGTGGAGCATAATTACAATCTAGATGCATGGATTTTACTGAGGAGAGGGATTGGATCGAGATCCTTACACATTTTTACTTGTGGTGGGGGAGAGGTCCTTACTGATCAGAAATCTGACAGATCGATCAAAATAGGAGGGATGTTGTGATCCCAATATAGGTCCAGATATGTATCCCCAATGTTGAGTCCAAAATTTGCAAGCTTGTTTGCGATTTTGTTTCCCTTGCATTGAACATCTGTTAGAAAGGGTGTGTGGATGAGAGATAGAAGGGATGCAAATTTCACAATTTTTGTTTTGAGTTTCCAATTACGGGGAAATTTGGAGGTTTTGGTGCCACATTTAATTTTCTGTAAGATATAGATGATAAGTTTTGAATCTCCCTTGATGATAAGTTCTTCATATCTATTTTAAATGACAATTATAATCTCTTTATGTAGGCCCATAACTCCACTATGTTTTTGGTATTATTCCCAATTTCTCATGCATAAATATGAAGGATTTGGCCCATGTAATTTCTAAAAAATATCCCATAACTTACAAGACTAGGGTTTCCTTTTGAAGCACAATATGTATTTAATTTGATAAAGTTCATGAGGGAGGAAGCGAGATTGTTGGATTATAAGGAGAAGAAAAAGGATTGGAGATATAAAATCGAAAAGAACATTGAGAAAGTCTGAAATCAGAAATGATATATTTTTCTTGGGGGATACATTCCCAATCCTAGCGACACCAGAAGTTGAGGTGGATATTATAATTCAGTTTGTTGAGAATGGCTTGCTATGTGAAGTCAATCGTGAAGGATGTATTGTTGAAGATGCACCTATTTTTTTCTTTCCACGTGTCCCAGAGAATTAAGTCAGGGAGAAGCTACAATGATCTATTAAGGATAGAATTTGTGAATGGATCCTACTTCCAATTTTCAATATTTGAAATGATACTATCCATAATTCTTCCAAATTGCTTGATGACTATAGTTACCTGATGCCAGAGTGTGGAGGAAAAGTTTTAACTAATGAAGATATGAGTGGGATCCTCTACATTTAAGAAATAGATATAACAAATTGAGGTGCCATGGACAACTTGTTTTTGAAGTTTATCGCATGTGTGATTCTTTTTCCTTAGAAGTAGCCATAAAAACAATGTGATTTTTGGCCAATGATTAAGAGTCCATAGTTTGTGCCATTTTCTATGGATTACCACTTGATTTTTTAGCGATAAGAGCATGCAAGCATCCTTTATATTGAACTTGTTAGGAGGATGATATCCCCAACACCATATATCCTCCCCATTCTAAACTTTAATTGTTTGTTTAAATAGCTCTTGTGATAACAAGTAAGCTTCTTACTTTGTGAGAATTTTGAGCTAGGAAGGGTTGCTTTTCCCTTTTCACCACTAATAATTTGGAACCTTTGGTTACCAGTAATGAGCTACCTAGCTGTAGCCTTTATGGGTGAGGTGAGTTCTGAGATTTTGAAGAGCTTTGTTTTTTGAAATATTGGGCCATTGATTCTAGGAGTGATCCTAGAATAAGGAAATGGTTCCATCTTTAATATACTAGAGACTGCATTCCTAGACAAGATGCCTATTTTTCAAACCAATATTCCATATATGGGATCCATTTATCTTGCTATCTAGTCGAACGATTTGAATTGTAGGTGTGGTAGGGGCATACCTATTATTCCACATTAACTCCATTTCGCTTCTAGCTGCTCGACCTAATGCCACCACCTCTTGAAATTTAGAGCTTGGATGAGAATATTGGGATGATAAATCCTATGTCCTCCTCTATCTTTAGGCTATCCAAATTTTTCCTAGGTAGTCGAAGCCCATTTTCTTTCTTTTCGTCTCCTCCCCAAGGAAAGGAGCCCTGCATGTTCCAAAGCTTATTAATAACAAATTTAGGAGTGGATATGGTGGAAAGAAGATATGTTGGAAGGGATTGTAGGACAAACGCAAGAAGCATTATATGACCTACGAATTTGATGGTTCAAAAGGTTTAGTTGAAAATGTTGGACTCAAATTGTAGGAGAAGATCATCCCAAACTTTAGTTTTTAGTGGATTACCTCTTAGGAGCACCTAAATATTTGGATGGTATGGAACTTACTTGAATACTAATAATATAAGATATTTGGGCTTGAATAGTAGGTGTTGTGTTAAATAATAACAATTATGATTTGGTTAAATTTGTGGACATGTCGGCAGATTCAAATAAATAATGTAGCATGATAATTAAAGTGGATACCTCTTTGACTATAGGGGTACCCATTAAGAGGGTATGATCAAGGAATTTTTTATGACTGGGGTCTGCAGCGATTTTACCATAAGGATTCTATGGAGTGATCTTGTGAAAGATCATGCTTGATACTTCTACATAAGCCCTTTTCCATAAGAAAAAGGTCTATGGAGACATATGATCTCCCTATATGATGTTGCAAGATGGGATGAAAGTAAGTGAAGGAGATATGTTAATGAGGAAATAAAGTAACCTATCAAACAAGTAATGTAACCTCAAAATGAGAATTGTAGCCAAAAAAATTTAAAATCATGAAAAAGCAACCCAAAACGAAAAGTGTGTATACTAGAAGAACATTTTTTTAGGGTAAATTTTCAACAATTTTTAAAAATGATCGTAAAAACAAAATAATTTTGTGCAAAAGACACCCAAAAATCAAGAAGTGTTGAGGTTGGCATCAATGTTATTTTACAATGACATTAAAAATAAAACACCATGACTCAAAAAATAATTAAAATTCCAGTATTTCTTGAAAATACATTGAAGATAAAATATCGGGACTCCAAAAAACTGAAAATTTCTCAATATTTTCATCCATGGCGTTAAAGATAAAATATCGGGACTCCAAAAAACCTTAAAATTTCAACATTTTTTAGCCATGGAATGCACTCCTCATTTCTCACCCTGGAATCTAATTTTCATTGAAACTAAAACTTGTTAAGGTGTTATATATGAATTTCTATCTTAACTTGTCAAAAGCCTTGGACATATCAAGCTTGATAAGCATGCTAGGCATCTTGGAGGATTGAATAGAATGGATGTTCTTGTGAGCCAAAATTATGTTGTCCAGAATTTGTCGACCTCCACATAGCATGCCTTCTATGGGGAAATTAGTGAGGGGAGGAGGGGTTTTAGGTGATTGGATATGAATTTGGAAATAATTTCATAGATTATATTACATAGAGGGATGGGGTGATAGTCAGAAGGAGCCACATATTTGGAATATTTTGGGAATAATGTGATAAAGGTGGCATTAAAGGAAATGAGAATGGAGGTAGATCCACGAGAATATTCTACTACTTGTAATATATCCTACCCCATATTTTTCCAACAGGATTGAAATAACGTAGTTGTGAAGCCATAAGGGCCCGTAGATTTCCCCTTAGGAATTTCCATTACACCAACTTCAATCTCTATAAAGGATATTTCTTGGACTAGAAGGGAACTTTGTCTATATTTCTTGGACTAGAAGGGAACTTTGCCATGATTATTTTGAGAATAAAACCTACGGGTGTTAGTCTATATTCAAGTTTCCAGAGTTAGGATGTGTGAGAGGTGGTTAGTCCACGTTGCAAAACACATGGGGATGGTTGAACCGAATGTCCAACAATCTCCCCCCCAGTCCGATCCAAGTGAGTCTTGAGGTTGATACCTATCACTTTGATACCACATTTTGGGAGGAAAAATTGGCGTTAGACTAAAACCTACTAATGTTAGTCTCCACTATAATCTCCAGAGTCATGATCCAAGAGAGGTGGTTATTCTATGTCATGAAACACACAGGGAGCATTGAACCCAATGTCCAACATTTTGTTCTTCATAAGCCAGCTTTGGAATATTATTCATGATTTCCTTTATGGAAGATATCCTATATAGAGTAGATTCAATGAGAATGGATCCAAAATTGTCCATAATCTCATTGAAAACATCATCATGAATTTCCAACCTTTGGTTTTGGGAGTTTTGGATTCTTAAAAAATGATTTGTTGTCTCTAGTTGACCATTGATTGACGAAAAAACTTGGTATTATTTCCCTGGTCCTTAAGCGAGTGAGTTATAGATTTTTTCTTGTATAAAGTTTCCTCTTAGATGAGTTGTTCATTAAGTTGTTAAATTGAGGACTCTCTAGATTGTAAATTGGCTGAGTAGCCTTCTTAAATTATGGTGTACTGAATTATTTCCATGTGATGAGTTAGATGTTGTTTTCCATTGAAAATGTTTCTGTTTTTTTTTCATGTCCTAATTATTCATATTTTGTTTTAGGATTTTGAGCCTTTACTGAAGAAAAACATTATAGTCCCTTGGAAGTTGATGGAAGCCTTCCAGTAGGACTACATTTTGGAGAACAAGTTGGACTGTCTCAGCCAAAAATATTCAAATCTAAAAGGTTTTTTCTTAGGCAAACATGGCCAATCAAGAGAAAGAGAGATAAGGTAGCGATCAAATATGTGACCAGGAAGAATGGTGGCTTCATAGTTAGTACTTTAGAGGAACAGGGATTCATAGATGAAATATTTTTCCAATCGAGAGTTGATTTGAGAAGATCCATCTCTCTTGTTATTCCATGTATGAATGTCGTTGATTGAAGGAAGGTCCACAAGATTGGATTCATTGATGAGGTCATTGAAGAGAGATATTTATTCCTCTATTCTTGAATTCTTATTTGTTTCTCCTAAAGAGTGTGGATCATGTTGAAGTATCCTCCTAACATCTAATGGAGAGGATTGATTAGTTTGAATATAGAGTAGAGATGGAAAACGAAGAGTTTTTTTTAGCATGGGAGTTGGGACCATAAACGTTGGAGATTATTCTAGAGCGAGAGGAGCCAATTGGTCGTAAGGAGACGAAGAGGATTCTTGGAAAAGAAAATGATTTTTTTAGTGTGCCAGTATGAGGATTCTAGATTATAGCAAGCCTTGCTGAAGCACCATAGATACTTTGAGAGAGGTGATGGTTGGTCCTCCATATGTATTGAATGGTTTTTGATGAGCATTTGGTTTCCTAAATAGGTAGTAATTTAGGTTTTCCCATGAAAATTTTATTTTTAAGGAGAATTTATGTGGTTTTTCCATTAAGACCCTAGTAGTTCCATGATACAATTTTTTCATTGGGAAGGGGTGAAGTGTTTGAACAAGATGTGGATGGAAGCGACTTGTACAATGCTAATAAGGTAGTCACCTAGATCTTAGATCAATTAGCAGTTAGATTTTCACCTTTCCTTTTTGGTTTTATAGTAGACCTCAATTTCTCTTTTGAAGCATTTATTCTAACACCCGGAGAGGAGGAGGGAAGGGAGTGGTGGGTACCGTTACCAGGAATTTGGATAGGATGAATCCTAATATTTGATATATGTTTGAGTTGTGATCTAAACTTTCTTCTCAGGGATTGTGCCAATGTAATTTTGTTTCCACTCCTCTGCAAGCACTTGAATATTAATGTCTTGTAATTCGATATGTTCAATTTCATTCACCTCAACAGGCTCTTGATCCTCTTCATCTATATTGGTGTCTTCCTAGGGATCATTAGTTATGATTTTTTTATATTACTTTTGGGTTGTTGAATAGTTTATGGAGCAGGGGAATATTCAACACTCTTGGAATGTTTTTTTCCTCCTTAAATTTCCTCCATATGATATAGTGTAGAACTATGTACATATTTGTACCAAGGTCTTGGGAGGAGGGATTTCCCTCATTGATTTTCATTCCTATTTTTTGGCAATTGATGATTTTGGTTGAGCCCTTTTTCTCCTATGGGTGAGTGCTTCGCTCCATCATTTGGAGAGGATTCACTAGGTAGTCTATGATAACATGACGGTATAAATGGCCATGATGGCATATAAACTGTATTCGTTTGTAATATATATGTTAATGTAAGATAATATATTCTTCGTTGACTTAAATATTGGCAGGATAGATTTATAAATATTTAGATAGATACATAGGCGAGCATACAAATATAACACCCTTGTTTTGTCACATTCGAGAGCATGGAAAACTAACCAATTTTTTTTTCAATGTCTTTTCTAATTTCCAGTTCCCAATACTTCCAGAGGAAAGAGTAGAGGAAAATCCATATTGGTACCATAGAGTGGTTTTCTTCCTTAGGGTTAAAATTGAGGGACCCATGGTTTCATTAATAGGCCATATGAGTTCATAAAGTATGCCCCCCTTGAAAACTCTTGTCACAATCCTCAAGGTTATTAAAGATTGCTATGAAAAGGCCTCAATATCCTATCTTTAGATCGAGATCTCCCTTGAGAGTTTATTTTTTTGGAATCTAATTGTGGATAGTTTGTACTCAGTACCAACTCTTAACGAACTTTCACATGATTGTGTATTCTTTCATGTCTTCTACTATTGAAATGATTTTTTCCACTGGTATTTTCGGAAATGGAGGAGTGGTAGCTTGTGAAAGCATGATTTATTAGTTTTTGTGTTGTTTACCATATTCACTATAGTTTTAAGGGTGGGTTTCACTAAATTCGAAGGGTTCGTGCTTGCCATAGGCTAATATTTTTGAATGTTGGAGTTTGTAGTTTTTTAGGGCAAAGGTGTGTTTGGCCTACTCGCCACAATATTGTGGAAGGGGGGACTAGCTCGTGCCCTCCAAAGAGGAACCAGGAGAGGAGACAAACATAAATTGTTGCAAGGGTTAGTCACTTGGGACCTAGGAGTTCTTGATTGTCATTTTAGATTTATTATGTTCTTTAGTTGTATGTGATACGTTGAATTAAGTATATAGTATATCATACTATTTAAAAAGCATTATTTATTAATGTTAATTTATTATGTTTATAAATGATAATTGTTAAATAAATTAAATTAATGTAGATTATTGTGTTAATATTATGTGGATGGGAGGAATGATTGGGATCATCCTAATAATAATATGATGAGCTTTGATGCAAGATATTCCAAGCTTCCTATTAAGAATGAATCATCCATCTAGGTCTGGAACATTAAATTAATGTAAAGTTAATTAGTTAATTTTTTTGTGTGATTTAAGATTGTATTACCTAGAAATTTATGCATATATCACATAAATATATCATTAAAATTTGGTCTCAATCTACCATTCAAGAAACTAGATATTTTTACTATTAACTAAATTTCAAGTAATGTCAAGTAAAAACAAATGATACTTAGAAACTGATAAAATTAGCATATAATGAATTACAAAAGGAGATAAAATAATTTCCTATTGTCATGACATGATATTAAGGGCCTAGAGAGGTGATTGGCATTGGGTCCTGAGCACTGGTACGAGATGGAGTAGGAGGTTTTATGTTAGACTAAAGGTGAATTTCTATATGAGTTACCCAAGCATTCAAACTAGCTAGACAGGAGAGTTGGTATCAATGTATTGGCTCAATTTCATTCTAATAAGAGATGATATTGTTGTTGTATTTATGATTTTCCTTCAATACCTTTCCCAGAAGGGTTTTCTCCTGCCAATGGAGAGTAGTGGAGTTTAAGTATTGTTTCCAATTTCCCCTAGTATGACCACGGCTAGGAAACCAATTAGCAATCTCCTCTAGGATTTACATATATGAATAAGGTTGATTATCATTGGTGTTCAGGGCTTCAAGTTGATATATTTCTTCATGAACTTTAGGGAGTGCAGCAGAATGGAAGATGGCTACAACTTCCTAGGGATGGAATTGAGCTCCGGGTCTACCTTGCACGCCTTTTCCACTAGCCCCCGGTGGTTGTGCATTTGTTACTGAGGAATAATGCACCAAAAATAAAGTATCCAAGTTAAATATATGAACCCCAATAGCTTGGAACTTGGGGAAATAAGGTTGAGAAAATTTGCAAGATGGAAAAACCAGTGTGTTATATGGAACCTAAGTGGGAAAGTGTAATAAAAAAAGAAGAAAATATAAAAACACCTGACAAATGAATTTCCTCTCGCAAGGCTTGGAGCATGCCTAGAGAAACCAAAATTTTAGCCATAACCCGACCCAATTGGAATCGAAACCAAGCGAACAAATTTCCAATATCAAGAGACAAAACCAAATAATAATATTAATGAACCAGCCAGATAAGAAAATACCTTGAATTTTCCATCCCACTGAGCATGGATAGATAAAGTTGTGCATTGTGAAGGATGGTAGATGTCACAAGGTGCTACAACTGCTAGCTTCGAAATGGCCAAAAAGGTTCCAAAATTGAAATCTCTCTCTATCCAAAGACTGATTCTTGACCATTTCTCGACCACCATACCTTGTATCATGGACCTCCAAACCCAAAGACCAGTGTATCATGCATGAAAGGAAATGTTAAACCCACTCTAGTGTCAAAGATCAACATCCACGCTTGGTGTAGATCTCATTAATTATTCCATGACTCTAATAATATACCAGCATGCACAAATGTTACCCTGTCAACAACCCAAAGGAATATTCCCACCTGCGATGAGGAAAAGGACTAGTGGTACCAGAAAAACAAGGGATTAATCTCTCCCCTTATAGAGAAGACATATAAAGGAAGGCTTGACACTGGAATGGGACAATGCATGTAATTCACATGTCTATTGCAAGGGGAGGGTTATCCATGCCACCAACCTTATTGTGGAAGAAAATAGCCTAGAGGACTCTCTTGTTCTCCAACACTTCATCGACCAAAACTTCGATGGGGATGCAAAGTTAATGAAAATTGTTTCACATGTGATAAAAATAAATTAATGTAAAAATAAAAATAAAATTAGTAATAATAATAAAAGTGTTAAATTGATATTTATATAATAAATGATACAATCACAAAACCAAAATATATAAATTGACGTTTATATTTTATTTAAAACAATTTATAATTAATTAATTATATTGTTTGTTTATATATTAAAATAACTCATTAGAAAGAAATTTAATAATAATAAATATTTTATATAATAATTATGATAATTCTTTACATAATAAATAATTATGATAATTTGTGAATGTTACTTAGTCTATATTGAAATTTCTCAACACCAATTTCAATATAGACTAAGTAACATTCACAAATTATCATAATTATTTATTATGTAAAGAATTATCATAATTATTATATAAAATATTTATTATTATTAAATTTCTTTCTAATGAGTTATTTTAATATATAAACAAACAATATAATTAATTAATTATAAATTGTTTTAAATAAAATATAAACGTCAATTTATATATTTTGGTTTTGTGATTGTATCATTTATTATATAAATATCAATTTAACACTTTTATTATTATTACTAATTTTATTTTTATTTTTACATTAATTTATTTTTATCACATGTGAAACAATTTTCATTAACTTTGCATCCCCATCGAAGTTTTGGTCGATGAAGTGTTGGAGAACAAGAGAGTCCTCTAGGCTATTTTCTTCCACAATAAGGTTGGTGGCATGGATAACCCTCCCCTTGCAATAGACATGTGAATTACATGCATTGTCCCATTCCAGTGTCAAGCCTTCCTTTATATGTCTTCTCTATAAGGGGAGAGATTAATCCCTTGTTTTTCTGGTACCACTAGTCCTTTTCCTCATCGCAGGTGGGAATATTCCTTTGGGTTGTTGACAGGGTAACATTTGTGCATGCTGGTATATTATTATTTAACTGTCTAGGTCATAATGACACGCTCTGAATAGAGGGTTTCACAAATGAAACGTCACAGTTTTCCGTTTCAAAATAAATGACAGTTTCGATGCCACGCTGTAAGGATTCGTTTCAAATATTAATGCCATGCGGTAATGGAATCATTTGAAATATTCATATGGACAGATAGAAAGGTGAAAGCGGTGTATCCACTCACAAGCTGGGTGTGGGAGCATTTTATCAGCAAGGTTTAATTTTCTCCAGTTATCGTCCCGATTCTCCCATAAATTGGAAGGTGAGAAGAAAAACAAACTCTAAATAAACATTAAACGCGATATAGTATTCCTTGTCGAGCGTTTAATTATGGCGGATTAAATAGAGGATTCAGAGTCTACATATTTCTTGGGCAATATATGTCTACTCTTAGATTTAAATTTGTTTAAATATAATTGTGAACATCTTCTGCCGCTTGAAAAATAATAATCATCTTTCCTGTTTATACAGACACTATAGGAGGATGAATTGCAGCACGCTCATTGGGTCAAGTGTCGTGTACTTTGATTTTTAGCGGATCAACATTGGCAACTTACATGAAAAAGTGATGATCTAGTGATTGCAGAAGGTCCCATATCACTAATTTAATGATAGATATCATTGCATTGGTAGTCAATGGAGTCACCATACAGATACATAAAATACAAGAAGGAATTTATTGGGATATTTGGATTCAAGAATCGAGAGTGAGTTCTTCAACAATGATAATTTGATAAAGCTTTCTGATCATTTGCATTTTGCTTCTCCCGATATGGCCTTTCACCAAGGAAACTACACAAGAGATTTTAAGAATGACACTTTTAGGGTTTTTTTACTTCGTGTGGAAATGGTAAGAAGTGAGATATGGCCTTTGACCAAGGAAAGTACATAAGAGATTTTAAGAATGATATTTTTAGGGTTGTTTTTTCTTAGTGTGGGAATGGTAAAAAGTGAGTGGTCAATATTGTGATTTGTTTTTCATTAAATTGCTTATTTTTATGAGAAACTTGTCTTGAGAAAATGACACCCTCGTCGTGCTTACCCTCTAACTCCTAATCTTCTCAAAATAAAGGCCAAATTGCATAGTGAGGGAAGGCATCTTGGTCTATGGTGCACTTAGTGACTCAGTGAGAGTGCTAATTTACTATGAGAGGGACTAAACCATTTAATTTGTGTCTTGTAAGTATGACATGTTGTAGGTGTGTGTGTCATGGAACCATAGGGCCAGTAAAAATATTGTGTAAGATATAGCCCAACATAATCAATACATTGGGACAAATCAGTGGAGAGCGATCAAAATAAATTATACTGGTGAGTCCACCAAAACATATTTACTAGAGAGTGACACCATGGTGATGAATTCCACACATGACGTTTTTAGAGCTAGGCATTTCATTTTCTAAAAAATTGTTTGGAGTGTTACTGAATTGCTAGAATACTCAAATTCAAGGCATTGTAAATTATGTAGGAACTTTGTTTCTTTTATTATAGACGCTAAGGTTTGCAAGGAAAATATAGGGTTTGTAGGGTATTAGGGGAAAAGAAGCATCATTTTATAGCTCTTTAATATACTAACGAGTGTGGATTATATGAGTAGTTGATATGGATTATATACCATTGAATCCACCTTGAGATGGAAGTTGTTAAGACTCCTAGAGCCTCATCATTCTTCATGTTGATGAAAAACTTTAATTAGTTATCCCTTGGATAAGAACCACCATTTTCGTAAAGTCTTATGACTCTACACCCTTCAACATTTTTCCCATATAGTTGTGCCTAAATTCCACAATTGTTTCCATTGACATTTATAAGATATATCTTGAACTCATAATGTTGACCCATTTATTTGATCCTAGATTTCGTTTGCAGTTAGAAACCTCGAACCAATCCACTAAACAAATCTGACTTTTTAAGAGCATCTACAGCTTGTATAAGACTTTTAGGAAACATGCTACATCTCAAACCATTAGCTTTAATACCATGTTGGAGAATCGAGGAATTTTCTATATTAGAAAACTTGTATTCTAAAATAGAGGTGGTATCTAAATACATTGTTACAACACCTAAGAACAATCAAACATAGTTCAATATACTAAGAAGTGTAAGAAACAAAATTATTTCCATACATAACACATATAATCTATTGTTCACCATAAAAGAAATACACTCATAAGACCAAATTTTGTAGCACCAATATGTATCAACACAATCCATATTTTACTTAACATAAAATGAATAATAACATAAAAATGATTTCAATGCAAAACAACTCGGAAGCGAATCATGGTAGAATGGAGTAATTGAAAAGGTTGAGTTAGAAATCCAAAATATACTGCAAACCCTACATAAGGAATAAAAACATCCCATGTAAGATTGACCTTAGACAATGAGGATAAAAAATCTTCTTAACCACCCAAACTAAACCCAAATGACATCCTAATTTCTTTTTTATCCCTTTCTAATGCTTCATAGATATGAAATTGAAATGGATATTTTTTTCTATTTATAAAAATTATACCTCAAGCTCCATTTAAACTTGGATATTGTGGGTTATGTTTAAAATAGATAAATTGAATTGACATTTAGCATAACCATATTGAAACCTCGTTGAGAACATGTTTTGGCAATAAAGAATTGAGTTTGGTGATAGTTTGGGTTTTCTTTCAAAATAGATAAATGTAATTGACATTAAGCATAACCATATTGAAACCTTGTGGAGAACATGTTTTGGCAATAAAGTATTGAATTTGGTAATAGAATAAGATTTAAAATTGTTTCTGACTGACTAAAAATGTGTTTTCCTTATACAGAAGGAAATCAGTTAACTGAGCAATAAACAAAAGTATCCCGCAATAGTGAAAGTCACACCCCTTAGTGTCCTGCTAATAAATCATTTTAGATAATATAATTTTCCTAAAATAACATTAATGAATTAGATCTCACTCTATTTTGCTTATACACTGCAATAAAAATAAATTACTTAAAAATGATCATTTTCAATTAACATTCCATAAAATATGGTGATATAATAAATATTATACACTAAATAGCCCATTCCCTTCCATTGAATGAGAGACAAAGGCTGAGATTGTTTTAACAAAAATCAAACACTAACATATACCTTTCCGACCAGAGAGAGTAAGGGTTCCCTCCCTACTTGCATCTACATTTTCCCTGAAGACGAAAACAAGGAGAAAATCCTAGAGAAAGAAATAAAAGTAGAAGAAAATTCAATTGTTCACTAATCTTTCCCGGAATAATTCAAACATTCCATTCCTCCTCTCCATCTCTTATTTATTGATTGAGACTCCACTTCAAGTCAACATTTTAACTTTCATAAAATGAAGCACGCATCAAGATTGAAAAATATAAGCAAGTTAGATCTATGAATTTTCTCTGTTATATCTTCACTTCTTGTTGATTTGCTTTTCACATTTGACACATTTCGAGGTTTTTATTCCATTTAGTAGCAGTGTGATTGAGGTAGGCAGGGGTTTTGTGAAAGTATTGAATCCATGGCTCCGGCGGGGAGATCTCAGTTATACTGATGGTGTTTTGGTAATAGTATGACATTCATTATATCATGTTATGAAAAAGCAGTGTAGGGACTCTCTAGAATGATCGTGAATTTTTAAAGTTTAGGTGTTGTTCATGGAAGATAGGGTTTTACTTGTGAGACCATGGTTATGCGTAGAGATTTTATCCAACTACTAGAGGGGTAGTCTCCTTCCATTATTCGTTCATGACATTAGTGAAAAAGAGTAGAGTAGAGTTAGAATTTTGGAACCCTCTAACGAGAAGGTTGTTGATCAACATTTATAATGAAACAAAACCTATCAATGATAGTGGGCACACTTGAACCTATAGTTTTGCGCATGGATGGTTCCCTTGCTCTTTCTCATCTTTCCACAAGTCGTTTGTATGTGCTTTTTCTAGGAGGTTTGAGTAGTAGTCCTTTTTCTCTTTCTTTTTTCTCAGTACAAAGTTGGTATTGTCAAAAAAAAAATGTTTTTTTTATTCCATGCATGAAAGTATATTTTTCTTCCAAGGGAAAAAATGCCATTTAATTTTAACTAGAAAGTAGATTATACTTCTCATGTGCACTTTCACTACTATAGGTTTAAAAAAATACTCCTCTTTTCTTGAAAATCACAAAACGCTGCACCTCTTTAAACCATTTAGAGACATACTTTTCATGAGAATAAATTATATGGAACTACACATCAAAGCCTCCCAGGCTTTCCAACGTCTTTAGAAGATAGAAGCGCACGCTACTCTGATCAACAACCACAAATTTTGAGCATTACTACACATGAAATTAAACATTACATTTAGAAACGGGGATTACATCCTTGTATTCTTCACATAGTTTTACCCAATGCTACTAGTAACCCTTCTATAGATATATCATATCCTATCACACTATGCTCCACAAAGACGTGATATTGAAACAAATTTGAAATTCCTATTCTAATGTGAACGTTATTCTGCTAACATATAAAACTTATAATGTAGAATTGTAATTGCTCCTAAAATTTTAATATAAATCTCAAGACATAATCCTACTCTACTACTTTGCAAAATTCAATTCAAAATTTAGAACATCAATCACAAACATGCAATGAGAAATAACACACACACACACAATATTTTTCTAGGGTAAATCAATTGCTAAAAACCCCTTATTCCTGCTTGCATTAAATCAGATGAATAAATATGTATTACAATTTATTGCTTACTCTAAGCACAACCTGCAAGTGAATAACCTACTCTATGTTCACTGAGAATATCTGACCCAAAATTAGTCAATGTTTTCCTCTGCTTGAGTCCTTATTTCCTTGCGCAAGTCTTAACGAATTAGGCCCCTATTATTTAGGAAATTCCTCCAAAATTCTTGCACAATTTCCTAGGGTTGATCACCTTACCAATATAATTCATGTATAGTCAATCTAGTATATAAATAATTGTGGAGAGCCTTGGAATCTCCACCATATATGGGGAACTCAAACTCTCTACATGCACTAGATATTTTGGGTTGATTGATTGGTTAACTAGATGATCATTGAGTTAGACTGAAGTCCCACTACACATCTAACCTTCCACTAGTTCCTCCAACAATTAGGACTATTTTAATTGAAAGCAACTTGAAATAAATGACCTTGATTGTTACAAATTAGCAATCACATATGCTTAGCTGAACTCCCACTCCTTTAACTCGAATTTACTAACCTAAATTAGTGACAAGAGCCATGTCACCTTGGTTAACTACTTCCAAGTTGTCTGTTGATATGGAAATTCGATTTTTCTCAATTTGACCAAGGCAAAGTCAAATTGAGATTTTCTTGCTGCCTTTTTCAATAGTAGGCCTTTTCCTACTCTAGATAAATTTTTCCCTCAACCAATTTTGGTAACAAATGTGTTTTTTGTTTTTATTAATCACTTCCTCTAGACGGGAATTTTGGAACCCTATAAGAATATTGTTGAAAAAAATCCACTCATAAGCTCTTCTTTGAGCATATTTTTGTTCATTTTGGGTTGCCAAAGACCATATTTCATGATAGGGATAGTAGGTTCCTTAATATTTTATGTTTTAACCTTTGGTCCATGATGGAAATCAAACTTGACCAAATCCACTTCCTTCTATCCCTCGATTGAAAAATAAAAAGTACTCAACATGATTATTATAGATGTCCTTATAGTATAAAATTGTGAGGATCCACATACACATGTTGAAAGCCTTCCATATTTTCAATTGAAATTTTACATACCTCTTCATATTTCTATTTCCCACAAGCCTTTTTAGGGGTGCTTGGGGTCCCAAAAAATTGACACAAATTGACATAGCTATATTCATGGAATAACACATGAAGATACCTCCCATACTTGGAGCTAGGTAAGCAATGAAACTAATTTTGAGGAATGTATTTAACAAATTCAATAAATAATTCATGATATTTTATAAAAAGTTGCAAACTCCAAGTACAAGTAGATACACAATCCATTCAGTTCCACATAAGTTTCAGATTGGTGACGAGTTATGGTTGGACTTGCATAAAGAGCAATTGAAAAAATCCCAAAAGAATCTCATACCATTTTGATACGAGCCTTACACCATCACCAAGGCTATGGGTGAGAATTCTTTCGAGGATATTCATAGGATTATTTATATTACTTTAAATGTATATGTTAGGATTATTTATGCTTGATGTGGTACATGTCTAGAAAGAGTTCCTTTAAGAGAATGAAAAATGTGATCATGTGATTACTTACATAAGTAATTGAGATGTCTATGTGAATGACATTAGGTAACTACATGAGAGATTTTAAAAGTGACATTTTTAAGGTTTTTTTATATCAAGGTATGTGGATCATTATGTTTTTTTTCCAAAGCATTTGCATATGACTAAATTTTTTAAATAGTAAACCACTCTAATGTTATTTCTCTTACATGCTCATAGGTTATAATAATTCAAGCATTATAGGTACTAAAATTAATGAAACTCTTGTTTTTTTCTCTAAATATCTAAAAATCCCAAGTGTGTTACTCTTAATATTCAAACTTGCACTATTATTAAGACTATTTCCTTTAACTGTTACTGTTCCTCCATAAGTAACCTGACTACAAGGTGGACTTTAACGATTATTAACACACTAGTGTAGTGTTACCTAATTATATTTAAGAAGAATAAGGGGCGGGGTTGGTATAAGGTCAAATTTTCTATTGTCTAGTGTTAGGCCCACTATTAGGTTCTCATCCTATTTTGGCCTTAGGATATGGCTTCCCATTAGTTCATTTGATTCTTTCTCATTCACAATCTAATCCTACATTGCAACCAACCTTCTACTTTGTAATCACATATCTCTCGTAACCCCACTCTAGTGTGTTCATTAGACCTCATTGAGGTGCCTTGACTACTACTCTTTATTGATTTATATTTTATCATCAACCCTTTGTTTCACAACCATCCGCTTGACAACTCACCTTTACCATTCAAATTCTCCAACTCTCTCATCCTCACTTCACTATTCTCTTCCTTGTTAATCTCTTTTTGCAACTCCTCTTTTCCTTATTCATTCGATCACATCAAGTTCAACCACCACTCATTAGTTATATCTACTTCCTCAAATCTTATTGAAATTTCTCTTTAGCTTTTATGTCCTTCATGGTCATTTATTCCTTTGAGCTCCCATCTTTTCCACCCCCATTATAACCCATTAATTAATGCAAAGTTTTACATCACCATGATCAAAAGGTTAGTAGGAAACAACTTTTCCCTAAGGAAAAATCCTTGTAGGGTTTGTGTTCACTAATCTCTCTAAAAATCCCTTCTCCTTAGCTTTTGAGTACAACTTTTACAATTCGTGGGATTTGTGCTTTTTGGATATCAATTTTTTTTGTTTCCCTCGCATTGCAGGGTTTATCCAAGGAAGGGAGTGGAAGGGTGCGACCTTGCTATCGTAGGTCTTATTTGATAAAATTGATTGAACTCAAGAAATTGGATTCCCGATGCCTCCAATCATGATGATTTCATTTTACAGAAGGAATTTGTCAGTTGAACTGAAGAAATTGGATTCTCGGTGCCTCCAATCATGGTGAATTTATTTTACAGAAGGAATCTGTCACTTCAAAACTCTTCTAGACAAGTGGAACGAGGCACTCAAGAGATTGTATGTTCAAGATTCCATGGAGGCAGACGAAGAGAAAGGCGTGGGCGATAATCTATTGAATATTATATTCTTTCTCATATGTTCAAGAGCTATTCCTATAGAAAACAAGCCATCTTGCAGCATGTCTACCATGCCCAAAATTCAAAAATTGATTCTAAGCCAAAAAAAATTGGAATTTTCCAACACATTTTAGGAATTTATAAGAACTGTGGGATAACTATCACCAACCATTGAATTGATACATATTAGAAATAATTTATGCACATTTCAAACCTTTTCATGATTACAACCTAAGATGTCAGGGGTGTCGGTGCCTCTGCTACTTAGGTGGTCTCCAACAATGAATTAGGATTCACCAACTAAAACATAGAATCCCTCTACAGTGTTGGACGCGAAGAAGCGAAAAATATAAGGAGACTACATTGGCGAGAAAGGTATTAATTTCTTAAAACTTGTACTCATAAAACAAAAGGAGGTTGGGGTGATAGGTAGGTTTTTCAATTCGTGAATATCTACTGTTTAGATAAAACGTAATATCTATTTCAAAATTTGTAGAGATTGGGCTTGAAAATTTTGGGGAATGGCTACTCATATGCAACATGCTCTGCAAACAATATAAATTTGGGTGATTGGGAGATTTTTCTAGCCTTGACTGTTAAGATAAAATTTGCTCTAGGTATCTAAATTTGAAGAGTTTGGATTTAACTGCTTTGGCTCATGGCTCTTTAGATGAAATATGGTATAAAACCATTATATAATTGTAGTGATTGGGAGCTTTTTGTATCCCTGTATTTTTAGATAGAATTTGGCGTGTGTTTTTAAATTTATGGAATTTCGATTTAGGAGCTTTGGAAATGGTGTATAGATGAAATATTTTTTGAGAACAAGATAGAATTGTGGAAATTGGGATTTTTTTTCTAGAACCAATTGTTTAGATATAATTTATAGTGCATCTCTCAGTTTTGAAGTTTTGTTTTAACAAATTTTGGCTATGGCCATTTAGATGAAATATTTAATGAGAATATAATAGAACTCATGTGATTTGGATCTTTTCCTAACCCTCGCTTTTTAGATAAAATTTGTAATGTAGTTTTCAATTTGTGTAGTTTGGGTTTAAGAGCTTTCGTGCATGGTTGTTTAGATGACATATGTACAAAGAAAATAGAATTGGGATGGGGGGGAGTACTTTCTAGTCCTAAATTTTTAGATAAACCTCACTATAAATTTCTAATTTTTAAGAGATTCACTATGAAAACTTTGGGTCATAGTTGTATAACTTAAGTATGTTATGAAAACAAAATAAAATTGGGGTGATTGGGAGATTTTTCTATCCTTCATTGTTGATAAATTGTGTTTCTTATTTGCAAACTATGCGGAGATTGGATTTAAGAGCTTTGGGCCATGGCTATTGAGATGATATGTGTTATATCTTTCTATATGTTCAGGGATTGGGTTTAAGAGTGTTTTCTTGATAAGAAAACAACCTTACATATTCAATAGTGGATATAAGATAATGTTTAATGAGATACCTCCACCTGGAAATAAAATTGGATATATCATTCCATATTGGATAGATGAAAAGCCGAGAATTAAAGACCTAAAAGAAGTATATGGTTGTGAGCTTCCAAACACAATAATAATATTTACTTTGTGGCCTGATAAGGTTGATGTTATGAAAGAGAAGCTAACTAATATTTATCCCAAAGTAATTATGTTTATTCTAAAATCATAATTTTTTTTTTCATGATTATAACGAAGTTTCCACATTGCGAAGGATTAATGCAATATATGCTTCATGAGAAATGAAATTTAGAGCTACCAAGAATGAACACATTCAATCATTTATTTGACACAATTAAAATAGGAATGAACATAGTCGCTTCAACTTGTCATGGAATTGAAACTCTAAAAAGGAGTTTTTGGGATGGAGAAAATTCCATAAGGAGCAAGAACATATTTCTTCCTTCCCAATCGCATATTATTTTTTTTTCTAAGTAATACTAAATCTATTAATATTTAACATAAAAGTACACGGCTGCCTCTGTCTCAGCTATGGAAGCCTAAGCACAGGGCCTGACGGCAAGAAAATTCATAGTTTGGACTGCCCACCGAGGGGAAACTAGTCCATTTAGATTTAAAATCACTACCCTCGAAAGGGAAACTGACGTTACATTCAAACTATTTATCAAAAATTTCAAAAAAGTAACATGCCACTCTACAAGCAGAGGGATAGAAAGCTGGAAAACCAGATATATCATAAATACTGTGCACCTGGAAAACAAAAAAACTTTGGAGCATCTTCAGCTTACTGTGCATCTGTGGATGATGGCGGTTCTTCAACAATTCTACAGCGGAACTCATCGCTGCATCTCCCGTCATCGACTGAAGAAGGCATCTTGTCTGTGTCCACTCCGTCCATATTCAGGTCCTGCATAGAGACGCTTGGGACCAAGTTTGAATGGGCCCAGGAATCCATAACGCAATCTCCAGGTGTGGAGCAAGGAACAGTGGGGATGTGGAGAGCGATAGAGGGGCCAGGCATAGCAGATTGAGAAGGCACCAAACATGAATAATCTTCACATACCATGACCGTGACGTGAGCTATAAGGACTGGATGTTCAAACAAGCAATCAAAGGTAAAATCTACGCGTTGAGAGGATTGATGAAGAGAGGGGGAGGAGAGCTGGCAAGGAATGGAAGGGGTTGCAGAGGAGTGGACCGGAGGAACTGGGGGGAGGATGGAAGGGGATGGATGACGCGCAGAGGGAGACGTAGAGAGAGGGCCACGAGTTCTGCCCCTGTAACCGCGAGAATTCGGGGAGTGGTGACTAGGAAAATCATCCGAAGAGGAAGCAGAGGCGGGAGACGAGGGAGAACACTGAATTCTGCCACGACTGGAGCCTCTGCGGCACCGAATGTGATGGCGAAGCTGAGGCATGGCGGAGGGAGAAGGAAAATGAGATGAGAAAAGGAGTAGAGACTATGGTAGATCGAAAGAACTATGCAGCGAATTCGAGAAGGAATATTGACTGTGCGAGAAATGGAAATCCGGAATGGTTTCCAAACAGCACAACAATTCACACCTCCACCCCGTCTGCATTCGCTCGCTAGGCTTCGTGTAGGCAGACGAACAAGAGGCCCGGTGAAACACAGTAGTAGAGTGAGCGGGACAAACACCATGCAAATGCCTCCGAGACATACCAGGAGCTAAGGTAAGACAAGTGAAAGGCGAGTCGCACCGACGTTTCCAGAGAGAGAAATTAAGGTGGCGTGGGTTGGCATCCTGAATGTCGATGTTAATGCAAGTGTGGGAGGCCAGTTGGCCTACCCAGAAGAACCGCCTGGGGATGCACTAAGGGACAAGAGTCCCATCAAGATCTGGAGGCAACCGCATCCGGCACTGTGGCGTCCTGTTGCACCAGAGTGCTGCATTCCTGAAGTTTGGCTTCTTCATTGATGATGTTGAGTGGTCCATGGATGAAGGTATCAGAGCTTTCCACTCCCATATTGGCGAGGAAGTCTGCGACTTTGTTGCCATCACGCCTGATATGGAAAAAGGACATGGCATTATGACTTTTAAGCCAAGTTTCCATCAGATCCAGTCTAGCAGCTAAGCGCCAGCAATTGGAGATCTTGGTAGCAGTGGAGCCTGTTAGGAGATGATGAGCCATGTTGATAAGCACCTGAGAATCTCCCTCAACGATAAGAGGGAAGAGGTGGTGGCGTTGAGCTAAGCAGAGACCTTGCCAAATACCTTTGAGCTCCGCAGAGTTGTTAGTGTCCCATCCAAGATGGCCAAAGTAAATAAAAAGAGGAGATCCTTTGGAGTCCCTGAAGATGCCTCCAAAACCAGCACTCCCCAGATTTCCCTTAGAAGCCCCATCAAAGTTTAATTTGAAAACTCCTGAGGGAGGGGGGCTCCAGCTAATAGGAGTCTCAAAATTATTTCTGGCAGGAGTAGTTGAGATAGGATTAATAGTGAGTTGCCAGTTCTCCCATATGGCACGTTCCTTTGGCTTGTATGGAGTGTCCTCTTCTTTCCAGGAGATGAGAGAGAGGGTCTCTTGAAAGTTGCTGTAGAAAGTGTTCCAGATGATCTCCATAGGCGAGGACTGATTTCTGAAAACTCTTTTGTTCCGTTCCTTCCAAATCGTCCAAAAGAGGAGTCCTGGAATAAGAGTCCACAGAGTATTAAGAAGAGCGCTAGAGAAGGGAGTCATAGGCCAGTTGCGAATGAGTTGGATTAAATATTAGGTGGGTTTGCCTTTTTGACATCGAAAACAGAATTTCTCCCAGAGTGTATTTGCCGGGTTGCAAGATATCATTAGATGCTGAGCAGATTCAGTGATTTGATTGCAATTGGGGCATTAAGATGGCCCAATGAATCCCCTTTTGATCAATTTATCCTAGGTGAGTATCCTTTTATGACTGAGGAGCCAAAGAAAGGTCGAGACTTTGGGCCATGTGCCAGGAGCCCAAACATGCTGCCAGATAGGATCGCGAGGGTTGGGCGAAGCAAGGAGGAGAGAGTAAGCTTCTTTTGTGGTGAAAACCCCTTTAGGGGAACATCCCCATCTCAGAACATCAGGATCCTCAGTCCATCTGATCCTTCTTTGTTCAAGTTCAGCATTGATGGTAGCTGCGATGTCATCCTGAGTGTTAGGAGCAATGAGAGTAACTTGCTTCCATTGCCTATAGCCATTGATATTCTCCGTGCCCCAGTGTTGATTGACTCAGTCTTCCTGCTGAAACCTGACATTGTTCCTGTGAAGATGATTGAGGATCTCCGAAAGTTTTGGTTGCTGTTTCCAGGCATCCGTCCAGAATCTAGCAGTTCCTCCATTCCGGATTTCCCAGAAACTGTGTTGTTGGATCAAGACACTATGCTGTTTGGAGGCATTCCATATAAGAGAACCGAGGATTTCTGGGGAGAGACGGATTAGTTCTTCAGGAGGCCGGTTGTTGGCATATTTTTCATTCCAGAGTTTTGCCCATGGTGTGTTTGGATTTGAGGTCCATTTCCACCACATCCTGGCTCCCATAAAAATGTTGCTTTGAGTAGGGTCTCTGAGATCGAGGCCACCAGCTTCTTTGGGGGTACAAACAGTGTTCCAATTGACAAGAGCCCATTTTCGATTTTGTCCAGAGGAGCCCCAAAGAAATTTGCGTCGTAAAACTTTGATTTTCTTAAGGACCCACTTGGGAGCAGCTAGAACAGAGAAAAGGTAAAGAGGCATTGACTGAAGGATGGATTTTATAAGAATAAGCCGACTGGCCATGCTGAGGGCTCTGGAAGTCCAGGAGGAAAGGCGGGCTTCCAACTTCTCGAGCAAGATGTTCCAAGAGGATTGCTTAAGGGCCGAGTCAATTAAGGGTGCTCCCAAGTATTTGGCAGGGAGGGAGGCTATGGGGAAGCCTAAGATTCGGGCTATGCTAGCTTGAGAGGCTGCCGGGGTGTTGAAGAAAAATATTTGAGATTTGGCAGCGTTAACAGAGGTACCCGAAGCTTCAGAAAATATTTTTAACAAGGATTTGAAAACTCAAGCTTCTTGTACAGAGGGATGGCCAAAGAGCATATTGTCATCCACAAATTGCTGGTGGGTAGTAGGTGGGAGACCATGGAGAGAGATGCCTCTTAGAAGTTGAGAACGAGTAGCATTTTGGATGAGACGACCAAGGCCTTCAGCCATGAGCACAAACAGGAAGGGGGACAGAGGGTCGCCTTGTCTAATGCCTCTGGAAGGAGTGAAAGGAGAAGAAGGAATCCCATTGATCAGAATGGAGTAAAAGGTGGATGAGATGAGGTTCATGACCCATCTTATCCACAAGTGACTAAAACCGAAAGCTTCCAGCGTTCTCTGAATGTAGGTCCAACTTAATTTGTCAAAAGCCTTAGACAGATCGATTTTGAGGAGCATACTTGATTTTTTGCTGATCTTTAATGAATGGATGACTTCGTGAGTTAAAATGATCCCATCAAGGATCTGTTGTCCTTCCACATATCCAGTTTGTTCTGTAGAGATGAGCATGGGTAGAAGAGGCTTAAGGCGATTTGCTATGACCTTTGATATGAGCTTATAGATCACATTGCATAGAGCAATGGGCCAGAATTTGTTAGGCTTACTCGGTTGATCCTCCTTGGGAACCAGGGCTATGAATGTCACATTGAGGGAAGGAAGTAACCAATGCATCTTCTCGATTCTTCAACAAGCTGCCAAACTTCCAGCTTGATGAGCTCCCAAAAGTGATGAAAAAAGTTTGAAGTGAATCCATCCGGTCCAGGCACCTTGCCAGTTTTCGTTTGTGCTAAAGCCACTTCGACTTCCTGTAAAGAAATGGGCCTTAGGAGCATCTGATTGTCATCTTCCGTGATTAACTTGGGGATGAGATGGGTGATCTGATCGATAGCTGGTTACTGGCAGAATTGGGGTTCCTAGTGCACGTTTCTGAAATGATCCAGCAATTCCTGCTCCATATCCTCATGAGTTTCCAACTTCTCCCCTTACTGATTTGTGATGTGGCTGATATGATTGTTCATTCTTCTTTGTATGGTAGAGCGATGGAAGAATTTTGTATTCCTCTCACCCTCCTTAAGCCATCGAACCTTGGATTTTTGTCTCCAGAAGATTTCTTCTTGCTTGTATCTTTCATTCAACTGCTGCTGTAAAGTTTGTTCCTGGCTATTGAGGCTCTCCGAACGTCCTTTGTTGATAATTTCTAGTTGGATTTCCGCCATTTTAAGTTCGAGGCTTTCTTTTCCTGGAAAATGTTCCCAAAAACTGTATGGTTCCAGTGTTTTATTTACGATTTTAGAAATATGAGCTTTTGCTGAAATTGGAACATCCTGGATCCTTGAGCAGGAATGAAGCTTTTCCAGGTGTGATAGACCATATCCTTGAAGGAGGGATGTTCAAGCCAGAATGCCTCAAAACGGAAAGGGCATTTTAGGTGTTGATTGGGCCTTTGCCATTGAAGAGCAATAGGCCAATGGTTGGAACCAGTAATGGGCAGAATAGAAGAAATGATGTCCCCTCCCATGTGGATGGCGTTATTAGAGATAAGGAATCGATCTAGTTTGGAAGCAATGTGATGATTGCCTGATCTTTTATTATTCCATCTGTGCATTCCGTTGGTGAAAGGGAGATCAATCAACCAACTTCTGCCAATGAAGTCCCTAAAATGAGCACTTTCCGGGTCCAGACTCATACGCTCTCCAGATTTTTCTTCCAGCTTAGTGATCATGTTGAAATCACCCCCTAAGATCCATAGAGGATGAGTTCTATTAGAGTTGAGAACTTCCATCGTGTTTAGAAGCACAGTCTTACTTGCAAAATATTGTGGAAAGTAGACATTAGATAGGTGACCATGGATATTGGTTCCTATGAGATGAAAAGAGGCTTAGATGAGATTATGGGCTGCATGGAAGTCCCCAAGCTCAAGAGCTTGCGTGTCCCATATAATGGCTAAACCTCCGGAGAAGCCGGAGGCATCAACTGACACAGAATGACTATTGGGCTAGGCTTTAGAGAGGATTTTTCTTAGTACCTCAGAATTGCATTTGGTTTCCTGGAGAAAGATGAGCTGTGGTATTTCTTGATGTATCATCCTTTTGATCATTTTGAACTTCCTGGGGCTGTTCAGCCCTCTTACATTCCAAGATACAAACTTCATGGGGAATCGTTGGGAAGGGGTTTGTAGAATCTCGTGAGCTTGGGGTATCGACCTGACTCCACCAAAAGTTCCCCCAACATAATGGCGTGTTTCCAATCTAGTTTCTGACCTCTCTTCTTTGACTCTTTAATAATATTTAACCCATCGCAGTGGTTTCCTGGTTGAATCCCTAGTTTTTTTTGCTACTGTGCTTTGGATAGCACAACCTCTAGAGTATCTATCTGACTAGGGTTGATGTTATCAAAATCCTGACAAATGCAGGCATCTTCTAAACTAGGCAGATCTAGTTCTCCTAGTTCGAGACCTTCTGAGTCATCATCCATAAGACTGATCTGACTGCTTTCAGGGTTTTCAGGAGTAGTGATGGAGGGGTTGAGTAGGGTATTATCAATCTCCATCCCTTTGGATTTAGCATCGGCCGAGGGAGACTCAGGGGGTAGCAAATGATTCACGGATATTCCTTTTTCAGAGAGGGTGGGATTAGGAGATGGGTGGGTAGAGTTTGGGGGAGGAGCAGGAGTGGTAAGGATAGGAGAAATAACAAGGGAAACAGGTTTAGGAGAATCATAAGGGTCTGAATGGGTTAGGGCTTCAAAACTGTTGCTGGTGGAGGGAGAAGTAGCTTGCGAACTGGAGACTTTGTTGCCCGAAGGGGGATTTTTGTGGTGCTTCTTTCAGCTGGAAACCTTAGTGAATCCATCTGCCTCCGATTTATCGACTGCATCATTGGTCTTGGCTTCAATTTTCAGAGGACAGTCTCTGAACAAGTGTCCATGAGCATGACATCTACGACACCTGAAAGGAACATGCTCGTAATCAAGGGGTTTAATCCATTCAAAGTCATCATGGAATAAACTTACCGCATCCAGAAGTGCTCTGTCCAGCTGCATGTAGACGCAGATCCTTGCATAAGAGGTGTACCGTCGAAGCTTGGTTTCCTCAGCAATTTTTATGAATTCTCCTAAGCCTTTGCTGATGGCTGTGAGCGATTCCTCATCCCAATACTCTAGAGGGAGCGAGTATAGCCTGAACCAAACTGGCGCCCAGTTAAAATTTTCCTTGTCCGGGTTGAAATATTCTACCCAATCTCTGAGATAGAGTCTCGCTGAGTTAAAGAAATAGGGTCCCCCATATATAACCATATTTTGGTCTTCAATGCAGTTGAAGACCGCGTTGAAGAAGCCTTTTGGCCCCAACTTCCATTTAGTGGCTATCCATCCTTGCAGTGCTTTCTCTGTTGGCCAGAAGCCAATGAACTTCCCAATGAGTGCATGGTATTTCATATACTAGATCTGAGCATTGATGCGATGAATCGGAAGGTCAATCTTCGGTCTTTCCGCAGCAATGGGTTTGCATGTTACTGAAGCAGCAGCCTTAGGAATCCGAGTGGATTCAAAGGCTTGCGCATTGGACAAATCGTATCTTGGGTGCTTCGCCTCCGTGGCAGGGTTGTGCTCATCCCGCACAGCATCTTATTTGTTTTGAGAGTCTATGGTAGGGGGAAGCTGTGTGCCCCCCTCTGTCGTGGAAGCCATGGCCCGTGCTCAGAAACCACATGGCCCTCGTGCTTCCTGACTGCTGAGTCCTAAGTGCAGACTTGTCGGCGGGTACAACATCGTTGCAAAAACATTGTTGCAGCGAGGAAAACCCTAGCTTCTCTCTACATATATCCCTCCCAATCGCATATTATAGTGAAAACCCTTGACCAGAAATAATCTTGAAGAAAATTGATTGCTAAACCCCTTTCACAAGAAATATTTACTATTTTCCCACATTTGCAAGGCTTCATACATCATATGAGGTACCCCATTATATTGGCATGCGATTGAGAGGGCCATGATATATGAAGAAACTTATTAAATAGCCAATTAAATATTTAAGATAGCATGGTAACATTTTTTACTACAAGTTTGAATCCCTTTTATATTCTTCTAGGTAGCTAAAATGTCATTTTTGATGGATTGAAATATTGTCATGGATATGGGCACATAAAGAATTTTTTAGCAGACAAATTACTAGATGGTTAGTGCATAAAATACATTGCACTGCTAGCATAAAAAATTCCCTTCTGGATATTTAAGAATGTTAGGGTGACAAATTTCATGGTTAGGCCTGCATTCAGCGATGGATTTGTCCAACTTCTTGACTATTATCTTTTCTAGGAGTTCCATATTATCAAATAAAAAAAATTGAGTTCCATGAATACTTTTCACAGTTCAATCTCAAAAGAAATACCCCAAGAAAACACATCACAACATGGGTCCAACAAGAAATCCCAGGCAAGAGCTTATAGCTCCCTCTAGCAGGTGGCTTCTACTCTAATGCTTTTCTACTATCAATTGCCACCCCGCTGACTTCAATACCAAGAATTTAATGTATACCAACAATGGGTTGAAATCTCCCTTTAATATTATATAGATATGTCTAAAATTAAGATATAGTCATTTCTATAAAGACGGGCCTAAAATTAAATTATTTTTGCTGTAAGAAGTTTGCAAACAACAAAGAAGATTTTCATGCCCGTGTTTTTTAAACATTTAGCAGTAAAAGCTAAGGGCTCAATTGTAACTCCATATTACTTAGCTACGTATGTTTAGCTATGCGTGGTCTCACAATGGCCTGGTTGGTCCAAGCCAGTTTCACTCTGATTCAGAATCCTTGGTGGTAGTGTTGAGTGCAGAAACATTACGAACTCAGCAAAAAATTAGGGAGTAACTTAAAAGGGAGTAATAATTTATCCATCATATTTATATACCGATTTAAACCCTTTGAAACTCAATTATTTTCATGCCACAATGACTTATAAAAAATGAAATATAATATCTACACCAAATATGTCTATATCAGGAGAACTATCTGTTTAGTCAATTTAGTGTCCTAAATTGCTAACATAAATTATCGACCAGGGTTAGTAAACTGATGAAGTGTGGTGAACTATATGTGCTTAAGAAACCTACTTCTTACTTTGTTGTTTTGATGTTTTATTGTTGTTTTGGGGGTTTTATGTTTTGATTCTTAGTGTTCTACTCTAAACTAGAAAGAGAAGATTAAATCTATTTAAAAAGGAAGGAAAAGGAAATGTTGTCAAATGAATTAAAGTAGAGTTTTATTTACAAGTTTTTGGAGTCTATTTTCTAATTAAGAAATGATAGAAACTAGAAATCCTAATCCATGGATATTGCAGCTTAATTGAAGATTTAAGAAATGAAAACAACTAATAACTCAAACATTACAAATGAATCTTATTCATTTAATCAAAGTTTATTGGAATAGTTTTTGAAAGAGATTAATTGTAGTGTAATGAGGATCTCCAATGACATAAAATAAAATGTTGAAACAATTAATAACTCAAAAACATTACAACTTATTCTTATTCATTCAATCAAGGTTTATTGGAATAGCTTTTGAAAGACATTAATTGTAGTGTAATGAGGATCTCCTATGACATAAAATAAAATGTTGAAACAATCAATAACTCAAAAACATTACAACTGAATCTTATTCATTCAATAAAGGTTTATTGGAATAGTTTTTGAAAGAGATTAATTGTAGTGTAATGAGGATATCCTATGACATAAAATAAAATTCTGAAACAATCATTGTACTTGTAAGTCACTCGTTATTATTCAGTTATCTGAACCCAGGGAAACACTATGAATGTGAACTAAGAAAGCAATCTAGAAAGAAAGAAGTAAAGAAAGATGCTAAAATAGGATTTGAAATGATTTAGCTAGAAAACAAAAGAAACCTCCTTAGATAGCAGGGGCCGTCTGCTACCAATTTGGTGAAATTCCTTCACTCCTTGAAGATGTGATCAAAACAAAATAAAAGAATTGAACTTCTTTATTGATAAACTCACAAATCTACATCCCATTCCATCTTAAGATTTGTTACAAAACACTCTATAATCCTTTCTCTTCTTCTCCTATTTGTTCACCTCCCATGATAGGATAAAGCTTCCCCTATTTATACAAAAATATGAGAAGTTATCTCATTAATCAGCATCCATGAATCTCTCCCTATATCTCTAGATTTACAATCAAAATAGGAAATGATAAGACACGTGTCTTTTTAGAGTCTCAATACAAAATAGGAAATGAGACACATATCTTCTTAGAGTTTCAATACAAAAAGGAAATTAGAAACACATATGCTCATGATCCCATGATCTTCTTCACTCGAATTCGAATTTGGTGTTGGTAGGCCACATAAAGTTCTTTAAGAAGCTTCCTTTTGACCTACACATGGCAACAATATCATCCCACTTGTTAGGTATAAGCATATGCACATAATTTTCTAATTTTTTACCACAAATTCACTTTAAAATGCTAAGAATTAATAAAGTTTGGAAAAACATAAATGTAACCCAATAGTGGTAATGTTAAGGTAAATGTAATGAAATGGAGGTGGAGTGAAGGTGGTAATATGGAAACATAAGTGAAAATGTAATGGAAATGAATGACAATTTCAAGGTCCAACATACCCCCCCACTGAAGCTATTGCATGTCCTCATGCAATCTATTACATTAATTCTTTTTTATCCTCGAGCTTCGGCTTAACTTTGCGTGATATCATTTGATAACTTCATACTTATGCAAAGTGTTTTACTTGAATTGCAACATGGTTGGTTCTTGTGTTACAACCATATCTTGTTGTTGCATTCAATTTTGACCTTTGATCTTTGCATAATGATAATTTGATTTTTATTGCAAAGTATATCTTTATTAGATTGCATCATGGTTGGTTCTTGTGTGACAACCATGATTGTGTTTGTATCCAATCATCTTTTGAGTACTTTCAAAAAGCCATTTTATGCTCATAATAATAATGTAATAGTTAATATCTTTTGGAATTATGTGGGTTTCTGAATGTGATATGAACGTGGCAAAGTATGGATATGAATGTATCCCCCCCCCCCCCCCCCAAATGATGGTATTGGAAATTTTATGAAATGAGGAAGAGATTTTTTGTCCAAAAATTATCATTCTAGCTTTTCAAGGAATTCTATGGTAAAAAGTTAGAAAATGACATACCTTAACTTACCCTTTGAAAATGGATGAGTTGCATGTGTGTACTGAATAGTATTGTTGTTGATGTTGTTCTACTATGTAAACAAATGAATTTGATCTGCTTCTTTGTTCTCTTTGTTCTCTTTATGCTGATGACAAGATTGGGATCTTTATTGCTGCTGATACAAATTGATTCCTACTGCAAACTACTGAAATGATGTAGTCTTCAATTGTTACAAAATCCTATGGTACAATTCTAGTCATGCAAATAAATGTGTTTATGTTGAGCATGAAGAGAAGTCATTGGATTACCGACCATTGATGAATTTACTTAACCAATGCAAAGAAAAATCACCATTAATTTCAATGAGTGCCAAGGTACCTAATTACATCTTGCGAAGTGCGAATAGATGGGCTAATATCAAGCTACTTGCAAGATCTGACGATCAAGGGACATTGATGTATTCCCATGATTTTCAGCAATAGATTTTTTCATTAATTCATACAAGCCTCAAGGTACTATTAAGGACTCTAGTCTTGGACTAGACAATGTGATGATGTCGATAGGCCGAGACTTGTTAGAAGGGAGACCTTAAGGAATCCTCTATAAACTAACACGAGCATGAAAGAATGATTTTTGAAGGACTATGGATGGGAATTTTTGCAATGGATCAAGGTTTATTTGACAGAATGAAAATGGAAATGAAATGAATAAGCTTTGTAGAGGAGCTGAATAGTTTTATTGCTATGTTAGTGAAAGCAGGGCAGGAAAATATAATGACTAGGGAAAAAATGAGCAGTGAGGGAAAACAAGATGAGGATTTTATTGACTAACTAAGTAGAAATGCAATAGCGAATGTAAAGGGAAGTGAGGTGAATGTTTTATTGACTGAGGAAACATGGATGCAATGGAGATATTGGAATCTAAAAGGCTTGCAAGTGATGGATCTAATTTGCATTAGCATGTGCTCATGCATTGATGTTTCTTTCTTTGTTGCTGATCACCTTCTTGTAAAAGAAATGTAGTCTCTGAGAGAGACACTATTCACTTGTAGTCATATGTCCTTCCTCTTGGAACCTGCAAAATAAAACTAGTATTTCTTCTACAATGGAATGTAAGATTATCAAAAGAGAGAGGTGATCAATCTCTCTGGTTATGACATTTACACAAAAAAATGAGAATTGGTACAACTAAAACAAGTTCACGAAGGAAAACCAAAATAATTTATACCTGTTTCGAAATTAGTGCCTCAAGTTACCTGTTGTGTCTTTTTAGAAATTTATTTCGTTTTTACTATTTCAAACTTTGATGATGGTTTTCTCATTATGTAGATATCATCAAAATATTTCCAACGACTCTTGAATCATCAAAATATGATATCGGAAGAGAAAGTTAGGCTAATTTGAAATTTGGGTGAAACAGTGAAGTTTCTCAGTCACAGAATTGCTTCTTAGCTGCAGAACGTGCATAGCTGCAGAATGTGCACAGTTTCTGTAGCTAAAAATCCTGAAAAGAAAATTAAGTATACACACCCATGCAAATCATCAGTCTTGACATTCAAATCGATCAGTACCTCCTCGAGGAAAATGAACAATACACTACTTATTTTATTGATGCAATTATTTATTTATTTATTTATTTATTTTTAAATTATTTTTTTCTAAATTATATATGTTACATTTTTTAAAAAATATGTACATATATATTTTTATTAAACAAAACAATTGATTAAATTTTTTGTTTTTTTTAAAAAAAATATTATTCCTATTATTATTATTATTAAAAAACAAAAAAACAAAAAAAAAAGAACCTTCTTTTCCTCACGAATTTGCCCTTTACTCACAAGCCTCTTGGAAATTTCAAAAGGTAAAGAAAATGGTGAAAAACATATAAAAGATAGATGGGATGAACAATACAGCCAACATCAGGATTCAATTGGGGCTTAATGACATTCAAAAAATCATATAGTGTGAAAGGAACATCCCAAAAGAGCTAGTTATCCACATGCAGTTTCAGATATATAAGCTGACAAAAGAATAATAGCTAATTTGTGCACGCCTTTTGGCCGGATTATAAATCAGTCAAAGAAGATCCCACAAAGCACATAGATATTTAAAATGATAGACGGGTGGACGATGGCTATAACAACAACTTTTATTTGCTCAAAATGAAATGTTCAGTCTTCAAATGCCATGTGGAAATAGAATTTGATTTCAATTCAAATTTTCTTTCTGGAGGATGTCGTATTTCTCTCAACTGACTTCCTGCAGAATTGGATCAAGAAATTAGATTCTTCAAAATTGGATCTCATCAAACCGTAACTGTCTGCAATTTTTTTTTCTCACGCAGATAGAAAATAGGGCTCTGGAGAACTGAAAAATTCTTTCTAACATTTGTGAAATCTAGAAAAACGTTTCTGGGTTATCTGATTTCCCCCATTTCCAAAAACACCATGTCGTGGATTTTTCAAATTCTCCTTGATTTGCTCCAAATCTGAATTTTAAAATCACGTGTCAAATATAGTTGCATTTTCTGGAAATTCTCTTTTGCTCTGGCAACAAAATGAGTTACTGGTGGAAGGTTCAACGACTGTCACATGCATCAAATTCATGAGTTCCATCAGAGTATTTGATTTCAATTTGAGCTCCTATGATGTAAAAATGGATCTGTTCAACGAATTTGTCCAATGATTCTACAAAATCCATTCATACAATCTTAATTTTGTTGCAGGTGTGAAATTTGGCTAAAGAAAAAAAAATTCCTTGTGCTGTTGTAGTTTCGATGGGGTTTTAACTTGTTTAAAAATTGCATAATTAATATTATGAGTTTTTCATACCGCTTCACAGTAATAGCAACTGGCACTACTGGGCACACAACTTTAGCGTGGGGAGGAGCATTCACAACATCTTTTGACCTCCAAATGCAGGTTACCAAGCATTCTTTTACTGCCGAATTTTTTTCTATGAGTTGAAATACCATACAATGGAGGGATTTGAAAATTTATTTGTAGGTTGTATTGAGAGTTGAAGTCATAGAGAGACCTGTGCGCCAGAAGAGAAAAAGAAATCGTTGGTCCCTTCAACGTGCACATGACCTTGATGTATATACAATGTGTTTATCTTCATGTCGTGGCCCTTCATGGGTATTATTATATGATCTTAAGTTTTTTTTATTTGTGATTTCTTGGAGTTTAGTGCTCTTAGCGTCTTGATTTTATGAATGGTTATGTGCTTTGTTTTTATTGTTAATTTTTTTTTTTTTTTTTTTTTTTGTTAATAAAATTACATATGTTATATTTTCAAAAATTAAAAATATACATATATATTATACTAAACAATTTTTTTTATTTTTTTTTTAATTTCTTTATTAAAATTTATTAATAAAGAAAAATATGACAAGTTTTATTTTTGCTTCTTTTTTTTTAAATGATTTGTTAATAAAATGATATATATTATATTTTCAAAGATATACATATATATTTTATTGAAAAAAACAATTTATTGAAATTTTTCAATTTTTTGTTTATTTTTTTTTATTTTAAAGTTTATTAAATCAAATGAAATGATGAAAACAATTTTTTTTAATTTTTAACATAAAAATTATCTTTTTTCTGATCCTCCAGATCACACAAAGTGCAGGAGGAGAGCATACTTGAGAAATTATTATTCAATTTTTTTTTTAGATGTAAGAAATATGGTCTCCTAATTAAACTTCCCTGGCAACGGCGCCAAAATGTTTAGTCAATTTGGTGTCCTAAATTGCTAACATAAATTATCGACTAGGGCTAGTAAACTGATGAAGTGTGGTGTACTATATGTGCTTAAAAAACCTACTTCTTACTTCGTTGTTTTGATGTTTTATTGTTGTTTTGGGGGTTTTATGTTTTGAATCTTAGTGTTCTACTCTAAACTAAAAAGATGAGATTAAATCTATTTAAAAAGGAAGGAAAATGAAATGTTGTCAAAAGAATTAACGCAGAGTTTTATTTACAAGTTATTGGAGCCTATTTTCTAATTAAGAAATGATGAAAACTAGAAATCCTAATCCATGGATATTGTAGCTTAATTGAAGATTTAAGAAATGAAAACAACTAATAACTCAAACATTACAACTGGATCTTATTTGTTTAATAAAATTTTATTGGAATAGTTTTTGAAAGAGATTAATTGTACTGTAATGAGGATCTCCTATGACATAAAATAAAATGTTGAAACAATTAATAACTCAAAAAAATTACAACTGAATCTTATTCATTCAATCAAGGTTTATTGGAATAGCTTTTAAAATATATTAATTGTAGTGTAATGAGGATATCCTATGACATAAAATGAAATGTTGAAACGATCAATAACTCAAAAAAATTACAACTAAATCTTATTCATTCAGTCAAGGTTTATTGAAATAGCTTTTGAAAGAGATTAATTGTAGTGTAATGTGGATCTCCTATGGCATAAAATAAAAGTCTGAAACAATCATAGTATGTGTGAGTCACTCTTTATTATTCAATAAACTAAACCGAAGGAAACACAATGACTATGAACTAAGAAAGCAATCTAGAAAGAAAGAAGTAAAGAAATATGCTAAAACAGTAATTGAAATGACTTAGCAAGAAAACACAAGAAACCTCCTTAGACAGCAGGGGCCCTCTACTACCAATTCGGTGAAATTCCTTAGCTCCTTGAAGATGTGATCAAAACAGCATCAAAGAACTAAACTTCTTTATTCATAAGCTCACAAATCTACATCCCATTCCATCTTAAGCCTTGTTACAAAACACTCTATAATCCTTTCTCTTCTTCTCCTATTTTTCACCTCCCATGATAGGAGAAAGCTTCCCCTATTTATACAAAAATATGATAAGTTATCTCATTAATGAGAGTCCATGAATCTCTCCCTCTATCTCTAGAGTTACAATCAAAATAGGAAATTTTAAGACACATTTATTTTTAGAGTCTCAATACAAACTAGGAACTGAGACACATATCTTCTTAGAGTTTCAATAAAAAAAGGAAATGAGAAACACATATCCTCATGATCCCATGATCTTCTTCACTCAGATTCGAATTTGGTTTTGGTAGGCCACATAAAGGTCTTTTAGAAGCTTCCTTTTGACCTACACATGGCAACAATCTCGTCCCACTTGTTAGGTATAAGAATATGCACATTATTTTCTAATTTTTAACCACAAATTCACTTTAAAATGCTAAGAATTAATAAAATTTGGAAAAACATAAATGTAACCCAATAGTGGTAATGGTAAGGTAAATGTAATGAAATGGAGTTGGAGTGAAGGTGTTAATATGGAAATATAAGTGAAAATGTAATGGAAGTGAATGACAATTTCAAGGTCCAACATTGTCCAAAATAATTTAGCTATTGGTAAGAACTGTAGGATAACAATAATCGACTAGTGAATTGATACAGAGCAGAAATAATTGATGCAAATTTTAAACCCTAGTGCCATTCTGAGACACAAAAGTATCTGGAAATTCCAGAGCCCACCAGAAAAAGTAGATTCTCCAGATAAGAAACTCATTCAACCTCGAAAGAGGAATCTCAAAGACCCGACATACTCACAAAATATTTAAGATATCACATACATGGAAACTTACATTTATATTTACTTATATAAATCTCTTAGGAAAATATTTCTTGCAATAACTTACATTTAAAAGAATACTTATATAAGATATTTTTCTTCAACTTGGCTCTGAAACCATGTTGATTTTCTAGGGCACATGCTAGAATTAAAATTTCTTCAATAGATAACTACTTCCAATGATCAATTATCAATAGTTCCATGTTGCAATAAATCAATATCATTAAGTAGTTACATAAAAGAAAAAAATCAACCAATATATTAAAAACATTTTCTTCATAGGCTCCAAGGTAGTGTGAGAAAAATATTTCAATTGTGAATCAATCTGCATGATGAAACATTGCAAAAATAAGCGTGTCTACTTAATATTTCCAATGTGCAATGGTTGATATTGCGTAATATTAAAACAAAATAATGGAAGAATGTTTTTAAAATCTTGGTAACTATCAAGATCACTCAACAAATACAAAAATAAATATTCTTAGGATCATTATAACCAAACATTGGGAAACAATGAAAATTTCTGCAATAGAATGGCTTCAGTGAAAAACCACCTTGACCTTTAACAAATGAATAAATGATAATAGATACAATGTGCATGAGAGGCATTTACTTTTAACAAATTAGTAAATAACAGAAACAATAAATCGTCATTCACAATGCAGAGAGAGAGAGAGAGAGAGAGAGAGAGAGAGAGAGAGAGAGAGAGAGAGAGAAAGTAGACTAACATCCTTTTATAAATTCTATTACATCAGTGATCCTCGAAAAAGAACATTCTTGTTGATGCTCTGTGGTGAAAAATGTGGTGAGAAAAAAAAGATGGGGGATGAGATCTAAAGGGCTTACATATTTTTGTGTCTTCTGCTCTTTTTTACTGTTTTTCATTTATGGGGCCCCTTTTTTGGCATAAACATTTATATCAGCGTATTTTATTCCCAAAAAGGTTTCCGGCTCTAAAAGCATTGTGAAGCTTCCCTTCCAATTATGATTTTCAAAACATTTACCCTTAGATCCAGAGGAGAATACTGAATTCATTTAATGCCACTCATATTAAGATATATTTTGTAAAAGGTTCAAGAAAATAATGAATTGATGTATTTTAATTATTTAAAAATCTATAAATGTCATCCAATCCTTAATTTACTAAGAATGGTCAACTAGACGTGTGAGTCTTATTAGCATATAGATTAGAACTAGACATTCCAGAAGTGTCTCCTTTGAGAATGATCCCCACTACGGATTTGAAACTCCAATAAATTATTCTTAGTGCACAACTTGGGATCATGGTCTCGTGTATAGGAGTGCCTTCAGGACTGCTACTTCCCAGGCACTCAAAGTGCTCCATGTTTCTGTCTGAACTACCATTCTCCCCACATGTTCCAACATGCTCCAGAACTACTCTACCCCTAGTCTGGTCCCACTACCTTAGCACTCTCATGGGAGTGTTTTTATGACCATGCTATCGAAGCACTAAAGGTTGAAGAAAATAATGAAATGATATATTTTAATTCTTATAAAATCTATAATTGTCATCCACTCCTCAATTTAATAACAATGGTAAACAAGAATCTTAAGGCATATTATCATATAGGTCAGAACCAGGCATTCCAAAGTGTTATATTTGATAATGCTCTCACTACGCATTTGAAACTTGTTAGCAAATATGGCTTTGTGCACACCTTGGGATTATGGTCTCCTATATAGGAGTGCTTTCAAGACCGTTACTTGTAAGGCACTCAATGTGCTCCTTGCCTCCGTCTGGACTCTGAACTTCCATGTTCCAGCATGCTCCCAAACTGCTCTACCCCAAGTCTGGTCCTTCTACCCTAACACTCTCATGGGAGAACATTCAATTTTCATGACCACACTCTCTAACCACTATGGGTGCTCTATGCCTCTGTCCAAACCTCCCTTCTCCCTACACTAATACGTTCCCTAACCAATCCACCCCCATTGTTTCAGCAATCCTGCCCCGCACCTGCTCCAACCTCACTGTGTCCTAGTACTCCCACCTCATGTCGTTCCACACTCCCTAACTCCACACAATTGTACCAAAAATTCAGGAAATAAAGTTTATATTAAAAATTTATTATTCAGAGACCATAGGTGGTTACAAATTTTAGGGGACACATGAGCGGTAAAGTAAAAGTCTTCTCCCTCAAAATCTTCCATCATTCATTCATTTTGTGTGTTTGAGTTTGAAAAATTTAGAGTGATATTTGTGTGGCCATATGGATTTTAGGTCGATATCAGAGTTGAATGATTAGATGTTGGGGCCTCTATAGTCTTTAAAACATAGTACTTTACAATTTCTCCAAGAATATAGATATCTGGCACCATTTCTTTAGAGACATAGTTGAGAAGGGATCAGTGGTCATAGATTATCTTGCTTCATATTTGCAAGTTGTAGAGATTTTGAAAAAGCTCCTAGCTAAGGGGATGTTTGAAATTCTGAGAGAGAGACTTGGCTTGGTGGATAACACCTTCCTTACAAAGGCAGAGTGTTTTTTTTATGTATCTATTTTGTTAAATTGTTGTTTTCTTTAGCATCATGCAATCACTAGTTTCAGCTGAGCTGTAAAACATTGGTTGTGTGTAGCACTTTGAGTAATGATGATCTATGGTGTTGAAATGGATATCTAGAGAGGTAAATATGTATGCATTTTCTACCCTTAGACAATTTCCAACCTTAGAGAATTCCAGTTTTAGGATTTTCTTTAATTATAATTTTTTTTCCTTAGATGAAGGTCATGATAGATGTCTTCAACAATTAATACCTACAACATCAAGGTATGTGAGAGCATGGTGTTCTTGATTAAGTGGAAAACCCTTCCCCTCATACATGATAGAATCCAATCTGGTACATGATAGAATCCAATCTTGAAACACTAGGATCAATGTGTTGCATGCGTCCTGTTCCATAGGATATGTTCCAAGGATGCATCCTAGCAGTCTCCACTAGCTGACGTGGGCACTGCCAAATCCGAAACTAGATGTGATCTGGGAATCCATCTGACCAACCACAATATTTCTACAGGTATTGGTATATGTATCCAAACCTAATATATGAATCAATTGAATATTGTGATAGGACCAAGTCCATGGTAAACCTATGTGAAAACATGCTTTAATAGTTTGGCTAAGTGATCATCAACACTATGAAGATTGTGTTCGAAGAGTTCTGATTGGGCACTTTCTTATTTGTTTCTTTGTTTGTACTTTAATTACCTATAAAATGGCTTGATATGGGAATAAGTAGTAACCGGTGGGAGGGGGGATGCAATTTGGGTCAGGGATTGAACAGGGACTTCATAGAGAATCGAGATGTGGGAAAAGATGGAATTGAGGTCCAAGTCAGATCTCAGGAGAAGTGACAGGAAAACATGGTATACTATAATTTCTTAGGAGAATAGATGAGAGAGGTTCTCAAATCAATGCCTCCTTTGTGAGATAAAGAGTTCTTATTCCAAGTCAAATGAAAATGGCCATGTGCAGTTAAAATTAGTGATTATAGTTTTTCATGGAGCCTCAGTCATATGAAAAACAACCAGGCAGAAACATATGCCCTGCTCCAAGATCTTTCATTGGTACACCAATGGCACATATGAAAGTTACTGGTGTTTGGGGATTCTACAGTTATCATTAGGCATATGATTCATCATACAAATCCAAAGGAAAATAAGTTGGCTCCGGTTAATTTTGAATTAGAACCAAGGTTTGAATAAGTGGAATGGTTCTATACGTCTGTGCCAAAAATGAACAAGAAGAGACACAATCCAATCTTGACACATGCAAAAAATAGGGTAATTGATAGTTGGTGGACATGAGCATCATGAAGGCATTCCATAGCCACGTGTTTTGGTCAAAATTGGAATTTTGTGGTATAGTAAGAAGAAATATATTTTGTTTAATCTCCCCTTGGGGAAGACACTAATTGTCTTTTATGATGTACTTCTCCCTCTTGAATTTGGTCACAAATTTTATATTATAATAAAATTTTCCATCTTTTCTAAAAGAGCGAAGAGAAATACACATGCAGAGCACAACCCCAACTATTTTTTAATACTAATATTTAAAACACAAATAAAATAAATAGGGTAAATTCATTCACCTTAAATTAACAAACTCCATCTCCAGGTTAGTTATGAGAGATGAAATATCTTGGAGTTTATTTATTCAAGCAGAACATAATAGTGCTCAATTTAAGTCAGATAAATTTGGTCCTTACGAGTTAGAAATAATGATGAGAAGAAAAAGTGTAGAGCACAAACCCAACTATTGTTGAGCACTAATGTGTAGAATTAAAATAGAAAATAAAGTAAAATGTGCCCAGATTCCAACAACTCTACAAAAATTTGGGATTCACCTCAAAATTAACAAACATTGTTTGCAGGTAAGTTAACAGATTTGGCATATCTTCAACAATATAACTTCTCTAAGCATGATAGTTGTTTCACATTTTACTCATCTGAAGGACAAATGATAACAAATGAAGTAAAACACAATAGCTAATAGAATGTGATGCATCAAAATTTGTGCACCTACTGAGAGGTACTTTGCTAAAGTATAGGTTTGTAGTGCATGAGCGTAGAACCTTTGATACAAAATTTCTTCTTACCTAGCTTAGCTATGCAACACAATGCTTAAAATTTTTTCTTTTCTTGATATTAAAAAAAAAATATGGTGGTAAAATATAATTATATTGCAAGGTAAAATATCATTATGTACCAAGGTGAAATATATTTATGCTACCATAGAAATAATTAGAAATGACATTCATACATTCACAAATACAGAAAAGAAAATGGAAAAAACACTTAGAAGATGTACACATAATGAGTAATGTAATGGAAGGAAAATTTATATTAGAAATTCATAGCATGCAAATGAATCAACTTTCTAATGATGGTAGTGGAGATGCCTATATATAGGCTTCAAACAATAATATTTTAATGTTACATCGAAGCATCGAGTGCAATTAGATAAGGGATGGTGGTCTGACCTTAAGGTTTGGGAAATATAACATGTAATAGATACTAACATTGCTTACAATTCATATAGGACTAATTCATATAATTTCTTATTTTACTATTTTCAAATAAAGTGACAACATTTTATCTAATAGGGTGACAATAAGCGATCTTCAAAATCTGGAGTAGACCAATATGGAAAGAAAGAGTCAAATGTACATTAAGGTATTCCAAATATGGAGGTAGATATATATACTTTCTTTTTCAAAAAAAAATTATGTATGGTGTGAATAAACACTTTAGATAGCTTTGTTGCATAAACTTGGTATATCTCTTAAGTAACTGTACCCTTGCTTTGATTTCATAATTTCACGACATCTTTTCAAAACTTTCTTTGTTGTTCCTAGTTCTCTTGGAAAGTTATAAGACATACATAAATCTATAAAATAAAAAGAATAAAACATTTTAACAGGGGTTTAAAGTTTCTTCTATGGGTTATCAAATGGGAAAGGAACAAAAATGAAAATATTTAGAAAAATGTGTAAAACATATTCTCCAAGATTTGAAATATATCAAAAGCGTCGCTCCTCTGAAATGAAAGTTTTTCATATCGAAAACACACTTGCAAGTTTCAAAGCTTCTTGCACTCTTGAAGATGATTACAAATGTAATATGTACTATTAATAAAGAGGGAAAACCCCTTTTTCTTATAACTTGAATTTAGAATTTTTGTTTTATGAAGCTTAGTTGCATTTTTTTTCATGTTTTTTCTGTATCACACTTATTATGAGTCTGAGGAGTTTTGGGTTGACATGTTTCATATTGGGAAATATTGTGTCCATAATTTTCTGGGAAGGAAATCTTTCAGGAGAGTTATAGTTTTAAGAAAAACCACAAAAATATTTTGGGTTGCATTATTAATTGGAAAACATTTCCACTTCCAACATTTCCTTGGCAAAAAATGCCCCAAATGTGATATTTTACACACACGAGTGGATAGAAATGTTGAAAATTGTAACAAGGATCAGTCTTCATATTGACTATGTAATTATGTATTTATGTAAAGAAGAAGACAAAGATAATAAAATATGTTTTTGGTATGCTTTCCTCATGGGTTTCATTAGAGAGGTTTTATTTTAGGTAAATATACTTCTTCTTGATGTCTATTAGGATTTTTATTTTGGTTATAAATGTAATTAAGGGTCATGTATATGAAGATTCTATTCAAAGGAATATGCGTCAATACCTGATCATTTAATCGAGAAAACATGGCTCAAAACAGTGCTCAAGTCAACCTCCTTCACGCTGGAATATAAGCCATTCAAGTCAGCTCTATAACTATATAACAAGTTGGATTCATAACCTATGGACAGGTCGACTAATTGAAAGGTTGGAAAATCTATGCACATAACAAAAAAAAATTGTATTTCCTCTGAGGTTTTTGGACCAAAATTACAGTGAACATATTTGCGGATATGTATGAGGCTGATAAGTGCGGTCAAGTCTGAGATTGGAATGCGGATCAAAAATTCATGAGAAAAGTGATGTACAACGAGGATTCTAACTAAATAATATGCAATGAATACTCTGTGACAATATCTACGCTATCAAATAATTGTGAGGATTGTTTTCAAAGTAATATTGTTCAGTTATAAGTATGTGTCTAAGGTGCGAGATCATGTCTAAAATTAGTGCGATATCAAGGCAATGTTCTTTATGAATAATATACTATACTACTGTGCTAAAGCAGGACTATGTTAGTGTACAAAGACTAGGACTGTGTAGAATTATCATTCTAGTGTTATGTGGATTGTTCATTAAAAGGAAACAAGTGTGTACAATGAGCAAGGTTAAGTGAAGGCATAAGGTAGGACAATCTATGATGCAGTGATGATATCACAAGTAAGGATCATATACATCCAGAGAAGGGAGAATATGAGTAGATACTGAGCTCTCTAGCCTTGGTGCTGAAAGGTGCATATCGATGCAGGAAGGTGCATGAAAGAAGGATCATCTTAAGGAGGCAATAAAGAAGAAATGAAAATGTCTTGAGGGCACATATAGGTGAAAGGGTCTGTGTCATGGTCATGGTACTTGTCATCTGAAAGTCTATAAGAAGAATTTCTTGTGGGTTTTCCTCTCCAAGAGGGAGAGGTTTTTCCCTGGCTTGAAGAGCCTAATTTTGTGTCTCTTGTATTTTTGGTAATTGACTTGATGAAATAATTAATAAGCTAAGAAGAGAAGACATAAGTAAAAGAATTAAGTTCATAAGTAATTATCAAGTGGAGAATTTGAATTAATCACCGCCCTACCAAATTATCAAAAATAAATACAAATAATAATGAGAAAAAAAATATTATTTCATTCTTTAGATGCAATATCTCATTACATAGAAGGAGATAAGAGTACATTACATAAGACCCAACTACCTTTATATTAGCCACTTCCTCAACAACTTCATTGAATGTCCCATTATCACATCACTTTAGTTGTGAGCACTTATTATTCATATAAGTCATAAGGTTTAAATATGACCAGTATATCCAACAATAGAAACATTCTAGAATGTATTTCCATTTTGGGAAGCAGCAGATACATTTTTGGGATGATTTATACTATTTCTAGGTACAGAAAGGCCCAGTGGGTAGGTACATTTCTATTTCAGAGATATTTAGCTTCTAATAAGGGTGATATTCACCAATTATATACTAAGTGGTGGAACAAATATTTAAGCAAGATAAATTAACGCATAATCCCTGCACCTCTAAAAGGAAATTCATGGCACAAATAAGTAAGCAAGTGCAATTAATTAAAATTCCCTGCACCTATGAAATGAAAGTTCTTCATACATGAAAAACATTTGCAAGTTTAAAAGCTTCTCCCAATCTCCACGACACTCACAAATGTGATTTGTGTGAGGAGAGAGGCCCAAATCATCTTTCTTATAACCTTTAACTTATTTATTTTTTGCAAATTTTGATTGCCTATTTTTTAGATTTTCTTGTTTTTTTTCTATTATGCTTGTTAGAAGACTCACATGTTATGGATTGATTTTTTTCATACTGGAAATTTTTTTTTCCCATGTTTCGTGGGAAGGAAATGTTTCAAGAGACACACCTCAGATATTTTTTTATTGGATTTTTACTCAGGAAACATTTACAGAATTTCCAAGAGAAGAAATACTCCAGAAACATTTCAGGAGTATTACCTTTTGGGAAAAATCACCTACATTTCTGGAATGCTTTCTACTATTTCTAGGAATAGATAAGCAGGGGAGAATTTATGTTTCTTGACTAATGACAAATTAAGCAGTGGCACAAAATACAAATCGGTGCAACTAAACCAGTCTCCCTTTTGAAAATTAGGACTCTTTTTTCTGCCAGTGACCTTCTTCACTCATTGTTACACCGATGGTTGTTTTTTTCTTAACTTCATCTACATTGTTGTGTCCTACATTTAAATGACTCTATGATGAGAATTTCAAAAATGTATTATGACCCCTTGGAATAAATATGCGACCACTAAATGGCAGTTGTTTCCTCTTCAAAGGAATTTTTTTATATTTATAGCATCACTATTGTGTCTCCTTAGACCTTATACCAGTTTTTACCTAAATGATCTCTAATAATAATGGTGATTCTCTGTAAGGCATCAATAGTCTTGCAACAACTCTTTCGAGATCTCCAGTAGTTGTAGGTCAAAATTAACACATCATGTAGTATTTGAGATTTCTAGTGCTTGATCTTTCTCAATCATTCTACTTTATTATTTAATTATTTACATTTTATTTCGTGTGTTCTTAAAATCCAAAGAACACATGAAATAAAAATTGATTCTTAAAATTTTCCATTTTTATAGTAGTGTTATTGTGTCTCAACTTATACCAATTATAATTTATAAGTTGAAATTGTTATTAGATTGATGAACTCGTTGTCTTTTGAGTTTTTTGTTCTTTGTATTTTTAAATAAGATTCTAGTTGGTGAGCTTGTTCTTGATATAAATAGTATGGCACATGATTTTCTATTTTTGGTTTAAATCTTGTGATGCTTATATTGAAGGCGTATGGTTCTAGATATAAGCATGGCTCGAGATAGAGAAATTTCTCCTTCCTTTCGTAACAAATTCATTTTTTTGATAAAATTAATATTTAAATTTATAATATTGAAACTTCCTTTGTACTAATTGGCTTGGTTGCATAACTCCATTATTAGTCCGTGGAAATTTTTCCTATTCCATTACCTCTTGGCATCTAAGAAGGACTTGAATAGAATTATTGTAGATGAAATTTATAGATAGAGTATATTACTTCTCCTCTGGTAGGCCTTATAACTATGACGAATTTGTACAAGGAGCACTTCATGCATACATAGGGTTTGGAGGCATGCTCTTGGGTTTTTCTTGGCCATTTTAGAATGGGTTTGCATTGGCTCTCTATAAAAATCAATTATATTCCTCATTTAGATAGGATATTCCAGCTTTTCTTGCTACATAAGTGATCCAGATGGATATCGGTGGGCACCCACATATTTCATTTGGAACCGCACCATCAATTCTTTCAGTTTTTCACTTCTAGTAGCTTACTAATTTTAGCAATTTTTTCGGTCCTGCACTCCCGGAGCCCTTTTGGGGCCTTAATGATGTAGGTGGACATTGGTGGCCATCCACCTATTCCATTTGAACACCCACCATTATTTCTTTCAATTTTCAAGTTTCAAGTCAAATTACTATTTTTAGCATTTTTTAGGGTCCTAATCTTTCGGAGTCGTTTCGAAGCCCTAAACGACATTTTTTGGGAACACTGGGAGCAACATGGGCCTATAGAGTGATTTTTCTCATTCAAAAGTTTTAGTCCTTGGATATATATTTATAACAAGCTATTAAGCGCGTCAAACGGAGGTCGTATGCCAAAGTTACGTCCTCGGGAAGTTGAAACACCAATTTACCCAAACAAGACCCACTGTTTTGGTGCTTCATCTCCTAGGGTTAGGGTTTTTTATGTTTAGGATTTTACATTATTTCTCAATAATAAATAGGCCTTCAAGCCTCATTGTAACACAGTGGAGGGGACTGTAGCCGTCACATCTCTTGTTAGAGATACGCTAACAGTGACCTCATCACTCATTTCCATTATGTCTCATTGTAGCATATTTCAGAGGCCTACAACTGCCACATCTCTTTTTAGATATTAGCTTACCAGTGCCCTAGCTATTTATTTATATTATGGCTATATTGTAACACAGTTCAGAGGCCTGCAGAGGCCACATCTCTTCTCAAAGATAAGCTACTAGCACCCTATCTGTAAGCATATTTCAGTAACTTGATTTTAATAAAAGGAAGCATTATTTCTGCTCAATCTCTGTGTTTATGGTTATATGTGTATTCTGTTGCGTTCCCACATAAATTCATATCAGTGGTATCAAACCGCGTCTGTTCTTTTTTTTTTTTTCTTTTCATGTCCCCAACGAGGTCAGGGTATAAGGATTTTAGGCTCCATCTGGTTGAACCGTTGTAAGATCAGCCTTGCAAACCCCGACTACCCCCCATGGGGGAAGGAAAGAAAGACGAGGGAGAAGGAGATTCTATAAAAATATTGCTCGAGGAGGCCCTCCAGAAACAAAGGAATGTGATGATGGATAAATTTTCCCAGATCCTTCAACAACTTCCCACCAAGGGCATATCTACATCCAACACATCCACTAATAGGTCCGCGACATCCTAGCTGAATCCAATACCAAGTTCAACATAATTTTCCCCTCATGGAGGAACTTAATGCAATGGGCACCATTGCTTCCTAATGAGGCAGGAATGATCTAGGTGGATATTGATGGCCACCCACCTGTTCCATTTGGACCCGCACCATCAATTCTTTCAGTTTTTTGCTTCCAGCAGCTTACTATTTTTAGCAGTTTTTTTGGTACTTTGCTCCCGAAGCCCTTTTGGGAAATTAATGATACAGGTGGATATTGGTGGCCACCCACATATTTCATTTGAACCCACACCATCAGTTCTTTTAGTTTTTAAGTTTCAGCACAACTTACTATTTTTAACAGCTTTTTGGGTCCTGAACTTCCAGAGCCATTTTGAGGCCCTAAACGATGTTTTCTGGGAAACGCGGGAGAAACATGGGTGTAAAAATCAATTTTTCTCACTCAAAATTTGTAGTCCTCGGACAGATATTTTTAAGGAACTATTGAGCGCGTTAAATGGATATCGTATGCCAAATTTACATCGCTAGGAAGTTGAAACACCAATTTACCCAAACGGGACCCACAATTTTGGTGCTTCATCTCCTAGGGTTAGGTTTTTGGATGTTTATGGTTTTACATTGTTTCTCAACAATTAATAGGCCTTCGAGCCTCACTCGAACACAGTGGAGGGGCTTGTAGCCATCACATCTCTTCTTACAGATCCGTTAACAGTGCCCTCCCAGCTCATTTTCATTATGTCTCATTGTAACATTGTTCAGACGCCTGTAGCCACCATATTGCTTCTCAGAGATAAGCCTACCAGTGCCCTAACTATTTATTTATATTATGGCTATATTGTAACACAGTTTAAAGGCCTGTAGCTTCCACATCTCTTCTTAGAGATAAGCTATCGACGCCCTGTCTGTAAGCATATTTCAGTACTTTGATTTTAATAAAAGGAAGCATTATTTCCATTGCATCTCTATGTTTATGGTTATATGTATATTTTGTTGCGTTTCTACATAAATCCGGATCAATAAGATAGAGTTAGAGAATCACGTCATCTTTATATGCTTCATTTATTATGAGATCTAAGGGATTTTTTGTTGTTGTTATCAAGACTGAAATGGGTCCCTCTCTACATTTTTTCAATTTTTAGTACGTGTATCTCAAGGTCTGCATTTCCCTCCTTATTTTCTTAAATTCTATGTGCATAAATGCAATGGGAAACTATGCTATCATATTCTTATATTTTCCATTGTTAACAATTTTAGACAATGGATTGCTGTTGGTAATCTTCTCCATTGTTAATGATTTTACACAATGGATTGGTGTTGGTGAAGGAGGAATGCTCCTTTTCTCTTTTCTGCATTAGTTCCTTATTGTTCTATTTGAAGGGTTTCTAAAGTCTTTGGTTGATTAAGTTATTGCAAAATTTACTTACACACTTAGGAAAGCAAAGGAAATGTACTTTCAATTGAGTACATGAGCTAATATAGGGTGCTTGTGAAATGTGCAAATATTCTTGAAGCTTCCACCTGAGATTTGGTAGAGTGGTGAGTCAAGTTGATGGTGAAAGTTTGGCATTTTATGAATCACCACATCTTCCTCCACCATTTTTTTCTCTGTGAATATTGATCATTGCTACCACCTATTACTCTTTGTTTTCAAAATAAGGAATGTGAAGCATGTCATTGGGGTCATTTGAGAAAAATATAAAAAACCTTGAGAAAATATTTTGGGTTTATTATCTGAGGAAAGGATGGATAAAGGGAATTTTTTTTCATGTGCCTTCCACTTTACAAAAATAGTCTTGTGTCTTGAAACTAAAAAACCCCTATTTTCATTGTTGCCATGTGCTTTTAACTGTTGCTAAATGAAAAAATTTGACAGGTTAGGATTTGAGGGATTTTGTGCAAATTATAATGAAAAATAAAAAAGTGAAGGCCTACACCTCGAGTGCAGTGATATCAGGATTTCCTATTTATAAACTTATAGAGTTATTATTATTATTTTTTGTTCATTTATTTCTCACTATTTCTCCCTGGTCAAGGTGTTTCTCAATTTTGTCAGCTCTGAATGCTAAACATGTTGCTTTATTTCTTGCAGTGGAAACACCTCACATCTTAGCATAGGTCCAAGATATATTTTTGGTACAATAGCACAAATTGTTGAAGACTTGCTAAGTGCCTACTACTGAAAGCCTTTCCACTGTGACCAAAGTGCTATGTGGCCAAAACTAGAAGGATAGTGCATTGGGAAAAAGAGAATGATGTGCGCATTGATGCTACACACAGGGAGTATTTTTTCAAGCCCTTTTTCCCATCATGTGCAAGAGTCGTTTGCATTTTCAAGATGGGCATAGAATTCTCTTTGCCCAATAAAATAACCTTCTAGTGTTGCATGAGCTTTTAGCCTCGTTAGACTAAGGAACTTTCTAGAAAATTTTCACTCTTGGTTCGTAGTTATCCTATGAGTTTGTTCTGATTTCAAGGCTTTTACCTTCACTTTCCTTCTCAATGGTTCTTCCATAACCTCAGAGCTACTCGGGTTTGGGGTTGTTTCCTAGATATCTCTTGGGGTCTGGACCAACCTCCTGATCTGCTGGTAACATTTCTATACCTCCAACAAGTATATCATTTATCATAGTGATTTTTTTTCTCCAAAATTCCATTACTGTAGCGGAAGGGTGCATTCTAATTTATGTTTTTTTCTCTCGTAACTCAACATGTTGTGTTCAATGTGGTGCCTGTTGGGTGATTTCGATGGATTCTACAAACTATTTATTAATAAATATTTCTAACCTCTTAGGAAGGAGCTACTTAGCGGTGGCTTCCTATCTGACAATTGCTGGTACTGATTCTTCATCAGTATATTGAAAAATTCATCAATAGGGATTAATGTTTCGATTTTATCAAGTGTCTCCTGTTTCATATTCAACACATGATGGAATTTTCATGCACTCAGATCATTGGAGCAAGGCTTTCTGGCTTGCCTTGAATATTTAAATAATGTTATATAAGTGATCCCTAAATATGGAGCATCATTGAAAACATTTCAAGCTCCTCTCAGTGTATGTTTTCTAATCCCTCTTCTTCTCCTCCTTCCCCTTGTCATCTTCATTTATTTACAAGGAATGAAAAAGATACCCATAAGTATAAATTTTAGCCCAAAATAAAATTTAATGACAGTGGGAATTTTACGAGAATATTGTTATTACCACTAATGGTCTGGCCATTCTAATGAGGGATTTATTAAGAAACGAGCTCTCAACACATATTTCAGTGGGTTAGCAAAAGGCAGGAGAAGGTTAAAATGATTATAGTCAACAATATGAGTTACATAAGTGGTTGTTGTGGACTTCCCAATCCATGGTGGGAATTCCTCTTCTATTCAGTATGGTAATTCTAACAATTCAAAAATAAAATAATGGAAAAACAATTCTAAGCCCACAATTAGACTTAATCATCATTGAATACTTCACTTTAGACAAGGATGCTTTGTTTGTGCAAAATTTTTGCATCATAGTTAATGGCAGTGATAAAAATTTTATTTCACAGTGACCATGTGAGTTTTCTGAATTTTCCGTCAAAATGTTAACCTTCATCTAAAATTTTATGGTTGGATGAAGGATAAGGAACCAATGAAAGTTGTGAAGGTCTGTCAATTCACTTTTTCTATTAATGCCTCTTTGATAATATTAAGTATGATGGAACTCTTGTTGAATGATGTGGTCTTATTCCTTGTAAGGTTTTATCAACATGAATGCCATGCAAGCTATTATACATTGTCTTGAAACTTCCCAATTTTTGCAAAGATGAATCAGTATATGATTAAAGTTTTCTTCTGATGCCACTTGTCTGGAAATATTCAAGGTTGAGTTGGTTACTTGATCTTGAATTATGTAAATTCCTATATGAGATTTCATAATGATAAGCAGACATGATTTTTATTAAGATGAAAGCTAAGTGTTGATTATACTGTATTGTTGTGTTTTCTTCGAATTACATGGTTATCCACATTCAACTTGGTAGTCATTTCTCTTTGTTTTAGTGATGATTATAAGGCTAATGTATATTTTGAGAGAAAAATATGAAGCATTAAAGATGCACCAATAGAAGTAAGGTTCTATAGCATGTGGGGTGGGTGTGATCCTTATGTGCATGCATGTTTGTGTAGTGCTAATAAAATAAAATAGAAAAAATAAGCAACATCTTGTTTTTAACTACCTTATTTTCTTAGCCAATGTCTGGAGCTTTTCCTTAAACTTCTATTATTTCCAATCTCATGGTGGCGAATTAGGTGTTGAATTTAATTAGAGATGAAAAAATTTATATGTTCGAAAATAAATTTCATTTTCATCATTTTGGTAAATCAAAACTATAAAAACAAAGCCAATATATGTATGCATGTTTTGGGTCCTTACATTTAATTTTTCAAAATTTTGTGTCAAATTTGAAGTTAAAAATCTTTGTATTTGGTCCTGATATTTTGACCAAGTATTTGTAAAAATGGGGAGCTTTTTTTTAATATCATTTTTCTTGAATTTGGACATGAACACAAACCAACTGACTTAGCTTATTGTAAAAAATGCCAATGTAGCTAAAGATAACATAGATCCATCACGTTTGGATCTTATTAAGATTCAAGAGAGATCAATAAAAAGGTGAATGCAATTATGCATTTGTGAACCTTATGTAAATATATCCATTTTAGGTTATATTCTAAAGATATATTGGTTTCATTAATTGTACTATTCTCAATGTTAGGTGTTAAAATATTGGAGAGAGCTTTATTGGATTTAAAATTGGAAAAAAATTAGTTGGGGACATTAAATTTAGACAATCTGTTGACCATGATTTTCCATAGGATGCATTACTACCAAAGAATTGGGCACTCTTATCTGCTCTCTAAGAAAGAATCCAAGTGAAGTTCAACTATAGGATATGATCAGTGAAGTGGATGCCAATGGAAACGAGACATTTTATTTTTTGAAGTTCCTTAATCTCATGGCTCGAAAGATGAAGGTAGGGTTCGAGGGTTCTTTACCAATCGTTTATGAAGTTCTACATTTCAGATTCTATTTTTGATTTTTTGTATCATTGTGGTGTATTTAGGTTTCCTTTTCTCTCTCATGGTTCGAAAAATGAGGGTAGGGTTCCAAGGTTATTTACCAATTGTTTATGAATTTTTGCATTTAAAATTCTCTTTTTGTTTTTTCATATCATTGGGATGTATTTATATATTTCCTTTTCTCTCAATCCTTGGTTTTATGTTTCACATATCCCCTCTTTTGTGGTAATGGAAAACATTTCCTTTGATTTGTGGGCAATTATGAACCACAATTTTGCATGATTTTGGCAAAACCCACTTGAAATTGGGGGCTGCGATATTCAATCAACCATACACATGATCACGACTCTCTATTCATTGGGATTTGAACCTGGTTCATTATTGTTTTTCATTTTCCTTGTGTGTTTCATGGTCCCTGGAGATCCTTGTTACATTTCCTCAAAAGTTTAGATATCATTCATATATCTAAATTTTTTAATTTTTAATTTGAATATTTACGTGATAAAGGAAAGAAAAAGGTCTCAATTATAAAAATTCACCCAACAACAGCAACATTGAGATTTTTATTTCATTCATCCTGTAACATATTGCATTTGTCTTCATCAATGCTCTTCTTACATATGTTACCCACTTATGATATTTTCTTTGCAATATTTGGTGCATTTGCTGGTTATAGATCATTTTTAGGCTATAAATGTCTTCAGAGTTTCAATTTTAATTGAGTATTCAACTGAACATATTGAGTCTTTTATACGTAACTATATTTCCCTCCACCCATTTTTCATAACTTCCATAACCATTAGGTAGGGACCTGGAGCTTCGATGTTTTTTTTCTTGTTTAGTAAAATATTGTCGAGACTTTAATTTATTGAAAGTTGTCGAATTTACAATCTATAAAGTTTCAAGATATATTTTTAAAATTCTAATTCTTTAAAGGGTGCTAGCTCAATGGAAGAACAACTACTTTACAAGAATGAGGTTGGTGGTTCGATTTCATCACACCCTGATATTCATATGGAATGACGATGATCGGTTTTTGATGATGAAGGAACTTTTGACTATCAGCAATGAGCTTTTCGTGACATTTATCACCAAATTATGAAATGGCGATGGCCAATGAATGCCACCATATATATATGCATCAATAGTGACGACCATGAAAGGTATGTCACCATAAATCATTGTTGTTGTTATGAATGGTGACGCTAATTTCTTTTCATTATAGTCATTATTCATGACGGACCTTGAAGTCACCAATGAGTTTATCATGACATTTTTTGACCCTCACCAAATATAAAATGGTGACGGTCAATGCACGTTGCCATATATATGCACCAATAGTACCGGCCATCAAAGATCCATCACAATAAATCATTTTTGTTCATATGAAATGGTGATAGTCACTATCCGTCATTATAATCAATATTCATGACAAACCTTGAATCTCACCAAAACACATGTACTTCTGGTGACCTTCACTTTTTTGGTGGCCAAGGCTATGGTCCTTCACCGTTGCTCATATGAAATGGTGACAATCACTATCCATCATTATAAATCATTATTGGCAATGAACCTTGAATGTCACCACAAGACCTATACTTTTGGCAGCACTGCCTTTGGTGGCATTCAGTTTTTGGTGACGAAAGCTCTTTTGATTGTCACCAATGAGCTTATGGTGACATTTTGTGCCCCTCACCAATGTCCCTTTTTCTTGTAGTGAACCAAGTGAGCTAATAAAAAACATATAATAAAACAAATGAAATATGGTTGAGGTGATGTTTTTTTGTTGGGGCCTCACATCAAAGTTTGAGAATGAAAAAAATTGTGCTTCTCCAATAAAAGACAACATTTTGGGAAAAACAATTCCAAAAATCAACAACAGTAGGGTTATATCTTAGCTAGCTTACCAAAAAATGTAAGTGTTTCTTTGTTTCTAATTTTTTGAGATCACGTATAATGCATAACAAAGATAATATATACAAAATAAAACATTTATTTCTCTGTTTCTAATTTTTTGAGATCGCATAGATAAGAAGGAAAAGATGGAAGAGTAGAAAATGTGTAATAAAAACAAAAAAATGAAATATTAAATATATAAAAGATATTTAAAATGGACACGTTTAAACTTTATATCTCTAGATCTTACAAAAAATAATCATATATTAGGAAAAGTGACACCTTTGTTTGATGAAATGAAATATTTTATTAACCGAAAACAATGGTTTGGATGCAATGGAATAATATTCTTAGTCCATAATTTAATAAAATGAAAGATCTTGGAAATGCGACAACCGAGGCTCAAGATCTTGTTCAGCAATGGTAGTGGCTCTTCAAACTAGCTCTAATACCATGTTCAAGGAGAAATGTATTCCATATAAGATAAATTTCATCAATAGTCACTCATACAACAAAATCAAATATCATGACACTACTATTTTTACATGGTTTAAAACTCTTTAACAAGGAAAAACTCCATATCCCTAGCCAACTTTGTCGCTCGAGAAAAAAATTATTAATGCAAAAGATAATTATCTATAAAGGAGAGTTTCTCACAAAGGAGAGTTTCTCACAATTGATCATCATACATGACTCTTAATTATATTTAAATAAATTTATTGGACAAATTATATGTTAAACCGTGGATTGATAGCCATTAATATTTAGGATATGTCTGGAATATGTCTTCACCATTGGATTACATGCAACTAATTCATACTAAAGAAACAAACTTTTACCTAATAAATGTATTATACTGAGTTGATGTTTAGCAAATCCTTAATGTTTAAATATTCTAACACTTATCTATTGGTATTTTGCCCTAGTGCAAATTTGGCTTGTCAGATTATTGTAGTATTTGTTGTCAAAAGTGGTTGGAGTAACGAGATCCAAAGGCGAAAGGTTATCGGCGTTTCCTGTACTCGGGCAGTTTGTCTTGAGTAAGTTGCAAATGCTGCATTGATGTTGGATTCGATGTAGATGCGAGTCCTTTGTCCAGTGGTATGCACACCATTTCAGATCATATATTGGTCAGCATATCGTACTAAACCTCCAGGATATATATATATAATTTGGAGTTGTGTTGGGAAATATTATATACCTGCCAGGGCAACCATATCCTTAGTTGAAAGACCCTTAGCTCGAAAAGATGAGATGAGAGCACTCAGATTGGAAGTGGGAACCCGAATGTTAGTCTTTGGAGGAGTTAGGCTGGCAGTCATTAACGCGTACACAGAACACTGCAGGTGCAATTTATTTTCAAGCTTCTTTCTGCTTACTTTGTGAAAAGGTTGAAGTCTGGATCGCGCAAATTTCGTTAAAAGTGGGACCGATCTGCCATACGCGCTCAGGCCGACCAAATTACAATCCGAAGCTGCAAACATCTGGAACCTCTTAGAAATTATCTCTTAGAAACTTCCCAGATAGGATGATGTAAGACTTCAACGTATTTTGTGGGAGAAAATCTACTGCGAGGTCAACCATGTCGTTCCTGGAATCCTATCATGTCGACATCATCCTCTTCCGTAGCAATTTAAAAATTAGATGTAATAACCATGGTATTCGATCTATTGCGAAGTCAGTCAAATTTCGAAATCAGGCGGAAAATAATGTACTTTCCTTCACTAGCACTCTAGCCACAAAAGGAGGTATACACCGTTCACACTTATCTCTGTAAAATGTAGACTGCAGTTTAAAAATTCAAAATATAGAGAGAGCTTCAACAGGGCATCACAAATACACAATTAATTTTAGGAAATTAAATAATTAACATTAGTTTTAGGAAATTAAATAATAAAAGAATTAACATACTTGCTTGGGTATAATATTAAAGTGAGGTATAATATTTAAGTGGGTAATATTTGTGGAACATTAATGATGATGGAAATATTAATTTATTTATTATAAATTAATAAAATTAAAATATTGAGTAAATACCTTTAAGGGGATTATGGTAGGGTTAGGGTTTCAGAGATATTATGCATATTTAATGATTTGGTTAAGGCCATAATTTTTCATTTCCTTTACTTGATCCTATACAAGGATGGAATTGATTGGTTGGAAATCTTATAAATAGCTCTCAACAACTTAGTGCAAGGGATGTGGGAACTTATGTGGGAAATGACTACCAGAGTGAAAATTTAGTGTTTTGTACACCATTTCATTATAGTCTTAAAGGGAGGTGTTTACCAAAAGCAATAGTAAATCCCATGTTTATGTTGCCTCACAATAGATTGGAAGGATATAGTGAACACATAAAAGATCATGCCATCACATGCAAATTTATTAGCATTTGGCTAAAGGGGTGAGATGTGATGAATTGGATTCAGATCAAATGGAAATCGATATGAAATTAGGTTCCAAAGTTTTCTCACTATAATATTCTCCAATTTAAAGGATCGGCCTAGGGTCTTTGAAAATGGCCCCTATTTTTCAACAATGTTGGTTTTTTTATGAGATTTTGGAAAGAGTGATATGATCTCAAGAAAGAACAATTTCTTAACAACTCCAATTTGGATGTGCCTTTTCACACTCGAATTTTTTTTATTTTTATTTTATTACTGTCAGTATCCAAGTCGACCTAATCAAAGGAAAGAAAATTGTTATTTTTGAAGCTCATGTATGATCTAAAACACACATCAGCCCCACTAGCTAAATGGCTTGACCTTTGGCCAAAACACAATTGATTTGACTACTATATATTGACAATTGACCTTACTCATTTAGAAACCAATTCACATCACACAAAAAAATCATATTATAATCTTTTGCTCATACGTGCGAAGGAGAGAAAGAAGAAGATCAAAGAATTTTGACTAGGATTTTCCATTGTCTGAATGAATTTATGATGTGTTTGTTCAAATCCTTTGAGGCACTCTTTAATTGAATTTCTGACGTGTTTGACTACATCTTCTAAGGCTATATTTGACCAAAATTTTTGTGGCTTTGTTTGATCAAAACTTTGAGGTAGGTTCCTGATATTTCTATGGTAGTGGACTAATATATTTTGGGAAATTAATTAAGACTTTCTAGGAAAGTTTGACCAAGTTCTAGTGAGTCTCCTTGACTACAATTTGACAGATATTTGGTGGTACCAAATTTTAGATAACTTTGATTGAATCTTGACTAGGCAATTTGACCTAGTTTATGGGCATTTTCACTAAACTTCTAGGCAACAACAAGAGGCTGAAATTCAACCTATTTGACCATCATTGAACAGAATTGCGTCAGGTCAAATTTAGGCTAGTTTGACGAAATTTGACTTCAATTGGGTTCCATGGTATGTCTGGCCAAGCTTGATTGGAAAAATCAGATTTCATTTTTGCTAAATTGAACAATTTCTCATAGAAAATATTTTTTTGGTTTTCTATCAAGTTTGAGTTTCCTAGTTGAGAATTTTCAATGTTTGTTGTGCATTGTATTTCTACTATGATATCACTACTTTTGTTGCATCTAATATTGAATTTTTTAAGTGTAATTTCTTAATGAAGTTTTGAAATATGTTGAACTAAGTCTCTATATCATTGGAAGTAATTATCAAAGACATAAAATTGTGCTTGCCTAAATTAGCACTACAAAATTAACATGGGTTCAGAGATTTGGTGAAGAAAGCTTATTAAATATCACCTTTGAAGACACCTATTTTTCCAATCTACTATGTGACCAGACTCTTGGCCAAATGGCTCCCTTTATCAAGCCTGAATATATGCTAGAGGGTTCAATACATGCATTTTTATCCTTTTTCATTCAATGAAATATAGCTACAGAAGGGAAGCGATTATGTTTCCTTTTCAAAAGAATTACAAAAAGCTAACATTCCCTCAATTTACACTTCTAAAATTATTTAAATTTATAGCAGAATCTTACCTAAAACACAACTGAAGACGATACTGAAAAAGAGCTCTAAAAAAAAAAAAGGCAAGAACACAAAGTAGTTAAAAGTTGAAACTTGGCTTACAGTAATAAAAAATATCACCAAAAGAAATTTATAAAATTATTATAAATATAAAGAGGGAAGCATAAATAAATTTTTAGGATTGTAGTTGAATGGAAAAGAAACTCATCCAAGAAAAATGATCTACAAAGGTCAAAAAACAAACCCTAATTCAAGGCTAAGAATAGAGAAATATCGAAACAAATGGGAATTTTTTGAATATGATCAATTATTCAAATATGAAAGACTCAACCAAACCTCTTAGATATATTTTTACATAACCACAAATGACAAGAACAAAAAGCGTTACTAAAATAAAGAAAAACAAAGCAATACAAATTTAATGAAGGCACCCCAATTGAACAATTTGATGCAGGGATTCTGCATTAAAAGGGATCCTTATGCATAATAAAATGTGTGTGTCCTTATCATGGAATTCTCGATTCAATTCTCCATTAAAACGACATTTAATTTAGCACAAAATATACATAAAGAAGAGAGAACCAAACAATAAACAAAATAATTGCATAAATTACAACCAAAAATTACAAATGCAAACCCTTCCTTGGCCGAATTTTACAATTGTTGGCCTATCGGCTCTTAGCCCTTTACATAAACTCTCACACCATTTCTCTCTATCTCTCTGTGCCTCTCTTTTTCCTCCATCCTCACACAAGCTTCATATTTATACATAATTATGGATCAATTTGAATCCATAATTTCCTCCACCCAAATCTCAACCAAATCCTAAAATATATTTATCCCTTTATTGACTCAACTAAGTTCCATTTAAGGAATTTCTAATCTCGAAAATATCTACCCAAACCAATTCCACTCATATCCTCAATTTATTAAGAGAATATTTACAATAAACCTCACACTCATATATTTTTCTCTTAATTTATTTAAAATGAGCATAATAAATTATAAAATGATTAAAAATACATCACCCCCTAATTGCACAATATTTTAATGAAAATCAAGCTGGATGCTCTTGCATCAAACTCCCCATGTAGAGAAGTTTCCATAGACTCATGTCTATGAGTTCTACCACTTTTCAGTAATAATGTGACAGCCATAAGTCTCGATGACTTGCTCCCTCCAGGATTCCAAACTTTGTTTTACCTCTGGTCTTTTAAAGTATCAACTCTATTGAATTTGCAGAATAGTACTTCCAGAATACTATTGAATGTAATTCTCGCTTTTCCATACCACATCATCTTTATGTCAGGAATTAAATACTTGTATAGAATCACGGATACCCATTCTTCTGGTCTCCAAACTCTGAAAGAATCTCGAACTGGTTGCACATCAACATCACTCATTCTATCAACTATATTCCATCGGCCTCTCCAAAAATTTATTTCACCATTTCCTAGGAGTAATTCCTCTTTGTCTAATGCTTTCGTCTCCAATTGCGCTGAACACTCAACTTCCTATAATGGACAATAATCAAGAATTTCTCCTTGATCACAACTATAGTCATTGACTGCTCCTATAGTAACAAATTTCTCGTCCCGTGTTGTACCTGCATTCATCAACAAATTATTAGTTTTAAAAAAATAAGACCTTTCGGCCTCTTTTGATGCTTCAAGCACTAATCTCCCATCATAGACCTTCTGGATTTCAGTAAATCCTCTTTTGAATTGCTGGCTTTTGTCATATTTATCATGTTGGTTCAATACTTATGCTTCCTTTATGTCTCTAAAGACATAATTTTCTTGCTACTCCTGATCTTTCATCTCATCTCCAAATACTTTCTACTCAATTTATCTGATTTCAACATCATATTTATCAATGTTGTATTTTGTACCTACAACCAAATTATTATTTGAATAGTTAAAACATTCACTTAAGTCTATAAATGTTAGAAACATGCCATCCTTATCATGCACGACAACTGCAATCTCTTCTGTATCAGGTTATGCAAGCTTCACTTCTCCTTCAGGTTCCTTAAGCCATCATTCCAAGAACTCTATTTCCATGTGAAATCTTTCCAGCATTTCATCACAACCTTCATTCCCAGTTTAATTCTTCTTCTGGCAATCCTCCTGAGTTATCATGTTTTCTGTACCATCACATTGCAAAGTTATGTCATGAATTTCATTAAACAAATTCTTTTTTTTACCTCCTTGGAATATCACTTCGAAATTTTCATTATGCTTTTGCTCCATAACAGCTTCAACTGCTTGTCTTACACCAAATAAGAATTCATTTATGAATTCTTTCTGTTGCAACACATTAGTACCTTACTCCACTGAAAGGCATTCTCCATCATACTTCACCTCAAGAGTTTCATTCATCTCTGTGACAGTTTCACTAGACTGTCCACCATATTTTGCATGTCCTGCAAACATACAAAAAATATGAGATTTAAAAATGCAATGCTTCTTAGCCTCATCTGCTTCCCTTGTTAGCATATCTTCAAATTCTTCTGAACTATTCTAGTATTCCATGAGATCTTTCTCATTGATTTCTTCACCCAGAATTCCACCCTGTTCTGGGCCACAAATGGAAACTTCCTTTTCCAACTTAGCCTCTTTGATTTCTTCACATCTCAATTGCACACTCATCATCTTCTCAAGCTTCGTCAACTGTTCTGTCAACTGTATGTTTACATGTTGTTCCCTCTTTTCATGTAGCCTTTTCCACTTCACTTTATTCCTCATGGTCCAACCATGTCTCTGGTATTTATTTCTATGCAACAATTCCATCAATAACTCAAGGTGAACTGATATCTCAACTTTCTCCCTCTCATACTCTTCATAAGTCAACTACTTCCATACACCACTTGCCTTGGCATATTCCTTCTTCTTTCTTCAGTTGAGGTCTTCATCAGATCCACTAAAATGACTATCAACAGTCATCTCCTCCTCCTTTGTCAACTTCATCTTTTCACTTGTGGATTTCATTCAAACTCCTTTTCAGAAAGCCTTCATACTTGCCATCCCATAATGCAAGCTCTCTTCTTATGCTTGGTATCTTTCTATTCTTTGTCTTGGAATAATCTCTGGAAAATATCTTTCTCCTCTTTGCTGCAAACAACAACTGCAGTAATTCATGTGTTATAATGACCAAAATCTTTGGGTGTCGGGCTTCCCCGATCATGCACCCCATTACATTCAAACCTTTGACTTGATTTAAGACTTTTTGACTCCAGAATTGACATCAACTCTTCATCTTGGATGAAAAATGCACCCTTTTGTGCGATAAATCATTGTTTTAACATGACTCAAGCTATCCAAATTTTCTTCATTTGACATTAACATCTTATTTGACTTCATAGCATGACCCAATAATTACAATAGTGGCTATTTTGACTCTAATTCAAGTTATACAATATACCAATGAACATCCAACATTCTCATGATATAAAATCTTCACTCCACCAATTCTCTTTCATACTCCATTCGTATGATAATATCATACATCATCTCCCATTATCACTTCCTCTTACTATCATGACACTTAAGCATTTAAATTTAAATTTAATCCACTTTTCTGAAGATATATTTTATGATTAAAATAAAATAAATCATTTGATTTCCAACATTTAAAATGCCCTTTTGAAATGAATTATCATACCTTATGCTCCCTTCAAGGTTATTTAGTAAACCTCCTCTTCACAATTTCAACTTTCTAGATTCATTTGCATGCCCTTCATTCAACATGCTCATCATATTAGCACAAACAGTTTCCCTGTACTTCCATGCAACTCCTTCTTTGCAAAATCTCTCTCCACAGTTCGCCTTTCTATCACTTTCTCAATACATGATGAAAACCTTTATGAATGGTTTTTTTGATAGACCGTAATTGTTAATAATGTTTTGAAGCTTACCGCAATTTTAAATGGTACACTTTCTCTTGCCTCGTAGGCTTACATCAAGTAAATATACCTTCACAGTCATAATTTTACTCAAAACTCATATAAATTTTCCTAAGACCAATTTTAATTTGAAAAACGTTTTCAATGTAGACCACTTAATGATTTCGATATACTTGTTCATAGAATTATTACAAACACACACTTATACCTTTCTTTAGTTTACATGATTTTGTTGCGTAACTTTTGTTGTATTATGTTGCTTCCTTTTCTGCATCCTTTATGTCCTTGTATTGTTCTCTCACCTATTTCTCCTTTCATAGAACACTTGTGTCGCATGCTAGATTTATTTCCACTTGATGGATCTGGGGCTTGAACTTCAAATACTGCTACAAAATTTTTCACAACCCATATCCTATTATGATCTGAAACTTGTCTTTGACTTTCCTTATCCCGGAGTTCCAAATACATTTAGCTGGATGCTATTCGTATTTCTGAAAAATGCTCATAGTCATTGATCTGATCATTTTTTCAACCAATTTCTTCCTTTCTCCATACGATATTTAGAACTTACAATGTCTCACTTACACGCAGATAACAAATGATCCCTAACTTGGACGAAACACAAACTTCAACAATTGTTTTTTTTTGCACAACAAACAAGCCTCAATTAATGATGTCACATGGGAATGAACAAGTCAAACACTCATAGCCAATGCCACACTAAATTGACGAAATTCTGGTCTTCCATAAATGAACACTGAAATTATTCATGGTATCCTTCACCTCTTCAACACGATTAACTATAATTTGACATGAATGATGCTTTGGTCTCCAAATTGCAGTTGTTTTCGACCTCATGAAGCACTGAAACCTTCAAAGTTCGAAAAGAAACTAAGAAATGGTGTTGAATTTTCAATGACCATGGTAAATGCACATGATTACCCAATAAGTCAATGCACTCCAATCGGATCTCCTCCATGCATGAGTAATATGCATCACAACAATAAATTTTCCATATTTACAATGCTCCCATGGCTATTTGGTTTTTCCAATGAGTGATCATTTGGAATAAACATTTCCAATAACAGTGTCCAAATAAACACATGTAAAAACTCAGAAATGATTATAAATTCTTACTCATGTCCCAATAACATTAATCAAATGAGCATTGTATGACACATAGATGTCCATCACTGATTCGTTGATGATCTGGTGACAGAAAACATCAAATATTTTGGGCACAATGGACGTCGTGGAATGCGTAATGTCGGTGCTGGATCCTTCACTAAGTAGACCTGCTAGCAGAAGATGCAACGTTCAACCTGGTAGACAATGGACTTGCCGACGATTATTTCATAGTTGGCTATGCAAAAACCTCCTCAAAACTTAGCGGATCAGGCTAATACCACTTGAGAATTTAAATAGCAGGTATAGATATCAAATCATGTAAATTTTATCGAAATTTGGGCTCACTAAATCTCCCTCACACTTCTGCAAGCTTCACTTTGATTAGTCGCTACAGGTTTTGTATTCTTCACGGTCATATAAACATTCTCATAGCTTGAAAAAATGCCACATCAATACACGCATCCAATGATCCACCTAAATGGAATCGACAAAGCATTTCCACTACAACTGTGTCCACAAAATTCTTTTCTTTTGGATACAAATAGATTTAGCTCAATTACTCCTTGCTCGGTAGCTTCTTATCATAGCTATCATAGTTATCAACTACCCGATACTTTCCTTCTCAACAACATTCAATCTTGTACGTCCCCAATTCGTGTATGATCACGCAATGATGTCTCACAATTCATTGCATTAATCACCAAGTGTGATGGCATCCTAACTGGGTGAAGGCCACATGCCTAAGATGGAATATTTAAACCATTGGATAAATCCGCACGAGCCACAGTTGTCAACAGATTAGATCACAAACCATAGGCTCCTAAAATATCACACGGGTTTTTTTTAGTACAACCAGTAACAACAAAGATTCCAAACTGGAAGTGTACTGCAGCAACGTTGTCTCGAGTGATTACAGCTAATATTGACAACACTGTTTCTTCTCGTGGCTCGAACCCTCATACAAAATAGATTTATCTCACAGCGAACTCAGAACTTAGTGCAGCAATCTATCACACAATGAAATCCATGACACTAAAACTCAACTCTAACCTTGGGCTTTGATACCAAATTATGCAGGGATTCTGCATTAAAATAGATCCTTGTGCATAATAAAATGTGTGCCTCCTTCTCTTGGAATTATCAATTCAAATCTCTGTTAAAACGACATTTAATTCAGCCCAAAATATACATAAAGAAGAGAGAGCCAAACAATAAAAAAAAAAATTTGCATAAATTACAACCAAAAATTACCAATGCAAACCCTTCCTTAGCCGAATTTTACAATTGTTGGCCTCTCAAATCTCGGCCCGTTACGTAAACTCTCACACAATTTCTCTCTATCTCTCTATGCCTCTCTTTGTCCTCCATCCTCACACAAGCTTCATATTTATACATAATTATGGATCAATTTGAATCCATAATTTCCTCCACAGAAATCTCAACCAAATCCTAAAATATCTTTATCCCTTTTTTGACTCAACTAAGTTCCATTTAAGGAATTTCTAATCCCTAAAATATCTACCCAAACCAATTCCATTCATATCCTCAATTTATTAAGAGAATATTTACAATAAACCTCACACTCAGATATTTTTCTCTTAATTTATTTAAAATGAGCATAATAATTTATAAAATAATTAAAAATAAATCACCGCCTAATTGCAAAATATTTTAATGAAAATCAAGAAGGATGCTCCTGCATCAGACTCCCCATGTAGAGAAGTTTCCATAGACTCTTGTCTATAAGGTCTGCCACTTTTCTGTAATAATGCAAGAGCCACAAGTCTCGATGACTTTCTCCCTTGAGGATTCCAAAGTCTATTTTGCCTCTGGTCTTTTAAAGTATCAAATCTATTGAATTTCCATAATAGTACTTCCACAATACTGTTGAATGTAACTCTCGCTTTTCCATACCACATCATATTTATTTCAGGAATTACAGACATGTATAGAATCACTGGTACCCATTCTTCTGGTCTCCAAACTATGAAAGAATCTCGAATTGGCTGCATACTTTGCAAGAATCCATGCACAACCATCCCACAATGGAAAAATCTTGAAACATTCTAAAAATTGTATTATAGCTAGAAAAGACCCACATGGTAAGAAGACTTTATCCCACATGGTTATTGATGTTGGTAGAAAAAAATAATTTCCCTTCACTATATTTGGCCATAAAATTTATTTTACAAAGTTACTTTATGAAGTGATCCACTTTAAAAAGTAATAATGAATTATTTTAAAAATGAATTTACTTTATAAAATAGTGTCGTAGACAAAAATAACTATAAAAAATGAATATTAAACTTATTTTATAGTGATTCACCCTTATAATACGATTGACATATGAATTACAATAAGTTTACATTTTTTTTTTTTAAATAATGTGAATTGCATGAAAAAATAGCTAAATAAAAACATTAATGCTATTTTATAGTGATTCATTTTATAATACAAGTGAAATACACATTATAATAAAGTTATTAAATAGTTTAAGTTAGCATAAGAGTTTTCAAAAAGTAATTTAAAAAGAGAGTTGAACATAACACTACTTACTAACTAAATTAACTTTCAACCAAGTAAGCTAATAAAAAACATACAATAGAACAAATTAAAGATGGTTGAGGTGCTGGTGTTGTTGTGACCTAACATCAAAGTTTGAGGATGCAAAAAAATGTGCTCATCCAACAAAAGACAACATTTTTGGAATGAAAATCCAAAACTCAACAATAACACAATTATATCTTTCACTAGTTTACAAAAAAAAAAAAAAAGTTTCTCTGTTTATTTTGAGATCACATATAATGCATAACAATGATAAAATATACGAAATATTTTTTTTTCCTTTTTTTTCTAATTTTTTGAGATCACATAGAGAAGAAGGACAAGATAGAACTGTAGAAAGCATTTAATAAATAAAAGGAAAAAAAAACGAAATATGAAATCTATAAAAAATATTTAAAATGGAGAGGTTCAAACTTTATATCTCGAGGCCTTACCAAAAAAAAAACCATATTTTAGGAAAAGTGAGACCTTTTTTTATGAAATGGAATATTTTATTAATTGAAAGAAATGATCTGGATGCAATGTAGTAATGTGCTTAGGCCATAATTTAATAAAATAAAATATCATGGAAATGCAACAACCCAGGCTCAAGATCTTGTTCAACAATGGGAGTGGTTTTTCAAACTGGCTCTAATACCATATTCGAGAAGAAAGGTATTCCATGTAAGAGAAATTTCTTCAATGGCCACTCATATAGAAATATCAAAGATCATGACACTAGTACCTTTACATGGTTTAAAACTCTTTAACAAGGAAAAGCTCCATGTCCCTAGCCAAAATTTTCACTTGAGAAAATTTTATCAATGAAAAATAAATTTATTTAGAAAAGAATTTTTCTCACAATTGATCATCATACATGACTCTTAATGATCTTTAAATAAATATCGTGGACCAATTATATGCTAAACCCATGGATCGATAGCGATTAAAAAATATTTGTTAGAACCTTCACTACAAATTGCAGAGGTTCTAGTAGAGAATTTTTTTGAAAATATTCCCGATCTTGTAACACTAAAAAATTCCACATAAACCTCTACTACAAGGTTTTTTTCTCCGAGTGAACAATGACATAAATCCCTAATTGAACCTTCTTGAACTCAACATCCATGAACTACAACTAGAAACCAAAATAGAAGTTGTCTCTAAGAAATATATGGCATTTTTGTTGAATATGGGCACCCTTATGAGGTGTGAGAATCATGGATACTTCTTGATCCCTTAATTAGATTTAAAGGGGGTAAATTAAGATAATATAAATCAAAACCTTTCTTCTCAATCTCGAATGTAATGGTTGAGTCCTTGAACGACAACAACTAACCCGTATTAGTTATCAATCTACTCTGAGGGTGTTATGGATGTCATGAATAGGTTAATTGTGAACCTAAAATGGGTCTTAAGGTCTATCCAATGGGTATTAAGGTCTATCCATGTTCATAGGAGGAATAAAATGGAATTTTCCCCTAAATGATGCTTCTTAAGATCAAGTTCTAAGAAGAAAACCTACCATCCTCAAAATATTCCCCTTATTTAAGGATCTTCCAACTATGAGTGAATTAGCATGAGATGTTTTGATCTTATTTGTATGACCAATGGGACTTACATATAAAAATTAAATTTCCTATGTTTCATACTTATACACTATATTTTAATAAGTTGTGTGTTCCTTAAATAATGCCTCTAAGTCAATGATGCTATATATGGAAATTTATACTACAAGGTGTCATGAAAGGGAAGCATTATCTTTCATAAGTCCATATAAGATAATAGAAGTGACAATACTGTCATAAAGGGGTGTTTTTTCATCCCAAAACCAGAATTTTGTTATTAGCTTAGCAATATGAAATATTTTTCTTCTCACGAGTATTGTTCAAACTAATCATGTGTTGAAAGTAAATTCGTGGTCAAGTCGAAGATATTTGTCTAAAGTAACATTCTCTATGTTTTTATTGTCACATATAAAATGAGTGGAAGTAATATTTTTGGATTTGATAATGACAACCTTTTTTTATCAATGCTTACTAAGATACTCATTTTAGAAAACAAATCCTTGAGAATCATTAGTTACTTGATATTACAGGGATAACTCATCATAAGAACAATCATTACATTATGAAGAAGGATGATGACTATCCCATGTAAAGCAGTGCTAGCATAACTTGTTTCTTCCAAACACATCTCTAGCTTATCAATGCCAATGTAAAAAAACAAGAGATAAACATCAAACTTTTTTTAATTCCTACCTTACAATTAAATTTTTTTTGTCTATCTTTAATAAACTTTTTTTTTTAAAAAACTGTTAACTCTTAATATATCCTAAAAGTTATTTGTTAGAACCATAATAACCACTTAGTAAAACAATATAGGAAATCAATTTTCCTTTCCATTACTCCTAAACATAATTAAATGATCCAGATTCAAACGATAACTTTTACAACTACAATAACTTTCAGCCCTTTTTAAATGACTTTATAATTAAATTTTAATAATATTTTTTCCAAAATCATTCTATATAACTTAATTTGAAAAACTTTAATGGTAATAATTATAAAAACTAATTTTATTTTAACATTTAAAAATAAAACAATAAATATAAAAATAAAAACAAAAAACAAAAAACATACCGTTTTAAATACTCATTTTGAGATATCATCATCACCTATCAACTTTGCATTCATAATATGACGTCACAAGAATACGATGCTTGTGTTTTATTACTAAATTAATATGGAAAAATGTGAATGAAACTTCCTTAAAAGTAAAACATTAAGAACTTACATAATGTGAAGGAAATATCCTTAAAAATAAAAAGTTAAAGGATAAAAACAAAAACATACCCTTTTAAATGCTTATTTTGAGATATCATCATCACCCATCAACTTTGCACTCATAATATGAAATCACAAGGATACGATGCTTGCGTTTTATTACTAAAGTAATATGGAAAAATGTGAATGAAACTTCCTTAAAACTACAACATTAAGAACTTACATAATGTGAATGAAATTTCCTTAAAAATAAAAAGCCAAAGATAAAAATCAATAAGCAATATGTCAATGAGAGTATATTTTTTAATCTTCACCAAATTTTTCCTCTTGTAATTTAGCTTTGCATTTGCCAGTACATGAAGTAATACTTTTTCGAAAATTTTGTGCTCTTATATGAAAGGTAACGATTTATCCCAAAAAAATAATTCACATGTTTTATGATTTCATAAAAAAATTAAAACTAAAACATTAAGAACTTACATAATGTGAAGGAAATTTCCTTAAAAATAAAAAGTTAAAGGATAAAAACAAAATCATACCCTTTTAAATACTCATTTTGAGATATCATCATCACCTATCAACTTTGCACTCATAATACGAAATCACAAGAATACGATGCTTGTGTTTTCTTACTAAAGTAATATGGAAAAATGTGAATGAAACTTCCTTAAAACTTCAACATTAAGAACTTACATAATGTGAATGAAATTTCCTTAAAAATAAAAAGCCAAAGATAAAAATCAATAAGCAATATGTCAATGAGAGTATATTTTTTAATCTTCACCAAATTTTTAGCTTTACATTTCCCAGTGCATGAAGTAATACTTTTTCGAAAATTTTGTGCTCTTATATGAAAGGTAACGGTTTCTCCCCAATAAATAATTCACATGTTTTATGATTTCATAAAAAAATTACATCTATAAATTATACGATCGACAAGCTGTTCAAATTATTTATAATTTCTTAAAAACATTACATTGTTGGAATTTCTGAAGTATTTCAAACGCACAGAAAAAACATACTTCTTCTCCTCAACAAAACAAAGAGATTCAAATGTAAAAATCTTGCACAGAGATGCATAAAACTTCTATTTCATTAAGCATAGGAAATCTATTACAAAGTGAAGGTTTTTCTCAGATCTGCCTTGTTCTGGTTTACAAAAAAATCCTGCTTCAACTACTGCACACGCGGTGTTTTTGAATCTTGCTCTTTGTCTTTTTTTTTTCTGCTTTCGGGTTTACAAAATATAATACACAGTCAACATTATTCTGTCGCTGTATTCACACTTTTATAACAAAGTATTGTTTTATATATATTATAAACTTTGTAAAGTTTATAATATATATATATATATATATATATATATATATATATATATATCTTAAGTCAAAAGACTTAACAAAACAAATGTCGTGGCATTGAACCATAAAAACAATTCGGAGTTTGCTTAGATCGGTTAAGGACCCGATTTGCTCTAAGGATGGTAAGGGTGTTTACTTGATTCCGTGCTTGTGTGAGACTCTTTACATTGGTGAAACAGGTCGATCTATTAATCAAAGAATTCATGAACATGTCGTTGACCTTAAGCATAATAGATCTGGCTCCTCAGCTTTAGCAGAGCATGCTGAGAAGACCAATCATCATATTTGCATTGAGGATGCTAAGGTTATTACGAGGATTGACCATCTCCACCACCGTAAGTTGAGAGAAGCCTTGGAAATCGAAAAGAGGTCGGTTAACCTCAACAGGGACGATGGGTGGTTGGTTAGCAGATGTTGGATTCCTGCTCTTCATTCCTAGTTTTTTTTTTTTTTTTTAAATTAATTTTTATTTTCATTTCTATGTATTTTTATGATTGTTTATTTTTATGTTTATTTTTAATCTTATGATTTTTATTATATAACATATTATTAAAATTTAATTTTTAAACTCAAAATATAATATATATATATATATATATATATATATATATATATACTTATTTTTATTTGTATTTTTATATTTTTTTATGTAATTTTATTTTTATTTATTTTTAATTTATTTTCAATTTTATTTAGTTTTATCATTTTGGTTGATATTTTAACTTTTAATCTTTTATTAAAAAGAATACAATAGAATAAATATATTAATTATTATTCTAAAAATTAAAATTAAAATTAATTTTTTTTTATTTTTCAAGAATATATTGGTTAATTTTTATTTTATTAAGAATAAAAATAAATAAGATGCCAATTATAAACATTAAGAACTTAATAATAAATTAAATAGGTAATCATTATTTTATATTTTTTGATTTCAATTCCTAGGTTTAGTCAAACTAGCCGTTATTTTACAAACGACTAGTTCGAGATTTTTTATAGTTTTATATTTAAAATAAATAAATAAATAAAACTATTAATATTTTATGCATTTATCTATTTATTTTTATTTTTAAACTTATGATTATTATTATATAACATATTATTAAATAAAATATAATTTTTAAACTAAAATTATTAATATTTATTTATTTACTTGTTTTTATTTGTATATTTTATTTAATTTTATTTTAATGTATTTTATTTTTATGGTTATTTTTATTTTATTTTCAATTCTATTTAGTTTTATTATTTAGGTTGATATTTTATGTTTTAATGTTAAATATATATATATTAAGAATAATTTTTTTTTTTTAAATTACTTATTTAAAAAAAAAATTAAAAATAAAAATAAATAAGATTTCAATTTTAAACAATAAGCATTTAATATTAAATAAATAAGAAATCATTATTTTATATTTTTGTTTTCATTTCCTAGGTTTAGTCAAACTAGACGTTATCTTACAAACGGTTAGTTGAAGATTTTCTTATCTATTTAATTGGGTTATCTGATCAGATTCTTTATCTTGTCCTGATGATGAACCACACTGGCAGGTTCGAAACACATCGACCAAAATTATTCTGATGTGATTTTTACCAAAATATTTTCTCACTAAGTCAAAACATTTACAAAATTTATTTTCATGGATTTTAAATCTTTTTATACAAAATGATTAACCGGGACTTATCGCGTTCATTTGGGCCTATGTTGACTAGACCCTTCAACCTTGCAATCGGGCTCCTATTGACTAGCGGTGGACCCCGATAGACTTCAAACAAAAAATAAACGGCATTACACAATTCCTTATCGCATCCATTTCTGGGGGTGGTGACATCAGCTTCAGGATTTGCGTTAGCCATGCTATTGGTCCACGGGTCTCGTGACATGGTAGTGGTGGGGACCAGCTCTTGTACGGGCTATGGGGGAGGTGACGTAGGCTAAAGTTTGTGTGATCAAAGCATGATTGGTTATGGGTTTAAGGACATGGACTATGGGCTCCACAAGTCATGACGTGGCCCATTCAAATTTAAACGAAATGTGCACCAATACAAATGGTGGTTGGTGTAGTTTTAATGGCAGGTATGGAGGGTTTAAAGCGGTAGACACATAGGATAAGGGTGCAGATAGATGACAGTGGGTTACTTGGTCAAGCCACGGATTTTAAATGCAAATAATGGCTACAACCATAAAAAAATTAACTTGCAGGCTTATTAAAACATGAACTTCATTGCACAGTGGAGTGCAAATCAAACCAAACAATCTTCTAATGCTACTATCCTTCGGGATTTAATTCAAACTTCATTTTATATCCTCCTTATGCACTTGCAATTGTAATTAACATTTCCAACACTCCCCCTTAATTTCAGCTGTTTCATTCTCTTGCATACCCAGACATTTTCTCAAATAATTAAAACTCTTTTTCCCCAATGGTTTTTTCAATATATCAGCAAACTGCTCTTTAGTTTTGCAATGTTGCAAAATAATTTCCCCATTTTTCACAAGCTCTCTTATGTAGTGATACTTGGCATCAATGTGTTTCATTATTTTATGAAACATTGAGTTATTTGATAAATCTATAGTTGAGCTATTATCACAATAAATTGTCATGCCTTTTACCTGCTCATGACACAAACTCCTCAAAATTCTCCTCATCCACATTGCTTGACATGTTGCTATTGTAGCTGCCACATAGTCTGCCTCTGTTATCGATAAAGCCACAATTGGTTGTTTCTTAGAAGCCCATGAGATGGCTCCTGATCCCATATGAAAAAAATATCCAGAGGTGATTTTCCTGTCATCTATATTTCTAGCCCAATCATTGTCAGCGTATCCAATTAATTCAAAATTTTCTTAAGTGGTGTTGGGAATCACGATTGCCGTTAGACCAAAACCCATAGGTGTTAGTCAATGATCACATCGCCAGAGATAAGGATCCATGAAAGGTAATTAGTCCATGTCGCGAAACACATGGGGAGCGTTGGTTTATCCAATTTCCAACAATCTCCCCCCCAACGCGATCCGGGTGTGTATCGAACTCGTGACCTATGCTCTGATACCACTTGTTGGGAATCACGATTGCCGTTAGACAAAAACCCGCAGGTGTTAGTCAATGATCGCATCGCCAGAGATAAGGATCCACGAAAGGAAGTTAGTCCATGTTGCGAAACACATGGGGAGCGTTGGTTTATCCAATTTCCAACAAGTGGTGTATAAAATACCATACCTCTTTGTTCCTTTCATATACCTCAAAATTCTTTCTTCTGATTGCCAATGTGTCTCCTTTGGCCTTTCCATAAATCTGAAAATTAAACTTACAGCATGCATAATATTAGGCCTAGTTGCAGTCAAATACATGAGGCTGCCAACTATGCTCTTGTACAAACTTTGATCAAAATTCTTGCTGTTGTCTTCTTTGTTGAGTTTCAATTCCATCATTGTATGAGTAATTGTTGTATTACAATCCTGCATATTAAATCTTTCCAAAAATTCTTTCACATATTTAGCTTGAGATAAAAAAATCTTATTTTCATTTTCCTCTACTTCTATTCCTAGGAAGTATCTCAGCAATCCCATATCATTCATCTCAATTCATTGTTCATGACTGTCTTAAACTCTCAATGAGATAATGTGAATATCACATCATCAACATACAAAACAACAATCATCATGTTACCATCTTTCTCTTTAATGTACAATGTGGGTTCTCCTTCACATTTCTCAAACCCATTTTCTAGTAGATATGCATCTATCCTAGTGTACCATGTTCTTGGTGCTTGTTTCAGCCCATAAAGAGCATTATTCAATTTGCATACCTTGTGCTCTTGGTCTTATTTCTCATAGCCTAGAGGTTGTTCAAGATATACCTCTTTCATCAATACTACATTTAGAAATGTTGATTTCACATCCATTTGGTAAACTTTCCATTAGTGTTGTGCTGTTATGGATAGCACTTCTCTTGTTGTTTCCATTCTTGCAACTGGTGCAAAATTTTCCTCATAATCTCTTCCTTGTTGCTGCTTGTAGCCTTAGACAACAAGTCTAGCCTTATGCCTTTCAATCTTACCTTCATCATTTATCTTGGTTTTATAAACCCATTTTACTCCAATGACTTCTTTGCCTTTTGGGAGGTCAATCAATTCCCACGTCTTGTTTTTCTATATGGCATTTATTTCTTCATCCATAACATCTATCTATTTATTATCTTTTACAACTTCTTCAAAATGAATAGGATATTCTACATGACAATACAATGCAAATAAGGAGTTCATACCTTCATTTGCTGCCTCTTGCTCATAGATTTCATTCAGGCTTCTGAATCTAGTTCCTCTTTCAATTGTTGAACTTGTGCTTGTAGAAACACTCAAATCTGCTCATTGTGATGTGCTAGGAGAGGCACTATCATCACTTCTCAAGCATGTTCTCATACCTACTTGTGGTGTCCCTTGTTTTCCTTGTGTTGGTGGAGGTGGTGCTGCTAATGAGGGATGTCTTTCAGCCATTTATTCCTCATTATCGCCATGAGACAAACAACTTTTTACATTCATCGTTTTCCCAATCCTTCTATCCCAACCTCATTCCTCAATACACTACATATCTTTGTTTATCATAAATTTCTTGGTGGATGGGTTATACAATTTGTATGCCCTGGATTCTTCATTGTATCCAACAAATATGCACTTCTCCCCCTTACTGTACAACTTCTTCCTTAGCTGATCTGGAATGTGTGCATAAGCCACACAACCAAAAACTCTCATGTGGGTGACAAACTATTTTATGCCACTCCATGCTTCTTCTGGAACTCTGTTCATAACACTCTTTGATGAGCATATATTTAGCACATATGTTGCACAATGTACGGCTTCAGCCCAATATTCATTTGGAAAATGTTTTTCCTTCAGCATACTTCTTACCATGTCCATGATGGTTCTATCTTTTCTTTCAGCAACTCCATTTTGCTGAGGTGTATACCTTGCTGTAAATTCCTCATGTATCCCATTTTATGCAAAAACACATAAATTATTTGGAGATATATTCTCCTCCTCTGTCTTCTCTTAAGACCTTAATATGTTGTCCACTTTGGTTCTCAACTAGAGCTTTAATGTGGCAGAATTTCTCAAACACTTCACTTTCAAATTTCAAGAAATAAACCCATGTTTTTCTTATGTAATCATCAATAAATGTTAGCAGATAGTGGCTGCCTGCTAATGATTGTGTTTGCATTCGCCCACAAAAATTAGAATGGACTATTTCTAAGGGTGATTTTTCCCTTATGCTCTTTCCTGATGGAAAGATTTCTCTGTGTTGTTTTCCCAAGATGCAGCCATCACATAGGTTCTTTGGTTTCTCAATCAATGGTAATCCATTCACCATTCCTTTCCTATACAAAAAATTCAAACCTCAAAAGTTGAGATGTCCAAATCTCAAGTGCCATAACCAGTTTTCACCCTTTGCTTCTCTTTGGAATGTCTCTTGTGTCACTACTGCCATTGCAGCTCCTTTCTTCAAATCTGCTCTCATCTTGAGAGGGAACATTATGTTTCTTGTCATCTTCCCTTGTACAATGCATTACTTGCTTGGTGGTTTATCCATGATGGTGCATACATCATCCTCAAAGAATACATTGTAGCCTTTTTTAATGAGCTATCCAATGCTCAAAAGGTTACAGTTCATACCAGTACATAAGAAACATCTGATATGGTTTTTCTTTCTCCCTTCTTTGTGAAAACACTTACTCTACCTTTTCTGATGATAGAGACCTTACTATCTGTCCCCAATTTTACTTGAGACTTTAAATTTTCATCAATCATGGAAAACATAGAAATTTTTCCAGTCATATTGTTGCTACATCCTAAATCTAGAAACCATATAGCTTCATTCTTTTTTTCAGCCATATTACATGCTGAAAAAACTTCTCTTGGCCGATATTTTCTTTAGTAAAATTAACAGTGGCTCTACTACCCATGTCACTCTATTTCTTCCTACATTCATTGGCATAATGGCCATCCTTATTACAGTAATGACATTGGACTTGGGATTTATCATACCTTTTTCCATGTGCTTGATTTTTTCCACCTTGCTGTCTACTTCCTTGGCATTGGTTTTGATTTTGGTTACTGCCCCTTCCACTTGTATTTGCAGGGTTGTTTCTTCCTCTGTTTTGGCTTCTGCCTCTTCCTTTTCCTCTGCCTTGACCTCTTCCTCTTCCAAATGACATTTGGGTCTTGAAGGCCTGCTCCAAAGATGAGTTTGTTGTTTTGCCCAATCTTTGTTCATGTGTCATCAATGATGCATGAAGCTCATCAAAAATAAAATTTGAGAGATCCTTTGTTTGTTCAATGGTTGTGACTGTCACATCAAATATTGAGGGCAATCTCCTTAATAATTTCTCCACTATTCTTCTTTCTTCTATGGTTTCTCCATGAGATCTCATTTGGGTAACCAATCCAATCAAAAAAGTGAAGAATGAGTCTATTGTGTCGGACTCTTTCATGCAAATGACTTCAAAATCCCTTCTCATTAATTGAAGGTTTGTTTTATTTACCTTCTCCATACCTTGGTAGGCTATATAGAGGGTATCCCATGCATATTTGGAACTCTTTGCAACTGCAATCTTTGGAAATACACTTTCATGCACTGTTTGATAGAGATAGAAGAGGGCTTTTGAGTCCTTCTTCCCATTTCTTTCCAGAAAATCCTTCTCTGCCTATGTTAAGGCATTAAATGCTTGTTCATCTGTTGGTTCTTCAAAACCATCTTCAACTAGCTCCCATAAATCTTGAGAGGCAAACATGGCTCTCATTGTGATTCCCAAATAGTCATAGTTCTTCCCATTGAACTGTGGGAGTTGAGTATTTTGTATACTCTTGTTTGTGCTTGCTCCTGCCATGGCTAGCTTTCTAAACTATGCAATAAAAAATTGAGTAGGGATTACCATTGATTGAAAAGACAGACAACCTATGTGAAGGTTGCATCTTGGGCAAACAACACAGAGAAAGCTTTTCATCAGGAAAGAGCATAAGGGCAAAGGCACCCTTAGAAATTGTCCATTCAGATTTGTGTAGACCAATGCAAACACCATCATTAGCAGGCAACCACTATATGTTGACCTTTATTGATGATTACACAAGAAAAGCTTGGGTTTATTTCTTGAATTTGAAGATTAAAGTGTTTGAGAAATTATGCCACTTTAAGGCTCTTGTAGAGAACCAAAGTGGGCAGCATATTCATGTCTTAAGAACAGACAGAGGACGAGAATATATCTCAAAATAATTTCTGCATTTTTTCCGATAAAATGGGATTCATAAGAAAATTAAAACAAGGTATACACCACAACAAAATGGAGTTGCTGAAAGGAAAAATAGAACCATCATGGATATGGTAAGAAGTATGCTGAAGGGAAAAAAAATTCCAAATGAATATTGGGCTGAAGCTGTACATTATGCAGCATATGTTTTGAATAGATGCCCAACCAAATATTTAATGAACATAGTTTCAAAAGAAGCATGCAGTGACATAGAATAGTTTTTTACCCACATGAGAGTTTTTGGTTGTGTGGCTTATGCACACATTCTAGATCAGCTAAGGAAGAAGTTGGACAGTAAGGGGGAGAAGTGCATATTTCTTAGATACAATGAAGAATCCAAGGCATACAGATTATATAACCCATCTACCAAAAAATTTATGATAAGCAGAGATGTACAATTTGTTAAGGAAGAAGCTTGGGATGGAAGCATTGAGAAAACAGTGAATGTGAAAACCTATTTGTCTCATGATGATGATAATGAAGAAATGACCAAAAGACATCCCTCATTAGCAACACCCCCTCCACCAGCACAAGGACAGCAAGGGATACCACAAAGAGGTATGAGAACACCTTTGAGAAGTGATGACAATGCTTCTCCAAGCACATCACAAGGAGGAGATTTGAGTGCTTCTACAAGCACAAGTACACCAAGTGAAAGAGGAACTAGATTCCTAAGTCTGAATGAAATTTATGAGAAAGAGGCAGCAAATGAAGGTATGAACTCTTTATTTTCATTTTATTGTCATGTAGAAGATCCTATTCATTTTGAAGAAGTTGTAAAAGAGGAGAAATGGATAGATGCTACGGACGAAGAGATAAATGCCATAGAGAGAAATAAGACATGGGAACTAGTTGATCTCCCAAAAGGAAAAAATGTAATTGGAGTGAAATGGGTCTACAAGACCAAAAGAAATGCTAAAGGTAAGATTGAAAGGCACAAGGCCAGAATTTTTGTCAAAGGCTACAAGCAGCAACAAGGAAGAGATTATGAGGAGACTTTTGCACCAGTTGCAACAATGGAAACAATAGAGCAGTGATGTCCATAGCAACACAACACAAGTGGAAAATTTACCAAATCTATGTGAAACCATCATTCCTAAATGGAGTATTGATGGAATAGGTTTATGTTGAACAACCTCTGGGATATGAGAAAGTAGGCCAAGAGCACAAGGTATGCATATTGAAGAAAGCTCCTTATGGGCTGAAACAAACACCAATAGCATGGTATAGTAGGATAGATGCATATCTACTGGAAAATGGGTTTTGAGAAATGTGAAGGAGAACCCACATTATACATCAAGGAGAAAGATGGTAAGATGCTAATTGCTGTCTTGTATGTTGATGATGTTATATTCACAAGTAATGATGCTTACCTCATTGAGAATTTTAAAACAGTTGTGAAGGATGAATTTGAGATGACTGAAATGGGATTGCTGAGATACTTCTTAGGAAAAGAAGTAGAGAAAAATGAAAATAATATTTTTATTTCTGAAGCAAAATATGTGAAAGAATTTTTGGAAAGATTTAATATTCAGGATTGCAAGTCAGCAACTACTCCTACAGTGATAGGATTTAAACTAAGCAAAGAAGACAGCAACAAGGATTTTGATCCAAGTTTGTATAAGAGCATAGTTGGCAGCCTCATGTATTTGACTGCAAATAGGCCAGATATTATGCATGTTGTGAGTTTAATTTACAGATTTATGGAAAGGCAAAAGGAGGCACATTGGCAAGCAACAAAAATAATTCTGAGGTATGTGAAAGGAACAAAGAGGTATGGTATTTTGTACACCACTTTAGAAAATTTTGAATTTATTGGATATATTGACAGTGATTTGGTTGGAAGTATAGATGACAAGAAAAGCACCTCTGGATATGTTTTTCATATGGGATCAAGAGCCATTTCATGGGATTATAAGAAACAACCAATTGTGGCTTTATCAACAGCAGAGGCAGAGTATGTGGCAGCTACAGAGAAAAAAATCAAGCAGTATGAATGAGGAGAAGGTTGAGAAGTTTGTGTCATGAACAGGTAAAGGGCACAACCATGTATTGTGATAATAGCTCAACAATAGCATTATCAATGAATTCAGTGTTTCATAAGATAACAAAACACATTGATTCCAAGTACCACTACATCATAGAGCTAGTGAAGAATGGGGAAATTGTTTTGCAACATTGCAAAACAAAGGAGCCGTTTGTTGATATATTGAGAAAACCATTGGGGAAAAAGAGTTTTAATTGTTTTAGAAAATGTCTGGGTATGGAAGAGAATCCAGCAGTTGAAATTAAGGGGGAGTGTTGGAAATGTTAATTCCAACTACATACTGGCAGGGAGGACAGAAATTGAAGGTTGAATTAAATCTCTAAGTATAGTAGCAGCAGAAGACTGTTTGGTTTGATTTGCACTCCACCGTGAAATGAAGTTTTTGATTTTAAAAAGCTACAATTTCATTTTCTTATTAAAGGCCGTAGCCATGCTTTTAATTTAAACTTGTGACTTGACCACGAAACCATTTCCTATCCGCACCCTTATCCTCTGCATCCATGATTTTCTTAAAACTTTCCATGCCATGCCATAAACTCAAAACCACCATAGTTAAAAAACTACACCAGCCAACGTCTGTCCTTATCGCACTTTGCATTTGAATAAACCATGTCATATGAGTGGAGCCCATGCTCCACGTCCTCGCACCCGCAGCCAATCATGGAGTGATCGCATGAAAAAAAGCCTTGTCACCATAGCCTCTTAACCGCATGAAAATATGGCCTACATTGCCAAGTCACAAAGCCATTGTCCAATCCGGTGCCGATCGCGTAGAATGGAGCTGACGTCACACCAGCCCCAAATGGATGCGATAAGGACTTATGTAATCCAATTGAAGTTTGTTTGAGGTATGTCGGGGTCCACCTCCAACCAATGGGAGCCCGTTCACATGGTTAAGGAGCCCAGACACCCTCTTCATATTTGGATGCGATAAAGCTTTAACCACTTTGCATAAAAACATTTCAAATCCCTAAAATGCATATTAAAGGTTTTTAAACCATAGGTTAAGTTTTTACGTTTTATTTTTTTAAAATATCGTGGCATATATATATATATCTATATATATATATATATATATAAGTTTTAATATATATATTATAAACTTATAAAGTTTATAATATATGTAAAGATAGTTTTGTTTTAATTTTTATATAGTGTGTTATGTGTTATATACCTGGAGCCTATGCAATGTAATATGATGGACTGTGTATTTTTTTTTTAAAGACAGAGTGTCTTAAATTAGAGACATAGAGAAAATTTTGAAGCACTATGTGTGTGTATCTTTGAAGACAGAGAACAAGAAATATAACGTTGTGTTATGTAGTAGCTTGTGTTTTTTTTTTTTAAAGCGAGAACAACAGTTCTATGGCAACACTGTAATAGTTTTTTATTTAAGTTTAATGAAATAGTGTTTTTGCATCTCTGTCCAACATTGTATCTATTTGAATATCTGTGTTGAGTTGAGGAATTTTATTTCCTCTGTGTGTTTGGAATTTTTTAGAAATTTCTTAGTTTGGAATTGTTCAGAAATTCGAACAGAGAAAATTCAAAGATAGGATAATGTAAGACTTCTATGTATTATGTGGGAGAAAATCTACTCCGAGGTCAACCATGTCATTCCTGGAATCCCATCATGTCGACATCATCCTCTTGATTTAAAAATTAGATGTAATAACACTTAAGGGTACTCGATATATTGGGAAGTCAATAAAATTTAGAAATCATATGGGAAATAACATGCTTTCCTTCACTAACACTTTGAGCGACAAAAGGAGGTATATGTTGTTCACACTTATCTCTGTAAAATGTAAACTGCAGTCTAAAAATTCAAAATATAGAGAGAGCTTCAACATGGCCTCACAAATACACAATTAATTTTAGGAAATAAAACAATAATATAATTAACATTCGTTTTAGGAAATTAAATAATAAAAGAATTAACATACTTAGGTATAATATTAAAGTGAGGTATAATATTTAAGTAATATTATAAGTATGATATTTAAGTAAGTAATATTTGTGGAACATTAAATGATGATGAAAATATTAATTTATTTATTAAAAATTAATACAATTAAAATATTGAGTAAATACTTTTAAGGGGATTATGATAGGGTTAGGGTTTTCTGAAATATTATGCATATTCAATGATTTGATTAAGGCCATAATTTTTCATGTCCTTTACCTGTTGATATTATACATGGATGGAATTGATTAGTTGCATGAATGGAATTGGGAGAGGTGTGAGTCGTTCCTATAGAAATATTTTAATTAGCTCTCAAAAACGTACTGCAAGGGATGTGGGAAATTATGTGCGAAATGACTACAAAAGAGAAAATCGAGTGTTTTCTGCACAATGTCATTATCATCTTAAAGGGAGGTTTTTACCAAAAGAAATAGTAAATCCTAACTTTATGTTGCCTCATAATAGATTGGAAGGATATCATGGACACATTAAAGATCATGCCTTAACTTGCAAATTTATTAGCATTTGGCTAAAGGAGTGAGATGTGATGAAGTGGATTCAGGTCAAATGGAAACCCAAAGGCCAAATTGATATTAAATTAGGAGCCAAATTTTTTTCAATGTAATCTTCTCCAATTTAAAGGATCGAGCTAGGGTCTTTGAAAATGGCCCCTATTTTTCAACAATGTTATTCTTGGTCAAATCGATGTGAAATTAGGAGCCAAATTATTTTCAATGTAATCCTCTCTAATTTAAAGGATCTAGCTAGGGTCTTTGAAAATGGCCCCTATTTTTCAACAATGTTGTTCTTTTTATGAGATTTTCAAAAGAGTGATATAATCGTAAGAAAGAACAATTTCTAACAGCTCCAATTTGGATGCGGATTTTCTCACTGGAACATTTCAGTAATATTATAAGAATAATATTTAAGTAAATAATATTTGTGGAACACTAATGATGATGAAAATATTAATTTATCTATTATAAATTAATAAAACTAAAATATTGAGTAAATACTTTTACGGGGATTATGGTAGGGTTAGGGTTTTCAGAAATATTATGCATATTCAATGATTTGATTAAGGCCATAATTTTTCATGTTCTTTACTTGTTGATATTATACATGGATGGAATTGATTGGTTACTTGAATGGAACTGAGAGGGGTGTGAGTCTTTCCTATAGAAATATTGTAATTAGCTCTCAACAACGATCTGCAAGGGATGTGGGAACTTATGTGCATAATGACTACAAGAGCGAAAATCGAGTGTTTGTTCACAATGTCATTCTCATCTTAAAGGGAAGTTTTTACCAAAAGCAATAGTAAATCCCAAATTTATGTTGCCTCACAATAGATGGGAAGGATATCATGAACACATTAAAGATCATGCCTTAACTTGTAAATTTATTAGCATTTGGCTAAAGGAGTGAGATGTGATGAAGTGGATTAAGGTCAAATGGAAACCCAAAGGCTAAATTGATATGAAATTAGGAGCCAAAGTTTTTTCAATGTAATATTCTCCAATTTAAAGGATCAGGCTAGGGTCTTTGAAAATGGCCCTTATTTTTCAACAATGTTGTTCTTGGCCAAATCGATATGAAATTAGGAGCCACATTTTTTTCAATGTAATCCTCTCTAATTTAAAGGATCAGGCTAGGGTCTTTGAAAATGGCCCCTATTTTTCAACAATGTTGTTCTTTTTATGAGATTTTTAGAAGAGTGATCTCAAGAGAGAATAATTTCTAACAGCTCCAATTTGGATGTAGATTTTCTCACTGGAAAAATGTTGATTTTTGTTAGCTATTTTCAGTATTCAAGTCGTCATAATCAAAGGAAAGAAAATTATTATTTTGGGCGCTCCTGTAGGATCTAAAACACAGGTTGGCCCCACCAGCTAAATGGTTTGACACTTGGTCAAAACCCATTTTATTTGACCACCATATATTGACAATTGACCTTATTCATTTGCAAACCAGTTCAGATCACACAAAAAAATCATATTATAACCTTTTTCTCACACATGCGAAGGAGAGAGAGATAAGAACATCAAAGAATTTTGTGTGATCACTTGATTCCTTTGTGTGCCCACTTGACTCCTTTGCGTGGTATCTTAAGGTAAAACGTTACTTAGGTGGTTGTCCTTGGGCAGCCTCAAGTGGAGCATCATTTCCTAAAGTGTGTCAAGTGGTCCCAGGTGGTGAATTCCACCACTCCGAGGACCGCGTGGCTTTTTGAGAGAAAATCACATAGACTAGCGTTCCTATCAAAGGAAAATGCACACAAGGCACATTTTTCCTGTGTTTCTCGTGCACAATTTTATTTTTACCTCCTGACCTTAGTGATTTTTTAAGATTTTCAGATCCTATAATGTTTGTCAGCCCTATAAACCCTTATGCCTGACATTTAATAATGTCATTTTTGCTTGTCCAATTTTCTAGTGATAACAGTTGCCCCCTAATGTGTGAGGTGTATGAAGAAAATTATAGCTGAAATACATTATAGTTTCTTTTTTGTGTAACCTATGTGGAGAGAGAGAGAGACCTACATACAACCCAAGGTTGGAAACCTCTTACAGTGGGTAGAAGAGTGACCATGTTCTGTCAGAAAACTACAAGAGATATTATGATAAAATAGATAATAAAAAAATTACGAGGTGGAAATGTGCCATTCTCATAATGATTTGGCTAGCTAAAAAAATCTATCTGACAGATAAAGGTTTTTTCTATTTCACTGATATGCTAATGATTTGTTGATTTGGTTTATGATGACGATTGTTGATGTCGTCTGGGGAGTTTTTTCTTTGACAATATATTAAATGTGGTGCCCACATGCATACTCTTGGTAGGGTATATAAATGCTCATTTATATGCATGGGTGTATGACTGGGACCTTCCCATGTAAGCATTGTTGAAAGAGATGCTTATAATGGCATGGGTCTTCAAAGAATCTCAAAAAGTGCAATGGTTGTAAATTATGATACTATCTTGACATGAAGGCTTGTGTCGTAGTCGAATGTCCAGAGGATCGATGACATCTATGGAATGATGATTCCCATAGTGCCACCCGAGGATGCCCCTATTGACGTGAGGAGCCATCCAACGTACCAGTTCCTTTTTGGATAATGGGTGTTGAAGTCGACAAAAACGAAACCTCAACCGAATGAAAGAGCTACTGATGCAAGGGACCAAGGTCTCTAATTTTATAGGTTTAACATAGGCATGATGGCGAGGGGTAACTGAAAACTGATGATGGGAGTTTAGTGTCCCAAGGTCGGAGCATAAAAAAGCAGCTTGGCGGCAATCATAACTATTTATGATGAGGAAATCCTTGGAGTCGGTAGGACGTCCAGGGTGGGTATATGATGGTTATGAATGTCTTGGTGGCCTTGCATGAAAGGTGTGATGCTCCGACCAAGGGTGACTAGGGACTGCTACCATGGGAGAAAAATGGATGAATGAGTGGGGGACTATTCTTCGTTTGAGATATTTGTACACTTGCGAAAAGAATGAAAAATGGGATTTGGATTGTACAAAACACAGAGATTTTTTCCCAAAAACATGAAAATGTTCACTCACTGATGATGTGAGGAAGGTGTTTTTGCTTAGGGTGGGGGCCCCATTGGTTGGAATTTTTCTACAACATTTTTTCTATGAAGGTTCAGAAACTGAAATTTGTACCACGTGAATTCGAACTCCTGAGGAACTTCGTGTACACATTTCAGATCTTGGTTCACAATATTTTTGGAGATGTGATCTGTGGAAGTTAGGGTTTTTGTAAGCTCCCGAATTTCATCTAAAAGAGCTGACCTTGGGAAAATTGTCATAAATCTCACTCTAAGGATCATATTGGAATTATTTAAAAAATGGCCAAAAGTACGCGAGTTATAGTTTCTTGTGTATCAATTTTAGAGCCAAAGAAGGAAACCGTGACATGTGGCAAGCCGTAAAATTTATCTCTAGTCAACCATTATATAGTTAGGTCATTGTGGGAGACTGAGCATAACTTTGTCTTCAAGCATCCAAATCAGGTCAGACATATGGCACTCAAAATAATTTTTAGAGGGCTACTACTGGATCAAATTTTAGATATTGAAGATCCAAAATCACAAAGATAATTTAGTTTCAATATAGATCTCCGCAAAAGCAAGAAAAAGGTGTGTATTTGTTTTTTCAAATTGCATCAGTCTTGTTTGAAAAATCAGTTTGAAGTGATTCCAAGGGAATATTGAAGCATATATATCAGTATTGGGTAGCTTTTAATTTTCAAGAACCTTTCTTGAAATTTTTTTCGGAAGGAAAGGAAGTCGAATTACAGGCTATTGCAGGGAAGCCGGGAAATATAATAAGCTCTAATGTCATGAAAAAGCTTCTGAAGAAAGAAAAATTAGGTGTAATTGCACAATTATTCTCACTAGAAGATCCAACATCAAAATCATATATTTCTCCAGATATCCAAAAATTCTTGGACAATCATTCCAATGTGTTTGAAACTCCCAAAGGAATCCCACCTATTCGTGATCATGATCATGTTATTCATTTGATTCCAGGAAGTGTTCCTCCAAACATCAGGCCTTACATATATCCTTATGTCCGAAAGAGAGAAATTGAATGTATGGATGCAAAAATGTTAGAGGTTGGTATAATTCAACCTAGTCAAAGTTCTCTCTCTGCTCCAGTAGTATTGGTGCACAAGAAGGATAGATCATGGTGCATGTGTTTGAATTATAGGGAGCTCAATAATATCACTATTAAAGATAAATTTCCCATTCGTGTGATTGATGAATTATTGTATGAATTACATGGAGTAATTTATTTTACCAAGTTTTATATTCGTTCAGGATATCATCAAATTAGAATGAATACTAAAGATATTTCGAAAACAACATTTCGAACTCATGAGGGTCATTATGAATTTTTGGTCATGCCTTTTGGCTTTACCAATGCACCTTCTACATTTCAAGGGCTGATGAACTATATTTTCACATCCTTCCTTAGAAATTTTGTGTTAGTATTTTTTAATGATATACTAATCTACAATAGGTCTTGGAAGGGTCATGTTCAACATGTTGACAGGGTGCTCAAACTATTGGAGGAGAAACAGTTATATGCAAAATCCACCAAATGTCTCTTTGGAGTACAAGAGGTAGAATATTTGGGTCACATTGTATCTCACGAGGGTGTTAAGGTAGACCCTAACAAAATTAAAGCCATTAAGGAATGGAAAGCCCCCACAACCATAAAGCAGTTGTGAGGATTTCTTGGGTTAACTGGGTATTATCGCAATTTTGTTAAGAATTATGGGAGAATAGCAGCACCTCTAACAACATTATTGAAGAAAGATGCATTTTCATGGACTCCTGAAGAAACTAAGTCCTTTGAGCATCTTAAAGAGGCAATGTGCCTAGCACGAGTCTTAGCTATGCCAAACTTCACTAAAAACTTTATTGTGGAATTTGATGCCTCAGGAAATGGAATTGGTGTTTTTTTAATGCAAGAAGAGGGACCCATTTCTTTTGAAAGTCATCCAACCAAAGGAAAGTATTTACAAAAAGCTATTTATGAGAAGGAAATGTTAGAAATACTACATGCACTAAAGATATGGCCACCTTACCTAATGGGAAGACACTTCAAGGTAAAAAATGATCATGATCATCTTAAACACTTTTTGGAACAAAGGCTATCTTCAGAAGAGTAGAAAAAATGGGTCACAAAGACATTGGGTTATGAGTTTGAAATCATCTATAAAAAAGGGAAGCTAAATTTTGTTGTAGATGCACTCTCAGGAAATCATGAAGAGGTGGAAGCATTGCTTTGTGCCATTTATATTACCCAACCATATTGGATAACCGAAGCAAGGTATGAATGGAAGAAGGATGAAGAAGTGTGGACACTCATTAAAAATTTGTAGAAAGATCGTAGTACATATGATACATTTAGTTGGAAAAATGATTCCTTATGGTACAAATATCGCTTATACATTTGTAAGAATTCCCAACTAAAACAAAATATTTTTTTGGAATTGCACACTTCTCCTTTAGGAGGACACTCAGGATTTTTAAAAACTTACCACAGGGTCAAGCAAGATTTTTTTTTGGGATGGCCTTAAAACTAATATTCAAAATTATGTGGCATAATGTTTGATTTTCCAACAAAAAAAAATGAGAAAATTAAGATGACCGGTCTTCTAAAGCTTTTATCCATTCCAACTCAATGTTGGGGGGATATTTCGATGGATTTTATCAGAGGTTTACCTAAGTCCAAAGGAAATAGTGTCATAATTGTGGTAGTTGATAGACTTACCAATTATGCACACTTTTTTGCATTATCTCATTCATTTAAAGCATGTACAGTTACTACTGCATTTATGGAAACAATTAAAAACCTACATGGAAACCCAAAGATTATTTTAAGCGACATAGATCCCATTTTTACTGGAAATTGTTTGACGGAATTATATTCTTATTTGGGTACTCAACTAACTCATAGCTTATCTTATCATCCTTAATCAGATGGTCAAACTGAGATAGTGAACAAATGTTTGGAAGGATATATTCATTGTTTTTTGTCTGATAAATATACACAATGGGTCAAGTGGTTACCTCTATCTAAATGGTTGTATAACACCTCCTTAGATACTGTAGCAAAAATGACCCCATTTATGGTACTTTATGGATATCATCCACCATCCATCACATCATCTTTAAGAGAAAATTGTAAGGTTCAGGCAGTGGAAGATCACATCGAGCATCAACAACAAGTTCTCCAAATCTTAAAGGATAGCTTAAATTTGACACAAAATCGAATGAAACAAAAGGAATATCAACATCCCAGCAAGAGAATTTTTGATGTAGGAGATTGGGTATTTCTATGGCTACAACCATACAAAAAAATTTCCCTCAAGAAAGCTAAGAAGGATAATAAATTATCGCCAAAGTACTATGGTCCTTACAAGGTGTTCAAAAATATTAGTACTATGGCATACAAATTGGAGCTTCCTGCCTCTTTGCAAGTGCATCCAGTTTTCCATGTTTCATGCTTAAAGAAGGCTATAGGTGACAAAATTTCAATTCAAACAATATTGACAGAACTTGATGAGGAAGAAAAAATCATATTAGAACCTAAAGCAGTCATGGAAATAAGAACTTGACAGCTACAAAATAGATCAATTTCACAGTATCTCATCAAGTGGAAGAACTTACCCACTAAAGTTTCTACATGGGAGGATGAGAATTGTATACAGAAGCATTTAGAGCTACTCAAGCGTTGAGGAAAATACTCTTTTGAAGGAGAGGGGCATGTTAGGTCCCTATATTACTAGTGTAGTCCCTTATTTTTGTTAGTGTAACCCCCTTATTTTTATTGTTGTACCCCTGAACCCCCATATTGTTTTTATGGTGCCCTTACATTATTATTGTTGTGACCCCATGGACTCCTATATACATAAGGATGTTTTGTCATTTGTATCATCCAAGAATTGTTTATTTATGTAATGTAAAGGAGGTTTCCCCCTCGAATTGGTTCACTTATAAGGCGTTGATCTCTCTTTTCTTCTATTTTTGGATTTTGTTTCATAACATGGATGATAACGGAGTTCACCCCTCTTGGGCTACATCTCCATGAACCTGCTTCAACTAGTTAGGCCCTCTTGGGATTAAGAGTCAAATGTCTGATTACAAGCACCTTTAGTGCTCCAATGGATTTTTAGCCTACTACCTTGGCTTCAGAGCAACTAAAAACCACAAAAATGACTATTCAATCTCTAAAATTGGTTTCCAGTTAATCTAGGCTTAACCTCCCATCCTGGTCGCCATGGACTTGTTTAATCTCCAAAGTGAAAAAAACACTTTCAAAAGTGCTCCAATGCCTTTACAAATAGTACCATTGTGTTCACAGCATCAAATACTTCTAAAAGGTACTCTTCTTGAGCCAATATTGGTCTTTAGCTTATCTGGGCATGGCCATCCCTCCTGGTGGCACTAGGCTTAATAATTCTTCAAGATGTCAAAAACCTCTATAGAATTTCTCCTCTCCCTCTGCAAGTTGTTCTAATTGATTCAGAGCATGTCAATATGCTAGGAATGATTCTTCTTGAGCGAAAATTGGTTGAAAATTTCTCAAGATAGGGTTCATTAAATTCTCCCCTAGATTCTGCCTCTAAATCTGGAGAGGACTCTAGATAGCTCGACCAATTCTGGAAATTCCACCAAAAATGAAGGCTCCCCTAAATTCACCGCCAATTTAATCCGTTGTTTAATTAATCGATAAGTGCATATTAATTATGCACTAAGTGCAGTTAGAGTTGGGCGATAAGTCGTCGGTTATATGGTGAAGTCAGATGGGAGCAGGGTTGGCCCCCTCCTTCCCGCCATCGGAGAAATGCATAACATTCAAATACATATGGGGCGCTTAGAATTCCAAGAATAACAATCGTGGCCTATTTTTATGGGATGGTAGTGGTTGGTGGGAGGTCACGGGGTTGAACCCCGACCTTTGTCCCTCCATACATTGTTTTGCAATGTAATATAATACTCCATCATACCTTTGAAAACATATTTTATAACATGCCTCCAACATTAATTATTAGACTTTGGATATGTCTCGGACTATGGTTTAACATTGGCTATGAAACATTGCCTCAATAATGTATAACCCGACCATTGCAATATGTATTTCTGACTTGCCACCATTGAAATTTGGAACTTTGGGTTAATAAATATGTGGAAATTTTTTTACATATATATCCAACCTTAATCCATTAAAAAATAAATCCCAAAACATAAAAATTCATGAACCCAAATTCAACCTTGGAGGAAATTGGGAAAATTCACCTTCACAAACCAAACTGGTGAATCTTGCAGTGATACTTGTCATAGTTCCATTGGAAAAAAAACTGAAGGATATTTCATACATGCTGACTGGGCTGCCATGTCAACATCCTGTACCTGTTCTGCAATTTTTCTTACAAAATTTGCATGTTATGAACAATGATCAACATACTATAACTTCTTCATCCAAACTTAGTTTAAGATGAAATGAGTTGCATTGGATTTCTGGCAATGGGCTGGTCACTTTCATTCTAGTTTGGTGCAATTTTGAGCACTTTGAATTTTCATCAAATTTTTGCCCCTAATCAAGATTTCAATCACTTACTTCCTTAACGTATCCTTTATCATATTTAATTGGTGTCTTAGACATCAAATATTTACCACTATGTTCATAGGGAGATCCACTTCAGTATATGTCTGTGTAATTGTTACAAATTATCTGGAAAATCATTGGATCAGTGGAATTCTTTGGCCTGTGTCACCTAGCATGACCTATGTCCATATAGCACCTATGACACTTGGCATTCCTCTATCCATATAACATATTTGTTACCTGGCATACCTTTTTCCATTTGTTGCAATACATTTTTTATTCTATGTGTTACGACTAATGCTACTCCATTTAGTGCGTTATCCATACACTTAGATCACTGAATACTTATCCTTCAGATCATTTATATTTTTTTATCTATTTTAAGTAATTGTTTGAGGTTAATCACTCTGTTTATTATCTATAAGATATAAGGTTGTATATTTTATTCTATCTCCCTCTACGATTATGGCTCTACGTTGTTTGTATCTTATACAAAGTGGAATGATTTTTTAGTATATTTCTACACTGGTCCCTTATTTCCACCACTTGTCTTTTTTTTGTATGTTTTTTTTTCCACGGATGCATTAGTATGTATTTTCATATGTTTCTCAGTATGTTGCTGTTTATGTCATATATTATGATCTTTGCATTGGAATTATGAATAGGGTATCTACCTTGCACTTCATCTTGGATGGTCTCTATCTGTAGCGTTGGTCTATATGTTGCATTTCATCTTAGTATGGTTTCTATCTCCATTATTAGTCTCTACATTGAATTTCATCAGAGTGTGGCCTCTATCTCTAGTGTTGGTCTCTTCATTTCCTTTTTTTTAATATCAATTTTCTTGAATTTGGACTTGAAAATGCATCACGCGACTTAGTTTATTGTACAAAATGCCAATGTAACTACAGTTAACCTAGATAAATCATGTTTAGATCTTATGAAGAGTTAAGAGGGATCAACAAAAAGGTGAATGCAACTATGAAGCTATTAATATTATGTAAAGATATCCATTTTAGGTTATATTCTAAAGATATATTGGTTTCATTAATTATACTATTCACAATTTTGGGTGTTAAAATATGGGAGAGATGTCTATTGGATTTAAAATTGAAAAAACTAGCTGGGGTCATTTAATTTAGACAATATGTTAACCATGATTTTCCGTATGCTGCATTACTACCAAATAATTGGGAAATGTTATGTGCTCTCTAGAAAAAAATCCAACTGAAGTTCAACTATAGGATATGATCAGTGAATTGGATGCTAATGGAAATGGGACAATTGATTTTCTATAATTCCTAAATATCATGGCTCGAAAGATGAAGTAGGGTTCTAGGGTTCTTTACCAATTATTTATGAAGTTCCGCATTTCATATTCTCTTTTTTATCTTTCACA